>CM070516.1:16078702-16603661 GCA_036346375.1 Guadua angustifolia | reverse complement strand
GGCGTTGGGAGGCGGTTGCCGTGGAGATGACGCCCACACCATCTCGAAATATGATGTACCGCTTGTGCGAGGATGATATTGTGGAGGGCCGCCCAAGCTTGATCACGCTGCCGCCTAGCAATATCGAGGTGAAGTTCTTCAAACTGGCCAGACTCCTCCACCGCGACCTTCGAGTAACCCGGGTATCTCATTGCAAGGGGAACGTCGCCCCGCTCACCGAATGCCATGCCATAAGCCACCTTGATGGAGAGGTTACACGATCAACGTAGCTCACATTGGCGAAACCCTTATATCATCCACTGGATAACTGCCAGCAAGTTGTCCGCTTCAGGCCCCGGATGTGCCACTCCGCCACGCAGAGGGGCTAATCACGGCCCGGCTGATTGCTTGGACCTAGTCCCCGGCTTGCCGAGGGCAATTTGTATTTGTTGCGAACTATGTCGCCGATACTAGCCCGGGTTGTCGAGCTCTTGTTCCAATTGGTACATTTTATATGATTCCTTGTTTTGCTTCTTGCCGGCCTCGACGATACAAGATCTCTGGCGAACAATTTCCACGACGATGCTTGCCCATACCTCGTGGTTGCCCCGGTGCTCTGGTTTTGAAGGGCATTGTAAACTCGCTATTCTCCCTGTATCACCAACGTTCCACTCGAGACGCCGACAGCTTGTAAATCCTTTTGACCAACCTCTTCACTCCCTCGTGCCATCACTAAGTCACCACATCCGAAAGGCTCTCCGGACTCCATGAACCAATTGCACAGCGCCTTCCCACTCATGTAGCCGTGTGACATCCTTCGCCATTAATTTTCTTCCAATTCTCTTCATTTTAAGTTGAGGTAACCAATTTGCAAGATGGTGGTGGTACTTCTTCATTTGTGAATTGGCCTTGTTCTTTCCGACTGCTCGGCCTTCACCGACAAATTTTGTACTCCTCGAATGCTTCCCGGATCCGCCACTTAGGAAATTGGTTGAAGTTAGGTCTTTCCCTTCTCGACATACATGCGGGAGACGCCTTCCACGCTCAAAACATTGTTGCCATCTTCTTTAGAGTGAATTTTTGGCCTTGTCTTCGGACCCTTGAGGAAATGTGAAATTTTTCTTAATATCTTGCCGAGTAGGTCCTTGGTAGCTTGAGGAACTTCAGCCCATTTTCGATGCAATTGGGGACGTGATCCCTCATGTGGTAACGCAAGCGTTGTTGTACGCCCAACCATGAAAGAGGGGCGATCGGCATCCCTTCGTTAACGCCGTAAACACGCGTTTTGTGAATGGCTTCTTGTTAGGTCCCCGATGCTTGGATTGGTTGCTCGATTACGGGGCTTGAAATACACAAACATATGTATAAACGTGTCAAAGTGTGTTATATTAATGAATTGATTAATTAACATGTCCACGGGATTATATTCTTCCGCTATACTCATCCCCGCCGAACCAGGTTACGGACTCGGCCGCTCCAACATCAATGGCTTTATCACCGCAGCCTCAACGGCCTCACCGAACCGTTTTTACTACCAACGCTTGTGGAAGGCCTTCTACAAGTGGTTGGTATTACAAACCGCTTATAAAATATCTATACAAGCGGTTTTTGAACTCAACAGCTTGTAGAGGAGGGCTTCTAAGCGGTTCATATTACTAGCTGCTTGTAGGCAATGGCTACTAGCGGCTAATGTCTCAACCGCTTGTAGAAGTGCTAGCAAAGTAATATTCAAAGAATATGGTGCCCATATCGTTTGATAAGATCTCTTCCTCCCCACGGCTAGGCGTGGTGTTTGAGTGTGAGGCTCGTCAGTCCACGGTTCGAACCCGCTCGCGCCCTCCCACCATTTTTTCTTGTCTGATTTTCTACTAAGCGGTTGGTATTATCGGCAGCTTGTCAAGATGTCTCTCTAGCGGTTGTTAGTACCAACAGCAGCAAATGTAATCGAATTACAAAAAGCTTTTATAACTTTAGTTTCATTCCATAATTTTAAAAAAGCTTTTAGCACTTGATTTCATTTGAATTTTTAAAAATGCTTTTAGCACTTTAGTTTCATTCCATAATTTTAAAAAACCTTTTAGCACTTCACTTTCATTTCACAATTTTTTAAAAAGCTTTTAGCCTTACGTTAGTTTCATTCGAAATTTGGCACTTTACATTCATTCCAAATAAACACTTCATCACGGTAGAAGACGTGTTACATATACATAGTTCATACAATAGTGGTACATCTTAAGTAATGCATAATTTGTCTTTACCGGTGTTCCTTCATTATGATCGCGGCGTATGAAGAAAGGTATAAGCGTTTGTGTCATTGAGGAGGCTTATGTAAACATCCACGGCGAAAGGCGATCTCGTCGGTGACTATACTCTTCCGTCAAATGTGGCGTCCTCAACTCCAACAATCGCCGTTTTGCCTTGGAGAACCACGTGTCGCTTTGGCTTAGTACTACAATCTTTCTTCTTGTCATACGCTTCTTAGGTTTGCTTGACATGTCCATTACGTAGAAGCACATCTCCACGTCGTTCGCGAGGACGAGCAGTTCACGCCTATGGCGACTTGCGTGAGGTCCACGATTGTCATCTTGTATTTATGCGACCTTCACTTGGCAAGTCAGTTTGACCCATGGCATAAATAGAGGGACCTTCAAGGTCCATAGTCAACTCCATATCTCTTCTATGAAACCATAATATGTATCCACCTTGCCTTTGTTGTCTTGGCGTCTATCACGGACACGCTAATACGGATAGTGCTCTTGTTATCACGGGATGCAGGTGTAGAATAATGTAACCATTTATCTCGTACCCTTAGATATCACGATTTCACTAGATGGTCCCACGAGCCGGCGTTACAAGCTGATTTATTAGTCGACCCTTTCAAAAAGGATGTACTTTTGTAACCAAGCAGCCGAAAGAATCCATGTTAGCGGTGTTATCAATCCTCGAGACCTCCACAGGAAATCATGACGTAGAAATACTCTTGTGCTCAAGGACATCTGAGGCCACTCGGTTGATTGTTTCAAAGTAGAAATGTGCTTGCTTAAATGTAAGAAAGATCATTGCATGCAATTGCTTTCCTTCCTAGTGTCCCTTTTCCGTAGCCTCCCCTCATGGCGTAATATAGGGGCCTTGATGGATTTAGATCATTAATGTAATCCACAAAACTCAATCACCTCCTCATCCCATAACCCTCGACAATGCATCCTTCAGGGCCGAGAAGAGTTCACGGACATACTTCTTTAACACACTCATGTACCTCTTGAAAGGGAACATGTTGTGTAGATCCTGGTCCAAGAATACTTATCTCTTTGATAAGGTGAGCAGATGAGATGAACCATAATGCCAAAAAAATCACGGGAGGAAAGATCATCTCAAGACTAACCACACTTTGTACCACGTCATCCTGCGGCTTACTTGGTTTATCTGGTCGATGACCTTACAGCGAAACAGCGTTGAAAAAAGAACATAGCTTTGTGATTGTCCCCGCGCCCCTTCGGGCAATATGCCTCTCACTGACCATTGGAACAACTATATCATTAACACAAAGCAGGTCATGGGATTTCATGTATGCGATTTTATTCTCTTTAGTGTTTATGAGTCTCTTTACATTCGAGGAGTATCCAGGAAGGACCTTCAACTTTGAGGAACTCTATCATGCTTTTTCTCTTCTTTGCTGGCAGAGTGTAGCTACTCGAGGATGTAAATAATGTTGTCATTCCCTCTTTTTTTCGGGATGTAAAGTGGTTCCTCGGTTCCAAGGTTTAAGGTCCTTAGAGCTTGCGGTGTATCTTTTCGATTTTCGTGCATATCTATGTAGCCTAGTAGGTTCAGCAGAGACATTCTTCGTGATGTGCATAAAGTCAAGTGGTAGTGAACCTCCATGACTTCCCAATAAGGCAAGTCCTAAAATATTGACTTCTTCTTCCACATGGATGCTGACCATCCTCATTACGCACATGTTTGCTTTGAGGACCTTTCCAAATACTACTTTCAAATCCTTTACCACCTTAAACACATGCTGGCCCTCTACGATCTTTGAGGCCTTGCACGAAGATGCAGTTTGCTGTTAAATTTCTGCCCTTCTTCACTTAGCGAGTGACTCGTGAAAAACCTCTGATGACCCATGTACACAACCTTAGGGAGTTTTTTGAGTACATGCAGTAGATTTCATCTAAGCCTTGGATCACGAGGCTTTATATCCTTTGTGATTAAGTAGACGGAGTTCTGAGAAGCGGGCCGATCGTTGATTGTTACAAATAACAATTCATGTAGGGTGAAATACTCCCTTTTGTACTCATCCCATACCCTTGCACCATCGTCTCCTAGCGTCACAGATCTTCAACCAATGGTTTGGTGAACTTCGATGTCATTTCCGGGTTGCTTGGGGCCTTGGATCAACTTCGCGGCATCATGATGTACTTTCGCTTCATACAACCATGGATGAATGTTATAGATACATAGTGTAATAGGCGAGTGCTATGGCGGTGCTCAATTCTCTAAAAGTTCATCCCGCCGGTACTCAACCCAAACCTTATGTTTCTCACCTCATCTGCGAAGTCCAGGATTCGTCCGGTCGACTTTCCTCCACTATGAGCCATCTGCGGGGTGTCTAAGCATCCGTCGTCCTTCAGCTCTTCTTTGTGCCTAGCGCATCATCTGGGCATCGCTTTGTTATAGCAAACATATCGTTTCAATCGGGGGATCACGAGGAAATACCACAACACTTTAGGTGGAGGTCTCTTCTTCGTCGCTCCCCATCTATTTCACTGGATCATCATGCTTCACCTTATCTGTGATTCTTTGCACCTTTGGACAAATATCCGTCGGCATACTCATTACGATCTGAGGATACAATCATTAGGACATCGTGTATCTTACATGCTTCAATCCCAAAGACGGAGCGACTTGCTTGGCTTCATATGTAGATCGGGCAGTGTTATCTTGGAAGCAACTTCTTTATGAGTGATAACAAGTCGCCGAATCCATTATCGACACACCATTTGTAGCCTTCTATTGCATGAGTTCGGTGTGAGTGCCCTGCTTTTGTGGCCAGCCCTTACAGGTTTGGGTACAAAAGGAGTTACGTGGTCCTCTAGCACATGCCTTTGGAACTTCTCATCTTTCATCTCATCGTAGTCTCCCTCTCGAATCCTGTGACATCTGGTCTATCTCATCATCCCAAAAGTCACCAAGTGTTTCTTCCACGAAGAATTATTGCGTGCCGTCAGGGATCTTATTGAATCCATCTTCCTCTTCCTCGCCTTCTTCATAGTCTTCACGACTAATCGCCTCAACCCGCCATGGTTGGTCCAACGGTATAGTTTGGCATGAAACCTCTCATGATCAAATGGTTCATAACTTGCCATCCTTTGGGAGTGCTCCTTCTCGTTCTTGCAATCTCACACACGGACAACATATGAAAATTTGCCGGGAGGCAAAAGAATGCAATAGCGCATGTCGAGAAAATTTGCGCCATCAATGAAACTCTCTTGGCGGACAGTCCGCATTATACATCCATTGCGATTCATCTACACCAAGTTATAATTTCATTAAAAATTATAACAAATTTTGATACAAAAATTATAGCGTAACTTATAGTTACATTTACAAATCTAAAGCACACAGCCACTTAAACCCAACAAAAAAACTCCACCTACACCGTCATCCAATTAAAGACCTACCTTTCTAATTATTTTGTATCCCTTCCTTCCTTTGTAATTATTTTTTATCCTTCTACATGTTTTTCTATTTTATTTCATACACCAATAATTCCTTGCAATATTGTGATATTTAAGATTCTAAAGCTAACAACCACCTAGATCTAAAGCTTCCAATCACCCTTACCTTGTAATGTCATATTTTGAACTAGATCTCCACCCTACATCTTCATACAACAACAAAAACAAGCATAGAAAATAATTTTTTGATCATGGTGATCTTGCTTAAAAAGTTCAAGATTTCTCCACATCCATTGAAAAAATAGCAATCTCTAGGTGAGAAGGATGTTCACATGATTTTACTAACCTTGAAACACTTAATTTGGAGCTAATCACCCCCAATTAAAAATTTGGATAGCACCTCCCCAAGACAATGTGGGGCCATCCCTTCTCTGTTCAATCGTACCTCTATTTGGCTCGTGGAGGAAGAAGGGTTCATCTTCTTCTTGTGCAGGAGGGCTTCGAGCGGTTTGAGACACGGGCAAGCTTGAATATTACACAAGCAGGTTCTTGTCTCAAACAGCAGACCAGAGCGATTAAGTGTCTCAGCCGCCGAAAACCCTCTCGGACCGTTGCCTCTGAACCGCCGATCACGAACATCTGGCAGTTCGCACCAACCACTTCTAATAGGCAGGTTGTGATGCCGGGTTCACGTAGTAGTGCTTCTTAGTTGTCATTTCGTTGTACACGACCCACGTTATTGCGAGCTCTCTCCTGTTCTTCATTAGCAACTTGACCGCCATGAGCTAGAGGACCCTCTTGATATACAATGTACATAAGTATTAAATTGCTTCATTAATCTTGTTAATTAAGGATTACCTTGAAAATATCAAACCTAAGAAAGAACAGGAATAAGAGAATTCCTCAGATCACACATAGAATCCACAAGCATTGGGTTGGGACTTAGGAATTGGACCCATACGCGAAATGGATAGAGTAAACAAAACAATTCAACAGATATATTACATAGAAAGCATTTTTATTTGGAGGATGTTCATTTTTGTGTTTTATGCTAAGATTAACAGGTAGAAACATTAACTTATCTATTCTTCAATTGCCCATTCAGTACTGTATGCTTGAATACTATTGGACTATTATGGGATAATACTCAAGATATTGTTCTAAAGGTAGAATATTCCAAGAACAACTTTGACTCTATCTTATATATGAAAAATATTATTATCGTAGCTTGGGTAATCTAGAAACAAAGAAATGGGAGGATATTTTAGAATATTGCTCTGAGTACACCAAATTGGAAAATAATATTTATGTATGAGCTCTCTCTACATGTGCATCGCGTAAAAAAGCAACATAAACAAAGTTTATTTGATTGACTAGGCTCATTATCTTGATCTCTTTCCTAGTTTGAGCTTTTTCTTTCACTCTTTGTACATAATCTTTGCACATCATCTTGTTCTTTATATATATATATATATATATATATATATATATATATATATATATTTTTAAATTTGTTAGAAAATGCAAAATAAATAGTAAACAAATTCAAAAAAATCGTAAATTTAGTCTATAGCTACATTTCAACAAGATGAAAGAAGATGAAGCGGTTCGGATTGAACATTTTTGTCACAATTTACATAAACTTATCGCGAGAGCATGGAAGGATCCGTGCTCTCGTGAGCACATTATTAACATTCTCTCTCTCTCTCTCTCTCTCTCTATATATATATGTATGTATGTATGTATATAATTACATGAGGCACCATGGTGTTTGGGCACTATGATTTAAAAAAGATATTTTCTCTATGTATTTTCATGCGATTTTTTTGAAATTTTCAGGATGCCGAGTTTAACCAATTTACTAACTAGTTCAAACAAGTTTGAACTAAAATTCAAATTAGAGTTTTCCTTTTTGATGATAGTTTGGTTGTAGGTATGTGCTGATTTTATATATAAATCAGCAAAGCATGACAGATCCAAACTCGTTCAAAATCTTTGAATTCGACTATATTTTTTCAAAGGTATGTGTTTCATTTGAATTGTTATAGATGGTATATACCCTAAAATTGAAATTTTTGAAAAATATAGTTGAATATGGCTTGAATTTGTGTATTTGAAATCATGGTGCCTAGCCACCATAGTACCCCATTTCGGCTTCCTATATATACATATATGTATAGATATATACATACATACCAATATATAGATGTATATATATATATGTATATACGTATATATATATACATATATATACATGTACACACACATATATATATGTGCGTGTATATATATAGAGAGAGAAGTGTGTGCTAAGTGTGGCTCATGTTTTCGAGCTTTCTGATGATAAAATATTTGTCGAAGTTCATCTTCTTCATCTTGAAATGTAGCTATAGACAAATTTATTTTTTTACTATTTGTTTTGCATTTTCTAAAATCAGCGATCTAATTAGTTTTGGACCATCCAAAAAGGCTGATTTTAGAAAATGCCAAAAAATAGTAAAAAAATTCAAAAAAATACGAAATTTTGTCTATAGCTACATTTCAACAAGATGAAGAAGATGAACGGTTCGGATCAAACATTTTTATCACGAATTTTGCAAAAGCTCTCGAGAGCACGGAAGCACATTAACAATTCTCATATATATATATATATATATATATATATATATATATATATCTATATGCGCGTGTGGAGTCTTCCTACTACCACCGTTCAAAAAGAAAAAATAGATGTATGCAAGCAGGCACACAAGAGACCAACACCTGCCTCGAGTGTCTATCTCGAGGATATCCTCTGTCGAGCTTATCTTAGGGGCGTGCAATGCATGCAACAGTAGAGGATGAATGGAAGGATGGCTGGCATGGACGAACGGACGGTGGGAAACAAAAAAGAAAGCCGTTGCGGGATCCAAATCCAAACCGACTGGCTCGCATGGATTGATGAAGCTAGCTAGGCCTAACGTAACTCACCGTAGCGGCACCCATGTGTTCTATCTGCTTGGCCCCACCCGACGCCTCCGTGTCGTGTCACTCTGCGCCTCCTGGCTCCCTCCTCGTCGATGCTGTCTTTGCCTTCCCTTCTCGTTGCAGTGCATACGAAACAAACAAATGCACGCACACTCGCACTCCCACTGCAACAGCCTCGTCAGCGAGCCCGGGAAGCTGCCCAGGATCGCCGAGAGTAGGGGTGGGCATTCGGTTTTTTCGGTTTTTTCGGTTCGGTTTTTTCGGTTTAAAAATATTTCGGTTTTTCAAAATTGCTAACCGAACCGAACCGAATAGATTCGAAAACCGAACCGAATTAACCGAAAAAATTCGGTTCGGTTATTTCGGTTTTTGGTAAACCGAATTTCAGAACCACAACAGGCAGTCAGGCAGTACTTCAGAATTTCAGATGACAATTTTAGCAAGAAGGCAGTACTTCAGATGCATTGCGCAACTTTGTAGACATCAATTCAGCAACTAAAGTGATTAAAGCAGCAACTAAGCACAGACAAATTGGTGATTCACTATATGCATCCATCTGGACTTGAAATCAGAGAATCATGCAAAGAGATTTAGAGCACCAAACCTCAAATCAGCGGAGTCGTGGGATGGGCTGAGGATTGATGAGGCGGGGGACCATCTGCTCACGCTGCCGCGGAGGCCGCCCCATTGCCGTTGCTGAGGACCTTGCGGCCGAGACCATCGCCGCCTGTCTCGGTAGATCCGTAGGCGACTCCGCCCGAGGACCACGGGGCGAGGCCGTTACCGTCACGCCGAGCATCTCCAGCCATGCCAAGTAGCCGAGCCCCTTCGCGCGAGCCAGATCTGGTCGTTGTCTCCGCTTACCAAAGGCAGGAGCCGCCGGGCGGAGGGCAAGGGCGCAGGGCGGAGTTGCGGAGATGGAGCTGCGAGGTTGGACGGAGGTAGGGTCGGGAGATTGGGAAGCCGCCGAAGCGATTGGGGTCCATCTGGGGATGAATCGGGGGAGGGACTGGGAGAGACGGAAGCCTCCCGAAATGAGGAATGGGGATGAATTGGGGAATGATGGAATGAGAATCGTGACCATGGGCCGTGGGCCGGTGGGGGATGAATCGACCATGTATTTTTTGCGCCTCGCCTCAGAGCTCAGTCTCCGCGTGGATATTTTTCGGTCTGATCGGTTAATCGGTTTCCAGATTACAGAAACCGAACCGAATACCATACACCGAATAACAGCGAAAAAAAACCGAACCGAACACCGAATACCGAAAAAACCGAATTTTTCGGTTAATTCGGTTCGGTTCGGTTCGGTTTTTCGGTTTCGGTTAAATTGTGCCCACCCCTAGCCGAGAGGTGGCTCCGCCACTGGCTGGGACATCTAATCCGAGCACTAGCGTAGTACACCGCTTAGCTTGGAAAAATTAAGTATCCAACACCAAATCATCACCTTGTAAAGATCTTGCCCTCCGGTTGTTGGGTCAAATTCCTCTAATCGAATCATTTGTTGCAACAAGAAAAAAAAATCATGAATTGGGATTTCAGAGCTTGCAACAAGACGTCTCATCAAAATTGCGACAAGAACAAATCAATCGCAACAACTTGTAGAATAGTAGTGCCAATGTTGATAAAACAATATTCTCATCAAAATTGGGTGAAATCACGAGTATAAAATTTGGAGGTGTATTAAAACTGGTTTAGAAATAGCAAACAAACAATTTTACACAGTTGCAACATTGCAACATTTGAAATCAAGAGTGTTGATTCGCAACAAACTGAAAATATTAAGCAACATTTCCATAATTTTATTCTAAGTTTCTCAAAATAATTTTATAAAATTGTAACACTGCAGCATTAAAAAATAAGAGTTATAATATTTTTCAAGTAAAGATGCAACTACTGGAAACAGTAGTGGAGGCTCAAGCAAACTGTAGAGGGGGCCACTCTTAAGAGAATTATATATATATATATATATATCAACTCTATTACAAGCGGGAGAAGCGAGCCCAACCAGCGCATCCACTGTCACCCCCGCTATTTCACGAAAAAGCCCCTCCGTTCCTTCAAATTACGGATCGTCCTCTGATTCTGAATAGGTCCATCGATTTTTGTGAGGGAAGATATTTTTTTCGAATCGCGTTGGTCCCTCGTAGCGTTGTTTCTGAAAAAAACCTCCCGTTAAATTCAAATCGCGAACAAGCTCTTTTCTAATTTTTCAGGATAGCGGACAGGTCCAAAAACGTAACAAACAGGCCCTTGCTTCTTATGTCTAGGTCCTTTCTCCGTTTTTCCCGAAAAAAATGCTTTCGTCACCAGAAATATGTGTGCAACTCTATCTCTAGACTTTTTTCCCCCGCTCGATTTTCCATCTCGGAAAAAATGCTTTCGTCACCAGAAATATGTGTGCAACTCTATCTCTAGACTTTTTTTTCGCAGCTCGATTTTCCATCTCGATCTCTGATATTTTTTAAAGCATGTATTATTACTCGCTGGACACGTAGAGTGCTAGGCTCGACGAAAGAAGGTTGTCGTCTCTAATAATTTTTTTAGCCCTTTTTTCTCGGGTTATTTTCCCCAAAGCTTTTTCATTTCGGTTTTCCCAAGAAAACAAGAAAGACCCTCAAAAATAGAAAATACATCTCGACTGTTTTTCTCAAAAAAAGAAATCGTTTCCATTTGTTGTATTCATGGTTGGGCCCTCCGTTGGTAGTTTTGCGAAAACAAAAATACATCAGGCCCTTCTCTAGGTATAGACTTTTTCGGCTCAATTTTCCATCTCGATCCACGATATTTTTTTAGAGCATGTATTATTACTCGGTGTATGCACGCGTAGAGTGTTAGGCTCGACAAAAGAAGGTTGTCATCTCTAATAATTTTTCTCCCTTTTTCCTCTAGGATATTTTCCCACATCGGTTTTCTAGCTCAGTTTTTTCCAAGAAAATACTGAAAGACCCTCCAAAAAATAGAAAATACATATCGGTCTGTTTTTTCTCATAAAAAAAGGGAAATTGTTTTCCACTCACGCGCGCGCCGTGCGCCGTTGTATTCACGATTGGGCCCTCCGGTGGGTAGTTTTGTGGAAACAAAAAAATACATCCGGGCCCTTCTACCTGTAATTTTACAAAAAGAACCCTATAGTTTTGTATATTCGAGTGCGGGTCCTCCACTTTATTTTCCCAAGAAGAACCAGCGAACCAAATTTCGTACAGAGCGTCGTACTGGTAATTTTACAAAAAGAATCATATGGTTTCGTATATTCACGTGCGTGTTCTCCAGCTTTATTTTTCCGAAGAGGATCAGCGAACCAAATTTCGTGCGGAGCGGCGTAGCGCGGGTTCCTATCTAGTTACATCTATTATAAGCGGAAGAAAGCGAGCCCAACCAGGCTATCCACCTGTCACCCTACGCATTTCGCGAAAAAGCCCCTCCGTTTCTTCAAATTACGGATAGGTTCCTGTGGATTACGAATAGGTCCTTCGTGATTTTTTGCGAGGAAGATTTTTTCCTTTCGTCGCGTTTGGGTCACTGGCCTGTGTTTTCTGAAAAAACACATCGTTAAGTTCAAATCGCGAACAAGCCCTTTTCTAATTTTTCAGGATAGCAAACAGGTCCAAAAACGTAACAAACTGGCCCTTGCTCCTTACATCTAGGTCCTTTCTTCGTTTTCCCCGGAAAAAATGTTTTCAGCACAAGAGAAATGTGTGCAGCTCTATTTCTAGACTTTTTTCCCAGCTCAATTTTCCATCTCGATCTCTGATATTTTTTTAAACATGTATTATTACTCGCGTAGAGGTTAGGCTCGACAAAAGAAGTTTGTCATCTCTAATAATTTTTCGCCCTTTTTCCTCTAGACTATTTTTAATTGGTGGGTGGTTTTGCGAAAATAAAAAATTACATCCAGACCCTTCGATCAATGGTTTTGCAAAAATGGCCCTACGTTTTGTATATTCACGTACGGGTCATTCGCCTTTATTTTTTCGTTTCCAAAAAAATCCGCAGTTTTTTTATTCGCGGTTGTGTTCTCCGTTTTTCCCAGAAAAAAGTTTTTGTTACTAGAGATATGTGTGTAGCTCTGTCTCTAGACTTTTTCCCCAACTCGATTTCCCATCTCGATCTCTGATATTTTTTAAATATGTATTATTACTCGGTGAACGCGTAGAGTATTAGGCTCGACAAAAGAAGGTGGTCATCTCTAATAATTTTTCGCCCTTTTTTCTCTAGTCTATTTTTCACCGGTGGGTGGTTTTGCGAACATGTATTATTACTCGGTGAATCGTAAAGTATTAGGCTCGACAAAAGAAGGTTGTCATCTCTAATAATTTTAGCCCTTTTCCTCTAGACTATTTTTTGGCCAAATTGGGTGGTTTTGCGAAAATAAAAATTACATCCAGTCCCTTGACATGTATTATTACTCGCGTGAGAGTGTTAGGCTCGACAAAAAGAAGTTTGTAAATCTCTAATAATTTTTAGTCCTTTTCCTCTAGACTATTTTTAACGGTGGATGGTTTTGCGAAAATAAAAATTACATCCAGGCCCTTCGATCGGTGGTTTTGCAAAAATGGCCCTACCATTTCGTATATTCGCGTACGGGTCATTCGCCTTTATTTTTTAGTTTCCAAAAAAATCCGCAGTTTTTTTATTCACGGTTGTGTTCTCCGTTTTTCTCAAAAAAAAGTTTTCGTTACTAGAGATATGTGTGCAGCTCTATCTCTAGACTTTTTCCCCAACTCGATTTCCCATCTCAATCTCTGATATTTTTTTAAATATGTATTATTACTCGGTGAACGCGTAGAGTATTCGACTCGACAAAAGAAGGTTGTCATCTCTAATAATTTTTCGCTCTTTTTCCTCTAGACTATTTTTCACCGATGGGTGGTTTTGCGAACATGTATTATTACTCGGTGAGCAGCGTAGAGTATTAGGCTCGACAAAGAAGGTTGTCATCTCTAATAATTTTTCGCCCTTTTTCCTCTAGACTATTTTTGACCGGTGGGTGATTTTGCGAAAATAAAAAATTACATCCAGTCCCTTCGATCGGTGGTTTTGCAAAAAGGGCCCTATCGTTTCGTATATTCGCGTACGGGTCATTCGTCTTTATTTTCCCGTTTTAAAAAAACCGTTGTTTTTGTATTCGCGGTTGGGTTCTCCGTTTTTCCCAGAAAAATGTTTTCATCATCAAAGATATGTGTGTAGCTCTATCTCTACACTTTTTCCCTAAATCGATTTTCCATCTCGATCTCTGATATTTTTTTAAACATGTATTATTACTCGGTGAACGCGTAGAGTATTAGGCTCGGCAGAAGAAGGTTGTCATCTCTAATAATTTTAGCCCTTTTCCTCTAGACTATTTTCCACGGTGGGTGGTTTTGCGAACATGTATTACGAAAGAACCCTATAGTTTAGTATATTAAGTCTGGTCCTAAAACTTTATTTTTTCGGCGCATGCTATCGAAATTCAGCAGGTCTTGCAAACATAGCTTATCTACCTAGTATCTATTAAGCTTAGAAGGAATGCCGCCCATGCAAGCCACAAGGTACAATTTTTAGGCGAAAAGGCCCTCCAAAAATTTTGAAATCATAAGCCAGATCCTTCCAGATTTGATACAAAAAGGACCACAGAATTCCAAAATCACAAACATGTCCTTCGACGTCTATTTTTCAAAAAGGCCCCTGTATAATTCTGGAAATTTGACACGCTGTAGGATCGAGGATACCGACTAGAGGGGGGTGAATAGGAGGTTTTTAAATTTTCTATCACTAAAAATCAAGTTTAATGATTTCTAAGCACGAATGACAATTTTGGCAATTGTAATATCTAGCAATTCTAATGATCACCAAATAATATCTCTACTCGAATATATCAATAGCTAAACAAGTATTCCACCAAGATAATCAATTTGCTAGAATTACTACAAGGGTGAAAACAACGCAAACTACAAATGATGAACACGTGGATTTTTATCGCGTGGTCTCGGAGACTTGCCGGTCTCCCCTACTCCACGTTGAGGTGGCTTGAACTTCTTTAAGCCGACTCCACTCGCTTGAGCCTTCCTCGATCACTCGTGGTAGCTCTTCCCCGCTCCGGGTAGGCGAGCTCCTTGCCTTCACAACCGTCCGGGCCTCTTCACACAAGCTTCTTTGTGAAGATCACCGGAACTTCACGCCTCCAAGCCATCTAGGAGGCAGCAACCTCCAAGAGTAATAAACTTGATGAAAGCTTGAGACTCTTGAGTGCTTTAATATGGCTCAACTAATGCAAATGCACTCAATTTTTCCTCTCCAAAACTCTATAGAATTAAGAATTGAATGCACTAGAGTGTGGAGAAAGTTGCTAGAACTCTAAATGTATTCAATGAAGTCACCAACCAGCTCCTAGCACAGGTGAGGGGGGTATTTATAACCCCCAAACCACAAACTAGCCGTTATTTACTTTTTAATCCAAAAAAATCATCGTGGATAGGGGCCAGTAGTACCGCCCCATGGGCCCAATGGCTCTCTGGCACAATTAATGCTCTGACACGTAGCCGTTACTATGCATTTTCTATATGGCTGGTACTACCGCCATATGGGTGTGGTAGTACTGCACCTAGCTAGCCAGAAAGAGGTGCTTGTGTTAAAAAGCTACCTTGAGATGTATGTCTTGTAGTACCTCATTTGATACTACCGCCCACACATTCCATTAGTGCGGTAGGAAGGAATGAAGAATTTGCTCTCTATCAAATACCTACCTTTGTTATACCACAGTGAGTACCATATCTTGATAGTGCCCGGCCTCAACAAGAAATTTCAGAATGGGCGCCTCTCGAATGCATGAATGAACAATTATACTATTGAGCCATAATTGATGCACTTTTAAAGTTCAAGACCTTTATCAAGTCCCTCTTAATAGTACGGCGACTATCCTGACAATCCGATCTTTTCTTCTAACTTCGAGATCGGTAAAATAACTAGAAACATATCTCTAAAATTTTATACCTTCATTTCTTATGCTTCTTTGATACGTACTCCTTCCTTTTTGTACTTGTGACAATCTGACGTCCTTCGAAGAATGGGTTTTCCTGTTTTTAACTTACTCATGAAAACAGCGTTAGTCTTTTAGCCTTGATTGTCATTAATTACCAAAATCTTAAACACATGGGGGCCTAGATGCTTTCAATCTCCCCCTTTTTGGTAATTGATGACAATCCTTATGAACGAATTGAAGTAAATTGAGATTTTAGGTGAGTGACCAAAGAAGATTAGTTACTCACACCGTGGGATTCCTATTTAACAATATTTTGTCTTTAGAGGACAAAAGATACTTGAATCAAAATATTGCTAAATGAGAATATGACTCCCCCTACAAATGTGCTTGGATGAGCAATAAGATTATGCACATTTGTATATGAGTTTCTTTAAGAGAGTGTAACAATGATATTATGAAATTGAACAAACATGGTATTTTAAAGCGAAACTCATAAGAAGAAAATAAGATATATAACATTTAAGCGCAAATAGTTCAACATCATTCGATAACCAAATTCATAGCACAACCAAAAGCTAAAAAAAGAACAACAAAGAGCAACAATCCACAACCAAGGTTCATTACAACACTGCAAGATAAATAAACTTCAGGACGACAGAGCTTCATCTTCAATTCTTCATCTTCTCCCCCTTTGTCATCAAACACCAAAAGGGCGCGCCAAAGACTTCAATTCTTCATGCTTCTCCGTCCTTAGGAGAGCCTGGAGCCGCCGAGGGATCCGCCGAGGCCCAAGGTTGAGGAGGATGAGAGGGAGAAGCAGCGCTAGCTGGGTGACGACCAAAACGATGAAAAGAGACTAGAAGAAGCTCGCTCCTAATATGCTCAATTGAAGTGCTCAAGGTGTTCACACGCTCCCTGACCTCATCCACCGCCTGACGGTTGTGAAGCTGAAGCTCAAGTAGAAGGCCAAACTGAGTCATCATATCGGACTGAAGACTCTCATGTCCGGCAAGATAGGCATCAGGCGCAGAAGGAGCTTGAGAGGCTTGAGCAGCTTGGGCAGCTTGAGCGGCTTGCTCGGCTTGAGCTTTGGCTTGGGCAGCTTGCTCAGCAATATAATGCAAAACTTCAGGCGGAGCAACACGGGGCTTATATGGCTTGTGAGGAGTCGGAGTTGGACCATTGTACCCTGCCACTCTTCGGATTAAGGCCATGATGTAAGGAGCAAAGTAGATGGTCTTCCCTCTTTCTCTTGCAGATTGAGCCATCTCCCTCATAATAAAGTCTACCACATCAAATTTCTACTTCACCATAATCTTTGCAATCACATTCCAAGCATAGGATCTCACGGCATCGAAGTTGCCGCTCTTTGGATGGATGGTGACTCTGATGATTTTATTTACCATGCTTGGTTGAAGTTGTAGCCCAGCAGATTGTCCAATCTTGAATGGATGAGAGCGGTCATAGAATTCAGCAGCTTCATCCAACGATAGAGTGGGAGCATCATGAATTTTCAGGAAGGAACTGTGGAAGACTCTCAAGGCATGCTCAAAATCATCTTTGGATGCAGTGTATTTGCGTGAATCGGTCATCCAAGTGATGGAATCAAAAGACTCGGAAACATATAAAGTGGCATAGAAATGCTTGATGATCTTCTCATTGTAGTCGGTTCTGCCACCAAGGAGATGATATAGGCCTGCTCCTCCAAATAGCTCAGGGATTCCAACGAAATCCGGCTGATCTCTGACGTGATTCCAACTCACCCATCTTTGATTTGCAAAGTCTTTTTTCAGATAAATTTGCTCATAGACTTTCTGCTGGAAGAGAGAATGGAACTTTGGGTTGGTGGCAGTGCAAGGCTGAAGATACTGATTTTGTCCTCAGATTGCATAATAGTCATCCCCTTTTATTTGGGAAGGACCACTCCTGTGCCTACCAACCTGAGGCAAATCCTCTTCCTCCTCATCAAAGCTCTAATTTTCTTCACTCTCAGTTTCATCATCACTCCCATAAATCTCATACTCCTGAGGTGCATCTGCAGGGATCTTCCTTTTCTTGGACTTAGATGCCCCAGCTGCTGCTTTGCCTTTAGCTGCTGAGGTCCTCATTGCAATGGAAAAGGAATTGTCACTGTCTTCGCTGTCAGAGTCCGATGTTGGAATACCGCGACCTCGAGTCGATTTCTTGACAACCTTGCTCTCGAGCTCGGATGGACCGACCGGTTTCTTTGTGCGAGGCATGATCTAAAGGAATTTCAAGGATTTGAGGACATGAGCATTTAAACAAGAGGATTTTCAAAAGAAAATATAATCGTGTGAATTTTAGCAAA
Source organism: Guadua angustifolia (assembly GCA_036346375.1). NCBI lineage: Eukaryota > Viridiplantae > Streptophyta > Magnoliopsida > Poales > Poaceae > Guadua > Guadua angustifolia. The sequence goes on along the minus strand of CM070516.1, from coordinate 16,585,750 downwards.
CAATTTAATCCTCAATTTATTCATCAATACATGCCAAAAGTACCTGGCCGGCACTACTGGCTCAGGATCCGGTGAGTACCGCAAAGTCGGTACTACCGCTCCAAACGACCGGTAGTGCCGCCCGTGCGTGACCATGGCATGGACCGAATAAATTGAGACAATGTGTGGCACAACAAGTTATTTTGGCATGGATTAGAGATGATGTGGTGTCTTTTGAGATCTAATCCATCAAAATTTTGCCACAAAAGTTACTAGATAATTCACACCATTCAAATTCTCTTCTAAACCCTAGAATGCTCCAAAGAGGATGAATCAAAAAGACATAATTAAGGAAATTGTTACATTTTGGAGGAGAGGGTCACAAAGATGATTTTCAATGGAGGGATTCTCAACAAATCACCAAGGTATGGAGGAATTGGATTTAGGGTTTGAGAGAGAGAGCTGCACGGGAGAAAAAGAAAGATTTCGGGTGAGGGGAGAGGACATGAAGAGGAGAAGGAGAGAAAACGACCGGTTTAAATTCGGGTCCCCACCAGTTAATGAGCCGAGCGGCACTACCGCACCCTAACCCCGGTAGTACCGCAAAAGTGATACTCTAGCTCAAGCAGACGGTAGTCAAACTATAATTTGAAGACAGAAAACTTTAGAAACAGGTTGCAAAATTGCTCATATGAATTTCATTGCAATATGAAATCATTTTTGAACATTTTCAACCGTCACACAAAACAAGAAATGATTCCTCAAAAAAAAAAGAAAATAAATAATCATTCATATTTGATTTGTTTGAGTCAAAATCACCAATTAAGAACTAGAGATATTCTCAAAACTAGTTCTATTGGCATGACTCAATTTGTGCTTTAAATAGATCAATATAGATCAAGATTTTGAACTTAACAAACTTTTTCAAAAACACAATTGTTTTTAAATTTTTGAAATAAAGAGGATATAATATGATATAATTTTCAAAAGATGAGATATATACAATAGTACATTGTAAGTGAAGTTTTTAGAACCTTTGAACTTTATTTAACTAAAATAGATTATTTTCAAATAATTTGACCTATAGAGGTCTAGATTCATCTTTTTAAGATAATTAGCACTATTTTTGATTTTTCACATTTGAGGGGTAAGATATGCATATGAAGTGCAAATTACTCCCCCTTGATGTGAGACACAATTGAAAGAACAAACATCAAATAAAATCAATAAATATCCAAAAGAGAACATCATTTAGGTCATATTAGATATATCTATGACATTCAATTCATTCCTCAATTTGCAAAATCTAGTTTCATCCAAGGGTTTAGTGAGAATATCTGCTAATTGATTTTTAGTTCTAATGTGACTAATTTCAATATCTCCTTTACTCACATGATCTCGCAAGAAATGATGGCGGATATCTATGTGCTTGGTTCTTGAGTGTTGGACCGGGTTATTTGCTATTTTAACCGCGCTTTTATTGTCACACAAAAGAGGCACCTTTTTGAAATTTAATCCATAATCCATTAAAGTTTGCCTCATCCATAATAATTGGGCGCAACAACTACCCGCGGATATATATTCGGCTTCGGCAATGGATAGGGCTACGGAATTTTGTTTCTTGGAGAACCATGAAACTAGGGATCTACCTAGCAATTGGCAACTCCTAGGGGTGCTTTTCCTATCCACTTTGCAACCGCATAATCGAGAATCCGAATATCCAATTAAATCAAACTTAGCACCTTTAGGATACCATAACCCTATATTTGAGGAATGCTTTAAATATCTTAGAATTCTTTTTACGGCAACTAAATGACATTCTTTGGGAGAAGCTTGAAAACGAGCACACATGCAAACACTGAACATTATATCGGGCCTAGATGCGGTGAGATAAAGTAAACTACTAATCATAGATCTATAAAGCTTTAAGTCTACAGGTTTACCTCCCTCATTTAGGTCGAGATGCCCGTTCGAAGCTATTGGAGTCTTGATGGGCTTTGCGTCTCCCATGCCAAACCACTTAAGAAGATCCTTGATATACTTGGTTTGGCTCACGAATGTTCCATTCTTGAGTTGCTTGATTTGAAGTCCAAGAAAAAAACTTAATTCTCCGATCATGGACATTTCGAATTCCCTAGACATCATATCACCAAATTCTTTGCAAAAATCTTTGTTAGTAGAACCGAAAATGATGTCATCAACGTAAATTTGACATACAAAGAAATCTTCATCGATTATTTTTGTAAAGAGTGTTGTATCAACCTTCCCAATTTTGAAACCTTTTGAGATTAAGAAATCTCTAAGTCACTCATTTTAATTTAGGCAAATCGTTAATAATGTTGCATTCAATACCAATATCTTTTGAGGACTTTGAATTGTCCTTGGCAAGGAGAACCTCATGAGCTTCCTTTAGCTCCTCATAAGAATTTTTGAGAGAAAGAAACTCTTTTCTCAAAACCTTAAATTTTGATTTCTCTTTGCCAAGATATTCATTTAAGTCTTCAAGCATATCCATTAACTCATCATATGAAGGTTCATCATCGTCATTTGAATTTACCTTAAATTCTCCTTTAGCCATAAGACATAAAGGAGTGACAAATGGTGATGAAGCCTCCTTGATGGCGATACCGGCAAGACCCTTCTTCTTTGAAGGAATTTCTTCTTCGGATGAGTCGAAGTCTGAGTACTCTTCTTCGGAATCCCACTCTCCAATATGAGCTTTACCCTTGCCATCCTTTTGGAATTTCTTGAAAAGCTTCTTCTTACCTTGAAAGAATTTCTTCTTCTTGGGTGATTTGTTTTTGTCATCCTTCTTCTTGGGGCAATGTGAGGCAATGTGTCCCTTCTCATCACACTCATAGCACCGAATATTTGCATACCGGTTGGTGCTAGAATTTTGCCCTCTTCTAAACTTTTGAGGACCATTTGAGCTTGAGCGTCTTCTCATGAACTTTTTCATTCGTCTTACGAGAAGTGCCATTTCTTCTTCCGTATCTTCATCTTCGGTATTCTCAAGAGCCTCATCACTCGACTCCACCTTTGCCTTGAAAGCAATGTTCTTCTTTTTCGAAGAGCTTTGTTCCAATAACTCTTCTTTGTCCTTCTTGTAAAGCTCATTGGTGATAAGATTTCCAAGAAGTCCGGTTGGTGTCATCCTTGGCAATTCCGGTGAGTTGAGGAATAAAGTCACCAATGTCTCATATTTCTCCGGAAGGGCCCTAAGCATCTTTTCAACAATGTCAAAGTCGGTTAGTGATGCACCAAGGCCTTTGAGCTCATTTACTATGTTATTTAGCCGCGAGTACATCTCATTAATGTTTTCATTGGGTAACATAATAAAACTCTTATATTTGATCCGAAGTATATGCAATTTGACTTCTTTGACCGAGGATGTGCCCTCATGAATTTCCGAGAGGGTTGTCCAAATCTCATGAGCGGTTTCGAGGTTGCTCACTCGATTGAACTCATCCGCGTTCAAAGCACCAAAAAGAGCGTTCATAGCTTGAGCATTGAGATGAATGTTTCGCTCTACTTGTTCTATTGTAAGTGGGGGATTAGTTCCCGGAGCGATACCCTCATCTACAATTCTCCATATGCTTGGGCTCATGGCCTTAAGATAAACGGTCATGCGAATTTTCCAATATGCATAATTTGAGCCATCGAAAAATGGCTCCTTGCCTATTGACACCCCATCACTAGCCATCCTTACTCTTTAGGCGATAAAGCCCAAATAAAGAGTCTTTGCTCTGATACCACTTGTAGGATCAAGGATACCGACTAGAGGGGGGTGAATAGGAGGTTTTTAAATTTTCTATCACTAAAAATCAAGTTTAATGATTTCTAAGCACGATTGACAATTTTGGCAATTTTAATATCTAGCAATTCTAACGATCAACAAATAATATCTCTACTCGAATATATCAATAGCTAAACAAGTATTCCACCAAGATAATCAATTTGCTAGAATTACTACAATGGTGAAAACAATGCAAACCACAAATGATGAACACGTGGATTTTTATCCCGTGGTCTTGGAGACTTGCCGGTTTCCCCTACTCCACGTTGAGGTGGCTTAAACTTCTTAATGCCGGCTCCACTCGCTTGAGCCTTCCTCGATCACTCGTGGTAGCTCTTCCCCGCTCCGGGTAGGCAAGCTCCTTGCCTTCACATCCGTCCAGGCCTTCACACAAAGCTTCTTTGTGAAGATCACCGGAACTTCATGCCTCCAAGCCGTCTAGAAGGCGGCAACCTCCAAGAGTAATAAACTTGATGAAGGCTTGAGACTCTTGAGTGCTTTAATATGGCTCAACTAATGCAAATGCACTCAATTTTTCCTCTCCAAAACTCAAGAATTAAGAATTGAATGCACTAGAGTGTGGAGAAAGTTGCTAAAGCTCTAAATGTATTCAATGAAGTCACCAACCAGCACCTAGCACAGGTGAGGGGGTATTTATAACCCCCAAACCACAAACTAGCTGTTATTTACTTTTTAATCCAGAAAAATCGCCATGGCCGGTACTCTCGCCCTCTAGGGGCGGTAGTACCGCCCATAAAACGGACTCTCTGGCGTAATTAATGCTCGACACGTAACGTTCTTGTGCATTTTCTATATGGCCGTACTACGCCATATGGGTCTTGATAATCGCGACTTGGCTAGCCGAGAAAAATTATACATTAAAAGCTACGCGGTGTATGTGATGTAGTACCTCATTTCTTGATACTACTACCACACATTCCGTAGTCTTACTGGGAAGGAATGAAGAATTTGCTCTCTGTCAAATACCTCATGGCGTCATACCACCGGTAGTATCAAGAAATCAAGATTACCGCTTCCACCATATCTTGATGTGCGGCCTCAACAAGAAATTTCAGAATGGCGCGCCTCTCGAATGCGTGAATGAACAATTATACTATTGAGCCATAATTGATGCACTTTTAAAGTTCAAGACCTTTATCAAGTCCCTCTTAATAGTACGGCGACTATCCTGACAATCCGATCTTTTCTTCTAACTTCGAGATCTGTAAAATAACTAGAAACATATCTCTAAAATTTTATACCTTCATTTCTTATGCTTCTTTGATGCGTACTCCTTCCTTTTTGTACTTGTGACAATCCGACATCCTTCGAAGAATGGGTTTTCCTGTTTTCAACTTACTCATGAAAACAACGTTAGTCTTTTAGCCTTAATTGTCATTAATTACCAAAACCTTAAACACATGGGGTCCTAGATGCTTTCACACGCCGCTGGTTTTTCCTCCCCGGGAGATTCCGAAATCACAGACAGGTCCCTTGACGTCTATTTTTCAAAAAGGCCCCCGTATAATTCCGAAAATTCGACACGCCGCTGGTTTTTCCTCCCCGGGAGATTCTGAAATCACAGACAGGTCCTTTGACGTCTATTTTTCAAAAAGGCCCCGTATAATTTCAAAAATTCAACACGCCGCTGGTTTTTCCTCCCCGGGCCCATGCAAGCCACAAGGTACAATTTTTTTGCGAAAAGGCCCTCCAAAAATTTTGAAATCACGAACAGATCCTTCCACCGTTTATTCTACAAAAAGGACCCTGGAAATTCCGAAATCACAGACATGTCCTTCGACGTCTATTTTTCAGAAAGGCCCCTGTATAATTTCGAAAATTCGACACGCCACTGGTTTTTCCTCCCCGGGAGATTCCGAAATCACAAACAGGTCCCTTGACGTCTATTTTCAAAAAGGCCCTCGTATAATTTCAGAAATTCAACACGCCGCTGGTTTTTCCTCCCCGGAAGATTCCGAAATCACAGATAGGTCCCTTGACGTCTATTTTCAAAAAGGCCCCCGTATAATTCCGGAAATTTGACACGTCGCTGGTTTTTCCTCCACGGGCCCTTGCAAGCCACAAGGTACAATTTTTTTGTAAAAAGGCCCTCCAAAAATTTTGAAATCGCGAACAGATCATTCCACCGTTTATTCTGCAAAAAGGACCCTGGAAATTTCGAAATCACAGACATGACCTTCGACGTCTATTTTTCAAAAAGGCCCCCGTATAATTCTGAAAATTTGACACGCCGCTGGTTTTTCCTCCCCGGGAGATTTCGAAATCACAAATAGGTCCCTTTACGTCTATTTTTCAAAAAGGCCCTCGTATAATTTCGAAAATTCGACACACCGCTGGTTTTTCCTCTCCGGGAGATTTCGAAATCACAGACAGGTCCTTTGACGTCTATTTTTCAAAAAGGCCCCGTATAATTCCGAAAATTCGACACGCTACTGGTCTTTCCTCCTCGGGCCCATGCAAGCCACAAGGTACAATTTTTTTGCAAAAAAGCCCTCCAAAAATTTTGAAATCGTGAATAGATCCTTCCACCGTTTATTCTGCAAAAAGGACCCTGGAAATTCCAAAATCACAGACATGTCCTTCGACGTCTATTTTTCAAATAGGCCCCCGTATAATTTCTGAAATTCGACTCGCCTCTGGTTTTTCCTCCCCGGGAGATTCCGAAATCACAGATAGGTCCCTTGACGTCTATTTTTCAAAAAGGCCCTCGTATAATTTCAGAAATTCTTCACGTCGCTGGTTTTTCCACCCCGGGAGATTCTGAAATCACAGACAAGTCCTTTGACATCTATTTTTCAAAAAGGCCCCCGTATAATTCCAGAATTCGACACACCGTTGGTTTTTCCTCCTCGGGCCCATGCGAGCCACAAGGTACAATTTTTTTGCGAAAAGGCCCTCTAAAAATTTTGAAATAGCGAACAGATCCTTCCAACGTTTATTCTGCAAAAAGGACCCTGGAAATTCCGAAATCACAGACATGTCCTTCGACGTCTATTTTCCAAAATAGACCCCGTATAATTCTGAAAATTCGACACGCCGCTGGTTTTTCCTCCCCGAGAGATTCCGAAATCACAAAGAGGTCCCTTGGCGTCTATTTTTCAAAAAGGCCCCCGTATAATTTCGGAAATTCGACACGCCGCTGGTTTTTCCTCCCTGGGAGATTCTGAAATCACAGACAGGTCCTTTGACGTTTATTTTTCAAAAAGGCCCCCGTATAATTCTAAAAATTCAACACGAGGCTGGTTTTTCCTCCCCGGGAGATTCCGGAATCACAGACAGGTCCTTTGACGTTTATTTTTCGAAAAGGCCCCCGTAATTCTGAAAATTCGACACGACATTGGTTTTTCCGCCCTGGGAGATTTTGAATTTATGAACAGGTCCTTTTACCAGTTGTTTTGCAAAAAATACCCCACAGTTTCGCAAATTCAACACGCGCACCAGTTCTTTCACCCTGAGAGATTTGGAATTGCATTTTTTTGGTGAAAAGGCCTATTTTCAAAAAACCCCGTAATTCCGAAAATTCGACTCGGATTGCAAAAAAAGGACCCAGTAGTTTCGTGAATTCAACACGCGCACCAGTTCTTTCGCCCTAAGAGATTTGAACTTGCGTTTAGGTATGGTTATTTTGTAAACAAACATCCTTCCAGCCAATTTTTAGCCCGGTTATTTAAATCTGAGAGATTTTGGGTAGGTCCTTATAGAAAAAATCATGGTTACGCAAATTTGCTGGCGGCTCCTAGCCAGCTAATTTTAAAAAAACACCTCAAAAAAAATGAAATTGCATTTTTTTAAAGAAAAAAAATCAGATCGAGTTTTTTCAGCGGGCGCAACATCTCGCGCCTCTCTACCTAGTTACAATGAAGTAGATGACGCCACCCTAATTTCCTTGGGGTTTAGATAAGTGCTGGAGGGGCCATAGCCCCACTTTGGCCTGCACAATTCTCCATCAGTGATAGGAAATAAATCTACAATAAATGCAGAAAGGTAGCATCACCTTGACAGATCTTGTAACAATGGAAAAAAAAGGTCACAACAAGAAAGGAGACGGATGCCCACACTACCGCCTCATTGCCGGCTTGCTTAGGGTTGCCCTGGGTGAAGTTTAGCTTAGCATCACCGACTCATCGCCCCTTGTTCACACCATCCTCCGCTCGCTATCAATGCCAGCTCCTCCCACCTAAGCCTGCCAAATCTAGCGAGCTCCACCTGCAACGACAATAGATCTAGTAGGCTCTAACTACCCCTTAGTTGGAACTCCAGATCACATGACCCTAAACCCTTTGTGTACAATACACTATTCCCAAGATCATTGAATAGTACACAATCAACATCTTTATTTTTAGAGCACTTTTGCAGTGGATTAAAATCAATACAAGCCGTCCATTCCTTTGAATCTAATGGTTGAAATCAATTTAGATCTAGTTATACTACCACCTATAGTATTGATAGTAAAATTCAGAGAGGGGTAAAATGGTAAAAAATTCTGTCATACTATTTGCCTTCCACGGTAAAACATGTTATGTGATCCTGATGAATGGCGGATGAATGGATAAGAGGCTTCTGAAGATCGCCAAGTATTCGGTGAATCCAAAACTGTGAACAAATTAGGAAAAGCCCCCCTAATAAATGGATAGGAAAAGTCTAAAATACCCTTGAGGAATGCATGATTAGATTTAATTTCTACTACCACTACTTACTACCTATGTTATCCACGATAAAATTTTTCTATTTTTATTGTGGATGCTCCAAGGGCATTTTCCCACTATTTATCGAGAGTTTGGGATGTAAAGGAAACATTTTGGAGTTTGAGGTGAAATTAGACTCCAAATAGAGCCGAGGCACTAAAAGTTGACCTTTTTCAATATCTCATCATACCTTTATTTTTATGAAGTTTCACATCATGGTTCTTCTGTAATATTTATGTAATCATATACATAAATTAATCAGTAGTCCTTCAATGGATTTTTTTTAATAATACATTTTTTATTCGAATTTCAAAAATATTCCACGAAAAAAAAATTGAAATATACCTCTGTCATGACGTTGGAAGTGCGACAGGCCTAAATAGAAAAATACGCAGGCGACAGTGCCAAGGCGACGTGGCCTCTGTCGCATGGCTTAACGTGCGACAGGACCCGAAACGACGCTTGTCGCTTACGGCTAACGTCGCGACGAGAACTGTCGCCACGACTAAAGTGCGAAGGAGCTGTCGCACAACTAAACTGCGACAAGAATCTGAAATTTTTGTATTTAATATTTTTTGTTGACAATTTTGTTGTAAATTGGTTGTACATAATTGATGTATTGAACCCGGGAATCGGAAAAAGTATTTTATTTCGTTAGTGATACGCATTTCACTTAGGAGTTTTCGTAGCCTCGTAAGATCCGCCGAATATGGGCGAAAAATGACGGGAAAAAGCACGGGTGGCCTATGCAACGTGGCATGCCACTTTAGTGCCGGCGAGATGGTCGGACGTTGCTCCGGCATTTTGTTACCAAAATCGGAAAAGGCACTCGCGAGCACGAAACGACGGAAATCGTGGCCACTTAGGGGTTTTCGTAGCCCCGCGGGACAGGCCGAACATGGTCCAAAAAATACAAAAAAAATCAAAGGCGGCCTACGCAATGCGGGCTACCACTTACGTATGGGCGAGATAGCCAGACGTTGCCTCGGCATTTTGTTGCGAAAATCGGAAAAGGCAATTGCGGCCACGAAACCATGGAAACTTTTACGTCTTCGAAAAATTTTGAAACTTTTTATGGATGTTCCTGATAAATCAGTGATATTACCATAAAAATTTCAAATGATTTTAAGATATGAGGAATTTTTTAAAACTCAAACAATACATATATAAGGGCACATACACCGAAAGTTCAGATGATAAAAAAGCAATAGATTAGATTATATTACAAGGGCATTACAGCAATGACGAACTAACTAACGAAAAGCATCGTCGTCATGGTGGAACAAATGATCGTTCGCCTATCTGGTACTGCGAGAATGATGTAAGACATTTTTCGCATATTACGACCGTTCTAATATTGCGGCGATCCTCGGACCGCTCAATCCCTACTATGAAAGAACTCCATGGGGTTCCATGATGCTCCCAGTATCGCCCATTGGGTGGCCTATGCCATACGTCTCGGTGTATAAGACTTAAATTTTGGTTGTTTTTATGTGGATTTCGCCCTCCCATATGGGCATGTCATCCCGATTCGGCGTCCCCTATGTTAATACCACCGGGTTCCGGATGGTCTGCATAACGAGTCAAGGATTTGTGCCGTATTGCGGACCTCGGCCATTGCTTCCCTTGTCCCTTGTTCTTGAGAGGATGAACCCTCCTGCACCTCTGCTGTGTTGGCCTTTGGCGGAGACATGCGGAGACGCCTGCTCTGTTTCGGCTCGCACTCCACTATATGGTGCAGGAGGTCTATGTTGGGCTTATGCTTGGACAACCGAAGCGTGCCTACTGATCAATCTGATATGCCCTTTGGTGGTTGCATAACACCGTAAGCGTGCTCGGGTCCGGCTTTTACGGGCGGTAGTGGCACCACGAGAGGGTTGCTTCCCCGATTATCCCATGCAAGTTGCACGAGATGTGGGTGGTGCGTCTCGGTCCACCCAATTGAAGTACCAAAGACCGTTCATCCTCGGCCAAGGCACCGGTAGAATCTCCGGTCCGCTAGATCACCGTGGCGGTATCAACCCCGCCTCCGGGCCATGTCTGCAGACGTCGGGGCTTTCTGGTGGCCCTGGAGGAGGGTCCTCCTTTGACTTGAGCGGTCGCAAATGCCCTTTTGAACTCCCGTGTGCGATGAACTGGTTTAGAACTACTACTTTGTGAGTTTAACATGAGTATGTCGCATGAAACTCACCGTCGGTTGGCCCTTGCACACCTGCCCTAAGCTCCGGTCGATCCGGAAAAGGACATATCTGGCGGCCCTCCCACGGGTGAAGTTCTCGGCGAAGCGGGGTAGTTGTCGTGGCGGTTGTTGAGAAATTAAGTAGTCGCGTCGTTTGGCCCGTCGATCCATTGGAAGAAGCAACACGGTCCTTGTTCTAAGAAAAGAAAGAACGAAGCATGAGATGGTAGTGTTACCATGTATTGTGTGGACACGATGGGTTTACCTCGTGAGGTGCGAACACGATAGTAGTGGCGCCGGCCGTCTCTGGATGGGTAGATTGCATCATCTTCGCCGGTGAGTTCTTGATCGCATTTGGGCGGGCAACCGGCAGAATCAGGCGTCGGCCATCTTGTCATCCGGATATTCTGGGCGGGATGACTTGTGCTTGCTGAAGAGGCGACGGTAGAACGACATTGTGGTTTGGCTGTGTTGGATGTCTACCACTCGGACCTGTTTTATAGTGGTAGTGAGGGGTTACTCCACACAATTACAGCTCTTGCTGCAGCGTGTAGTCATTTCATGGCGTGTTGCAGCGTGTTGTCATTTAATGGCGTGTTGTCGTCTCAGCCTGGTAAAGCTGCTAGCAGCGAGTAGTCACATCGCGCTGGAAAAGCTGTTGCGTGTGTTGTCATTTAATGGCGTGTTGTCGTCTCAGCCTGGTAAAGCTGCTAGCAGCGAGTAGTCACATCGCGCTGGAAAAGCTGTTGCGTGTGTTGTCGTGTCAGCTTGGTAAAGCTGCTAGCAGCGAGTAGTCACATCGCGCTGGAACAACTAAGTACGTAAGATTAAGATAACAAAAAATACAAATGCAAGTGCAACATATTTCAAATGAAATACTTAGTACATAACATACTAGCAATAATAAAAATCAAAAGAAACTACTGTCGGCCTCGCTTCTGGGGAGGCCTCCTCCTCGAACACAGTCCCATGAGTCGTCAAGCTGCGTGGCAGCAGCGGTGGGGCCTCTCGCGGCCTAGGCTGGGCGTCGCGTGCCGGTGAGTAACTGCGTCGTCTTTGGCGCTCCGTCTTCTTGACTAAGCTGCGTCGGTGGTGGCGCTCCGTCTGGTGTGATGATGATGCCCCACCCCAAAGACGTCCCGTGGAGAGGTAATCACGGTAGTCCTCCGGTCTGCGGCATCGCAGTCGTCGTCCGAGTCGTCGAGGCGTGTCGAGATCGTCTTGTGAAGAAGTGTGCTGCGGGCTGTACCAAATAAAGAATTATTTTGAGCATTATGTCTGCGATTGTAACACTTGAAGCAGTGCATTCCATTACTCACCGAAAGCTGGACCGGCTCTGAAGCGTGCCCTCTCGCTGACTGGGCGGGCGGAGATGTGAAGACGCACTGGCGTACATGTTCATTAGTTGCTTGTTCTTGAATTGCTTATAGAAGTTTGCACCCAAATGCCTCATGCACCATCGACTCGCAAGTCGAGGCCATCGGAATGGCTCATCTTCCCCTGTTTGCGGTGGTTGATAGCACTAAGCAACCCGGCATGCTGTCATGCAACGACACAAATCTGGGCGAGTTCGACCACCCCGATCTTTAGGTTTCGTAGGAACCACTGACCAACTCTCGTAGTTCTCGCTTTCTCTGAAGGCAAAACCTTGAGAGAATCTGGTTGTTCCCATCGACACCACAATTTGTCGATGTTGCCCTCTGTATTTCGGTCAAGAATGTGCCGTCCGCGCAACAACGGACGACGATGTGAGAATGCCTTAATGCAAGCGCCGAATGAGAAGAACACTCTCCTCGGATGCATTTTAGTTGGCCACTTGTCCGCGAACAATCTTGATAATCATAGTAGGTCCGTGATTTCTTCCTGAATACAAGCCGAAAGCGGTCTTGAGGGGAGGTTGTGGTACGAGTCTTCAAACTTCCCAAACCTCGTTTCTAGTGCCTTCTGCTTTCGCCCTCCACACCTTCCCGTAGCTAATTGTGTACTGATATCTGTTCTCGATCGCTCGGATAATAGCACGGGGCTCAAAACTCAGGTTCTCCACTATCTCTGCGTACATGATGTTCGCGACATACCCGGATGATAGGTTCCTGTGAGCCATCACTGTTTCCTCAGTCATACAAGTATGCTGCTCAACCTTCGAACATATCCAATGGGTGCCCCATTTGGGCTTGTCTGCGTGCACTCTCCACGGACACCTATGGATCTCACACACCGTCGTAGCGAGGTTGGGGTGGATTTCTTAACCCCGAAAGTCCTTCTTAATGATAGAGCCCAATCTTTCACGGCATCCCTGCACTTCTTTTACGGGTACATCTTGTTATGCCTAACCTCATTATCACCAGATCTTGCCAAGGCATCTCCTCATTTCATTGACAACCATATTTTCAAATTGCTGCGTGCTCCACTCATTTGGCACAAGCGGCTCGTACCTCCTCCATCTTCCTCATCCGACTCATCGTCGTCCTCCTCTTCTGCTTTGCTTTGTACTCACGGTCTTCCTCTTCCATCCTAGCTGTTATTTCCTCAATTTGCTCACCTTCGTCTACAGGTCCCGTGCTTCTTGGCCAACATTTTCATCATCCTCCGAACTCGAACTTGTTCACCACTTTCTTGAACATCTTGCTCATGGCTAGATCCCCCAATTCGGTGTCACCGGCTGAGCTCATTTTGAGGTGACTACACTCACCGCGTCCAACTATCTTTGGGGGCAACATGCCTCTCATATGCTCGGACTAAAAGCACTCGATTCCATCCCGTTGCTCTACCCTCACATATGATCTCCACGATGCGGTTCCTTTAGCTCAACTAACTCCCGATAGGTAGTGTCGTTTACACTACATAGGCAAAATACCTTCAACTCACACTTCTCTTCTTCCATCCGAAAAGTATAATACAACCATTTCAACACGGAACCAAATGTGCGCTCCTCGAGCCTACTCAAACTTCGTCCACATCTTGCATGTTACTTAGATCTCGCACCCTCCAAACCATGCATTACAACCCCATCTCCATAATAAATCCTAAATGGAACTCGATTACGCCATATCTGTGAATCCATTCATTCACCCACGAATTAATTATCTTCATACAAAATACTATGACGTAACATAACTATACCTACATGGTGCGAAAATATATATCTAACCGTAAGAAACATCTACATTCCTAATAATTCATATCGATGTAGTTATATCGTAAAAAAATTACATTTCCATCAATATGTACCGATATACTCCTATCCGTAAAATTTCATTCCTAACAATATATACATTCAGTATCGATGTACTTATATATTAAAAAAATACTCATTAAGTAACTATATTTCCTTCAATATATACCGATATACTCCTATCCGCAAAAAATATCTAAATTTTCTAAACTAGACCTAACTGTGACCTATCAATTTACCTATATTTATCCGTAACCTACATCTAAAACTATTTCTAATCTACCACTATTTCTTTGCTACAATGCTCTAGATCTAACTATTTCTAACATATCATAATTTACTGCTAAGAAAAGCAAACAACAAAAATTTACCTCAAAACAGTGGCGCAGAATCTCCCCTTCTTCCTTCTCTCTTCCCCTCTCTCCCCTCTTCCTCTTCCCTTCCTCTCCTCTCTCTGTTCTCTTCCCGGGCGCACAAATGAGAATAGTCAGGCGAGGAGCTCATATAAGCGCTCTGTCGTCCCACGACCATCGTGCGGCAGAACGCGCCCACCTATCGCGACGACCATCGGTCGATTTGCTCAATCGTCGCGACGTTAAATGCGTGCGACAGAGCCGCTTGCCTCTGTCGCATGTTCGCCGTCGCGACAAGCGCCGTTGGGTCTGTCGACGTTCTGCGCGTGCGGAGGAGGCCACGTCGGCCCGGCACTGCGCGCGTGTATTTTTCTATTTAGCCCTCGTCGCACTTCCAGCGTGCGACAGAGGTATATTTCTGAAATTTTTTTTTTCGGTGGAATATTTTTGAAATTCCGAATAAAAAATGTATTATTAATAATTGTACTTTGCAGTCCGGCTATGCCGAGAGTTGCATATAAATAATTGGGTCCCTATGGTACACAATGATTGCACACTTTACAGTAGGATCTGAATAGACTGTGAAACTGCAAAGTACAAAATAGCCGCATATGGTTGCTCGCATTGCACCACAGTGGCTTGCAACAACGCTTGTGGTTTTGTGCCCAATCTTCTTGTTTGGCGGTTTAGCAGCCTATTTTAGTGTCACCAGATATGGAAAAGTTGAACTCGTACATACTTGAAAATTATTTATATGCAACTCTCGGCATAGCCGGACTAGGCACAGCTAAAGGTGGGCGTCGTGCTGGGCCGGACCGGCCCGGCATGGACCTATCGTGCTTCGGGTCTAAACCGTGCCGGGCCATGACGGCCCATCGTGCTCGCCGTGTCGGGCCGGGCTGGCCCGGCTCACTTTCAGCGAGCCCAGGCACGGCCCATTTGCACTTCGTGCCGTTCCAGTCCAGGTCTGGCCCATTTATACTATTACTACAAGAGAAAATGATCACGGACTGATTTCTTTCTTGATCTGTCTAGGACTTTCTTTTTCTCCGGTCGAAACAAAATCCTATTGTATTTATTCTTCTCGATTTCCTTGATTCAGTTGCTCCTTCTAGTTACATGCATGCAGCCATGCATTTACTCCTTGATTTGCTCACCCACACATACAACGTATGGATGCATTCCCTTCCTTTTCTCCAGTCCATCTATAGTTCTTCCTTTACTCCTTGATTTGCTCACCCACACATACAACACAGGTGCATACCTGTTTCAGTATCTTGGCCCAAGCACGGTCGGTGTCGTCTTGCGGCGGAGCACGCCCATCGTGCTCGATTGGTAGGCAAACGCACGGCTGAACAACTTATCTTAGGGCCGTGGGTCTGGCTGGATCGGGCGTGCCTCGTGCCAGCCCAAAATAGGCCGGCTCAGTGCCCACCTCTAGGCACAGCCTGGGCTTCAAATAATGCCTTCGTAGATGCAACAATTGAGGGGAGCATATTCATTTGTGTTGAAATAGATACATTTATTTAGAAGTATTGTGAGAAATATTTTTTAAAAATCTATTTATTTGTAAATATCTGTCGACATCTGTTCTTGATAGTGGTATGTAGCAAGTTACTTTAGACTATCTAGTCCCCATTGGTTCAAGACCAAGTTCCTTACTTATTCAATGTTGAGCATTTTTATTCTTTACTGAGCAATATTGGAGACTTGCTAAAATCATATCTAATGATATCATGAGTGTTCTCTAGTACTCAAGATTTAGTGGGTTATGCTAAATGTAAGTTACTTCCATTACTTTCTAATACCATGGTAGTAGTCGATATATACCCAAGAAAACATGTTCCTATGTCAAGCCCATGACTATATACTCGAAAAATCGGGGTAGTCATATTCAAAAAAAAGGGAAAAAAAGCTTCCTCAAAGTGGATGTGAAAAAAAAAAGAAAAAAAGTACCTCAAAGTGGTACAAGTGAACAAATGTTGTGGGCATACTAGACAAATACCTGTGGTGTGAGTGACTGGGTGGAGTAAACTGATTATGTATAGCCTTCTAAAATCTTGAAGAAGGTCCTTACTTATGCTACACAAAAAATTTATTATGCAGTGCTGACATTTGCTTATGTATGAATGAAATGCTTACTTTGATTTGTGAGTTGAAACGAGGTATGTTCTAGTGGAAGCTTTCAAGATGTTTAAATATTTCTTTCTACTACTTACTATTAGAGTAGATGTTAAATGGGTATTTGTATTTTTTATTTAACTCGATTGCTCATGATATATTCTGAATGTATGGATTTATTTCAATTATCTATTGCTCCAATAGCATTTTTCACTTATCCTTGATGTGTGTTTTGACAAAGGGGGAGAAATAATATGCTTAAACTAAGATTATTAAGGGAGGAGTTATTGAATGATAATAAAGGGGAAGATTGTTGACAAAAATTATGGATTGTTTGTGTGTTGTCAAATCACTAATCAAGGGGGAGATTGTTAATTCTATTTGTGAAATTTATATTGTGATGATTATTTTGACAACAATTTAATATATGTGTGATGAATTATTTGACAACAATATTTGTTATGAAACAAGGTACTGCGAAGGTTTGTTTTATTTGTGACAGGAGATGCAGCGCAGACAATGGAAGTACAACGCAGGGACGCGAGAGGCACGTTGCAGTGTAGGCGGACGCAGGAAGACATACACTGCAGGTCGAGGAAAATCCGTGCAGGTGGCGCGTAGCCTGAGAGCAGCACATGCGAAGGTCACAGAAGTGCGGACGCAGCACGCGAGGTCGCAGAGGTGCAGGTGGCACGCGAGATCTCAGGTGCAGGAGGCGCAGCACGCGAAGGACACAGGTGCAGCGAGTCAGGATGCGTAGAGGTCTACGCAGACGGACGGCGCAGTATGACGGCCAGCGGGTTGTGCAGACGAGTGAGTCATGCGAGAGTGACAGGTGGACCGTACGCATGCATATGTGTGAGTTTTGGGCTGTGTGCATGTATTGGGCTAGGTGAATATGTATATATGTATTTGATTAGAGATAAGAAGTTAGGGTTTGCTAAGAATAAATAGGAGGAGGTACTCCTAGTTTTAGTGCGGCACAAGAAAAGGAAAAAGCTGTGCGCGCGGAAGAAAAACAGAGCTGCGCCGCAAAGAAGATTCCGAGGGCTCCGGCGGCGACGCAGAGAAAAGAAGAGGAGCAGCAGCGAGAACCGAGAACTCCCAGCGGGCAAAGCGAGGAAGCGGCCGCGGCAGGTGTTGCCATGCTGGTCTTGTGTCACATGCGTAGCACAGGAGAGTAGCTACGCCTGTATTGCAGCGCTGGAAAGAGAGCAGAACAATAGCTCCTGTGTGGCTTAGAAAAAGAGCATGCTACGTGACGTGAGGCAGTAGCAGGACAAAGTCTTGGTGATTGTGCAAGCGCAAGATAACAGAAAAAGAAAAGGCAGGAGAAATTGAAGAAAAGGAGAAGAAAAGTTACAGAAAATCAGTGAGTATGGATTTCAATCTAATAATTCATGTTTACGTATAATTGCTTTCTAGTATGCATGTTTAATCTAGTTTCTCTTCCATTGTATTAGATCAATTATTCTAGATTGATTTACTCAGTTTAGTCATTATTTTGTTAATTTTCAGAATTAATAAAAACACAAAAAAAAAAGTTTTAGGTGTTAGTTTGCACCAATTCACCCCCCTCTTGGTGCGCCTCGATCCTACAATTGGTATCAAAGTGGGTTTGCTTTAGATTTAATTTAACAATTAAAAAGCATGGCGCATGTTGCATCTTTTTCTTTGTTTAAACCTCCTGTTTTTAGTGGTGATGATTACCCTTATTGGAAAGTTCGCACCAATTTACCCCCCTCTTGGTGCGTCTCGATCCTACAGATAGGAAACAGATCTACAATAAATGGAGAAAGGCAGCAACTCCTGAGGACAGTTCTTGCAACAATGGACAAAAGGGTTGCAACAAGAAAGGAGACAGATGCCCACACTACTGCCTCATTGCTGGTCAGCTCAGGGTTGCCCTGGGTGAGGCTAGCGTAGCATCGTCAACTCATCACCCCTTGTTCACACCATCCTCCGCTCGCCATCAATGCCAACTCCTCCCAGCACAGCCTGCCAAATCTAGCGAGCTCCACCTGCGATGACAACAGATCTAGCAGGCTCCAACTACCCCTTAGTTGGAACTCCGGATCATATGATCCAAAACCCTTTGTGTACAATACACTATTCCCATGATCACTTAATAGTACACAATCAACATCTTTTTTTTATTGTGGATGCCCTAAGGGCATTTTCCCACTATTTATCGAGAGTTTGGGATGTAAAGAAAACATTTTGGAGTTTGAGGTGAAATTAGACTCCAAATAGAGCTGAGGCACTAAAAGTTGACCTTTTTCAATATCTCATCATACCGTTATTTTCATAAAGTTTCACATCCTGGTTCTTTTGTAATATTTATGTAATCATATACATAAATTAATCAATAGTCCTTCAATTGGGTCCCTATGGTACACAACGACTGCACACTTTACAGTAGGAACTGAATAGATTGTGAAACTGCAAAGTACAAAATGGCCGCAAATGGTTTATATAGAGTTTACAAGGTGCCATTTTTTTTCATAAATTTCTCAAATATTTCAATGCATATCATAATAAACTCGCTCTATATATATTTTAAAGAATATAGAGACCTTCTGTAAAGCTGAGGACCTGTTCTGGCCCTTCGAAAAGTTAAAGATCCATAAGGGATCAAATGTTGGAGGATCAAAATATGACTATACCGAAAACAGAACTGTAAATCTACATATGCCTGGAGAAAATGGGCAACAGTATTTTCCAATTTTCAGTGCTGTACAATAGGAAAACTGTATGCCAAGCTGGCAAACAAGCAGACCAATCCTACTAACGTTTAGTTGGGGGCAGTTTTTCCATACCTTTTAGGCTTTTACTCCTGTTCCTGCTAGCGAGGAGCAGGGTATGTTAGATCGGCAGAAGGGTATGTTAGCTCACCAGATGCCGAGTTAGTAACCTCCCAGTCGCCGAATCTTGGAACACGTATTTTATCAGTTGGACGGAAAGGCTTCTTGCTTTGTACACGTTGCTGTTTGAACAGGAATATTAGTAAATATTATCCATCTATGCATCATTTTATCATTATTCGTTACGATTCAGAAGTAAACAAAAACAGCAGGATACTCAACCTTCGTATTGAAGATTGTGTTAAGAACTTGGGATTAAGGAGAGCCCCTCATTTCAATAAAGGAAATTATGGACAACTCTAATTATTTTTTCATGTCTCATCTGTGTTACAGAACCTTGTAGTTTAAGGAAATTTTAATTTACTCTATATACTTTTACACTGTATTTCAATTAACTCCAATCCCCTGATAGGGCCCTAAGTTTTAATTGAAAGTGATACACAGGTGGAATCTGAGTGTCATAACGTGGAGTGAACATCCCTAGTGGCATTCACAAGGCAAAAATGCAGCCTGTGCTCATAGGACATAACTGAGCAAACCATACGTACAATCGACGGTCATGCTAGAAGTCAGTTGCTTGAAAAATACCTATAAAATGTTCGTTTTTCTCCATAGTTTAATCGAGAATAAAGATATGATGTTTTATAAGAACAGAAAAAGATATTTTGCCATTCTAACTAGCTAGTTGGGTTATGAAACTCTGTTTGATGTTCTACTGCAAGATATTAGCACACTAGAGGGTTCTGCCACCTGTATGGCGGCCCCACCCCGTATACCAAAAACGTGGGTTTACCTTATCTTCAGATCCTTGTCCTTTATGTATGTCCTCTGTACTCGGAGAAGGAAGCTTTGATTCAATATCAAAGTGTGTTTCAGCAACATCATTGCCCTCTTCAGGATCTCTAGCCACAGAAACCTCAGAAGCAATCTCTAAGAAAGCATCAGTGCTCTGATGAGACTGGTACCATTCGAACTCAGCTTCACCTGATTCCCCTGCAGCTATTTGCAAAGTACGTGCTTAAATTTTGCACAAGCTACTCCTGTCAGATCTTGAATCACTGTGCTAGGAAATCACATTTGTACATGGGACTATGGGAGACATCGTACGACATGTTGAATTTGTTGATGGTTGTATAGTGCTAAAGTGTAGCTTTGAGAATTTTTGGAAGTTTACACATAATTGACTTCCATCATGAACAACTAATTAAATACTCCATCTTTTACGCGGCGTAAGTCCAAAGGCCTTGTATATAATAAGAACGTGTAGAATTAAAAAAGAGTGCAACTACCCAACGGTATACCGTTGCAACGGTATAGCATGTTTCATTAGTTTCACGGGTAAGTTTCATTGCTAGGTTTCACGGATAAGTTTCATGATGTTTCACGGGTAAGTTTCATCAGGTTTTCGAGTTTCACAGATAAGTTTCAACCAAAGTTTCATGTTTCACGGGTAAGTTTCATCCTATACCGTTGCAACGGTATACTGTTGGTTAGTTTTTCTGATTAAAAAAACAGTAACAAGGAAGAACCGTGTTACCCTATTAAGATTAATAGTCCAACCACTTAAACTAACATGTGCACCTAGACGGTTGGAGTTTTCTTGGCTCCCTCTATTTTCATATGTGTGACGGGTGGAGGATCTTGTATTGGGGAATGCATTGCATGAGCTGCTAGATGGTTCCTCATCGAGGGGCCGTGGGATTGTGACTACATTTCTTGCTTGGTCAGTGTCTCCCTTATTCACTAGCATGTTAGTTGGGTTAACCAAATCTGCTGAACAGTTTTGTGCCAGTTCAAATAGAATCAAGATTGTTATGTAAACATGTAACCGAATTATACAAATATTTTAGCAGTTTTTAAATTTCAAATTGCTATTTTTAGAGAAATCTTCTATTTTAAGAGGAAAAACATTGTTGTAGCTGTAAAAACCTTACAATTTATCAGCTAAACTTTTATATGTTAATCTAAATTAAAATGGAAATTCAACAACTTACAATTACAGTGTAACGCATTACCACTCAATGCCTACATATATAACACAGATTGGGTCACTTTCTACCTACGTATAAATCAGGCATGCTCTTATATGTATTTTGGTTTCTCAAACTATTGCAACAATACACATGAACTGTCACGCTAAATGCATCAAATATTTTATGGTTTATTTGTCTTCTTGGTGCAAAAAAGAGAAAATAGTAAGCTGTGGTAATCATTGTATTTATAAGATAACATCACTATAAAAATACCTATTGAACATACTATAAATAGAAAAAATGTATTTGTTATAACATTTCTCTAAAGAAAAAATAATTTTTTATTTATATAAAAATCCAGTGTCATGGAAATTAGATTTAGGCCCTGTTTGGGAGAGTTCCAGATCCCAGCTCCAGCTCAGAGCTGAAACTTATAGGCTAAAATAAAGTGAATTAAGTTTATATTTTTAGGCTAAAATGTAAACAAGATAGTCTATCTAAACACTCTTAATGTACCTACAACTCCAGCTCCATAAATTTCTAGAGCTAGAAATACCCTGCTCCACCAACTCCACAGATTTTGGTGGAGCTGGAGCTGTCCCAAACACCCCCTTAATTGGAAGCAACTCCACTCTTAGGAGTGGCAGCTTACATTTCGGTTGGGTTGGGACACTAGGAAGGTTCTAAAATAATTAAAATTACCATGGATATAGAACAAGCTAGGGCATGCACGCTTGTAAATTTATGGGAAAAAACAAAATATGCATAAATAAATTTCACAAATCTTCTGTTTTTGTATGTCTAGAACAATGTGTATGGTTGCGAAACTTGGTAGGTACATGCAACATCTCCCACATGTAAATGTTTTAGAATTTTTTAAAAAAACATTACAAGAATAATTTTAAATATGCTGTTTTCCCATTACCTTTCTTTATTATGATTTTTTGGCAAACCATGTGATTGAAACTATATAAATAAAGTACAGAGACCGTATGGATAAAAACAAGCCACTTTACCAGTTGAGTACTCTGGTAGTTCAGAAACATGTCCAACATATGCACTTGTATTTGCAGATAAAACCTCAGTGATTTCCTGGAAATGTTTGATAAGAATATTAGAGTAGTAGCACAAACTAATGAATTAAAAATAACCTCACATCAACCAACTGAATTATTTATGGATGTCTGGGTTATCTAGTAAAGGCTATGGATATACATGATTTAATCTTAGTGACTCTCTCTAGCCTAAGTCTTAAATATCATCATGCATTGAAAAAATCAAAGTGACTTTGATAAATATAGTACAAAAGAACTTATAAGAGGTTTGTCAAATTTGATCTAAACATATGGTTTCTGAAATAACCCATAAATAGTTTCCCTTGACATATAAATTCCATTGGAGATCACAAGTTTTTCTTTCTGTTTGAGAGGATTGGAGGCAACAAGTTGAGAACATAAGATATGTTTTTTCAGAAAAAAAAAGAACAACAACCTAGAGCAAATATGCCGTGTGTTTGGATGTGTAGCTATTATTTTTTTCCCTTTTGAAGGGTCAAAATGATAATCGATGTTTTGCGCTGTGCTGAAAAGGAAGTTCTCAGTCCATTAATGGTTGTGTTTGGCAGTGTGGTGGGTTTTTTTTTAAAAAAAATCTACTATTGGACACATTACTTTCTCGAATACATCGGAAAACGCCTCACCAGATGCTGGTTCAGCATCATCCCACCCGCCGAATACATCGGAAAAGAAGAGGATCTGTTCTAGGCAGCCCTTCGAAAAGTTAAAGATCCATAACGGCAGTCTGGATCAAAGTTGGAGGATCGAAATATGACTATACCGAAAACAGAACTGTAAATCTACATATGCCTGGAGAAAATGGGCAACAATATTTTCCAATTTTCAGTGCTGTACAATAGGAAAACTGTATGCCAAGCTGGCAAACAAGCAGACCAATCCTACTAACGTTTAGTTGGGGGCAGTTTTTCCATACCTGTTGCTCCTGCTCCTGCTTGTGATAAGTAGGGTAGCGATAAGTAGGGTATCTTTGCTCGGCAGAAGATTTTCGTTCTTCCCTTACTCTGTCGAATATAGGGGAATGCGCGTCACCAGATGCTGAGTCACCCTCCTCCCACGGGCGGAATGTTGCTACACATGTTAGATCAGCTGAACGGGAAGAGACACGTGTTTTCCGCTGTATTGGCACGTGCTTTGTATTGGGGTTGCCGAGCCTTGCTCTCCACTCTAACAATGCAGAGCGTAAACGTTGCTGTTCGAACAGGAATATTAGTAAATATTATCCATCTATGCATCACTTTTATCATTATTGGTTACGATTCAGAAGTAAACAAAAACAGCAGGATACTCAACCTTCGTATTGAAGATTGTGTTAAGAACTTGGGATTAAGGATAGAGCCTCTCATTTCAATAAAGGAAATTATGGACAACTCTAATTATTTTTTCATGTCTCATCTGTGTTACAGAACCTTGTAGCTTAAGGAAATTTTAATTTACTCTACATACTTTTACACTGTGGAATCTGAGTGTCATAACGTGGAGTGAACATCCCTAGTGGCATTCACAAGGCAAAAATGGAGCCCGTGCTCATAGGACATAACTGAGTAAACCATACGTACAATCGACGGTCATGCTAGAAGTCAGTTGCTTGAAAAATACATATAAAATGTCCGTTTTTCTCCATAGTTTGATCGAGAATAAAAATATGGTGTTTTATACGGACAGAAAAAGATATTTTGCCAATCCAACTGGCTAATTGGGTTATCAATACTCTGTTTGATGTTCTACTGCAAGATATTAGCACACTAGAGGGTTTTGCCACCTGTATGGCGGCCCCACCCCGTATACCAAAAACGTGGGTTTACCTTATCTTCAGATCCTTGGCCTTTATCTATGTCCTCTGTTCTCGGTGAAGGAAGTTTTGATTCAATATCAAAGTGTGTTTCAGCAACATCATTGCCCTCTTCAGGATCTCTAGCCACAGAAGCCTCAGAAGCAATCTCTAAGAAAGCATCAGTGCTCTGATGAGACTGGTACCATTCGAACTCAGCTTCACCTGATTCCCCTGCAGCTATTTGCAAAGTACGTGCTTAAATTTTGCACAAGCTACTCCTGTCAGATCTTGAATCACTGTGCTAGGAAATCACATTTGTACATGGGAGACATCATACGACATAGGGGCGGACCAAACAGTATGGCAGGTTGAGCTGCTGCCCCACTTACAATTTACAAGGTTTCTTATACCCAGGTATGTATATACTGCATAGTCCAACAAATTTGGCTCATAGGTAGGGTATAGCCCAATAAATTTATACCCAGATGTGTATATACTTTAAACTTACCCTAGCTATAATTTATTCCTGGGTCCGCCACTCTTAGGATTACCACTCAATGCCTACATATATAACACAGATTGGGTCACTTTCTACCTACGTATAAATCAGGCTTGCTCTTATATGTATTTTGGTTTTTCAAACTATTGCAACAATACACATGAACTGTCACGCTAAATGCATCAAATATTTTATGGTTTATTTGTCTTCTGGTGCAAAAAAAGAGAAAATAGTAAACTGTGGTAATCATTGTATTTATAAGATAATATCACTATAAAAAATACCTATTGAACATACTATAAATAGAAAAATGTATTTGTTATAACATTTCTCTGAAGAAAAAATAATTTTTTATTTATATAAAAATCCAGTGCCATGGAAATTAGATTTAATTGGAAGCAACTCCACTCTTAGGAGTGGCAGCTTACATTTCGGTTGGGTTGGGACACTAGGAAGGTTCTAAAATAATTAAAATTAACATGGATATAGAACAAGCTAGGGCATGCACGCTTGTAAATTTATGGGAAAAACCAAAATATGCATAAATAAATGTCACAAATCTTCTCTGGTACAAATGTGTATGGTTGTGAAAGTTGGTAGGTACATGCAACATCTCCCACATGTAAATGTTTTAGAATTTTTTTAAAAAAAACATTAGAAGAATAATTTTAAATATGCTGTTTTCCCATTACCTTTCTTTATTATATTTTTTTCGCAAACCATGTGATTGAAACTATATAAATAAAGTACAGAGACTCTATGGATAAAAACAAGCCACTTTACCAGTTGAATACTTTAGTAGTTCAGAAACATGTCCAACATATGCACTTGTACTTGCAGATGAAACCTCAGTGATTTCCTGGAAATGTTTGATAAGAATATTAGAGTAGTAGCACAAACTAATGAATTAAAAATAACCTCACATCAACCAACTGAATTATTTATGGATGTCTGGGTTATCTAGTAAAGGCTATGGATATACATGATTTAATCTTAGTGACTCTCTCTAGCCTAAGTCTTAAATATCATCATGCATTGAAAAATCAAAGTGACTTTGATAAATATAGTACAAAAGAACTTATAAGAGGTTTGTCAAATTTGATCTAAACATATGGTTTCTGAAATAACTCATCAATAGTTTCCCTTGACATATAAATTCCATTGGAGATCACAAGTTTTTCTTTCTGTTTGAGAGGATTGGAGGCAACAAGTTGAGAACATAAGATATGTTTTTTCAGAAAAAAAAAGAACAACAACCTAGAGCAAATATGCCGTGTGTTTGGATGTGTAGCTATTATTTTTTCCCTTTTGAAGGGTCAAAATGATAATCGATGTTTTGCGCTGTGCTGAAAAGGGAGTTCTCAGTCCATTAATGGTTGTGTTTGGCAGTGTGGTGGTTTTTTTAAAAAAAATTCTACTATTGGACACATTACTTTCTCGAATACGTACATCAGAAAACGCCTCACCAGAAATATGACTATACCGAAAACACATTACTTTCTACAATTGGACACATTACTTTCTCGAAATATGACTATACCGAAAACAGAACTGTAAATCTACATATGCCTGGAGAAAATGGGCAACAGTATTTTCCAATTTTCAGTGCTGTATAATAGGAAAACTGTATGCTAAGCTGGCAAACAAGCAGACCAATCCTACTAACGTTTAGTTGGGGGCAGTTTTTCCATACCTGTTGCTCCTGTTCCTGCTTGTGATAAGTGGGGTATGTTTCCTCCGCAGAAGATTTTGGCACAGCCTCGAGACGGGGCACCAACCAGTTCATCTTCTTCTCATCAGCAGATGCGGCACGAGTTCTAGAGATAGAGTGAGAGATCATCAGTCTATATAGAGTTTACAAGGTACCATTTTTTTCATAAATTTCTCAAATATTTCAATGTATATCCTAATAAACTCGCTCTATATATATTTCAAAAAATAGAGAGAGGCCTTCTGTAAAGTTGAGGATCTGTTCTGGCCCTCGAAAAGTTAAAGATCCATAGCGGACCAATCCTACTAACGTTTAGTTGGGGCCAGTTTTTCCATACCTGTAAGTAGGGTATATTTGCTTGGCAGAAGATTTTCGTTGCTTGCGATTAGTAGGGTATGTTTGCTCGGCAGAAGATTTTCGTTCTTCCCTTGCTGTCTCGAATATAGGGGAATACGCGTCGCCAGATGCTGGGTCATCCTCCTCCCACTGGCCGAATTTTGGTACACATGTTAGATCAGCTGCATGGGAAGAGTCACTTGTTTTCCGCTGTATTGGTACGTGTTTTGTTCTCCGCTCCTACAATGCAGGCGTAAACGTTGCTGGACGGAAATTTTGCCGAGCCTTGCTCTCCGCTCCCACAATGCAGAGCGTAAACGTTGCTGTTCGAACAGGAATATTAGTAAATATTATCCATCTATGCACCATTTTTATCATTATTCGTTACCATTCAGAAGTAAACAAAAACAGCAGGATACTCAATCTTCGTATTGAAGATGGTGTTAAGAACTTGGGATTAAGGATAGAGCCTCTCATTTCAATAAAGGAAATTATGGACAACTCTAATTATTTTTTCATGTATCATCTGTGTTACAGAACCTTGTAGTTTAAGGAAATTTTTAACTCCATTCCACTGATAGAGCCCTAAGTTTTAATTGAAAGTGATATACCGGAGGAATATGAGTGTCATAACTTGGAGTGAACATCCATAGTGGCATTCACAATGCTAAAATGGAGGCGGTGCAGGTGCTCATAGGACATAACTGAGCAATACCATGGACGGTCATGCTAGAAGTCAATTGCTTCAAAAATACCTATAAAATGTCGGTTTTTCTCCATAGTTTGATCAAGAATAAAGATTCTAATCCTTACATGATGAGGATATGTGTATTACCGTAGCGCTTAAATCATAATTGCAAATTTAATATAAGTGCACGCCTTCAGTATTTGAAACTGTAGTGTCTTATTTTGTTATATTACCATTATTGAATCCTGTACTATAAGGCCATTCTCAGTGGAGAGTTTCGTTACATGGTTTCCGATAGTGCCACGTCATATTTAGATGTTTGGGTTGATGAATAAAACAACCTCTCTCAATGCACAGTTTTATTTTGCAGTTTTATAGGCATGACATAACATTTAATTGTTGCATAGTGTTGTCATCAAATGTGCCATATAAATTGTGTAGCCACTTGCAATTATATCTAGCACACTACAATATGGCCACATGGGATCCAGAAAAGGTATGGGGATGAAATAAATTGCTCTCAGTGGGGTTTCATCCCAGTTTCAAAGCAATTGGTAACCGTGTACATCAGGTTTCTTTACTTTTCCACTTTGAGTTGCTCTTCCCCTTCTTATCATTTTGCCCTTACTGCGACCACGGCTATTGCTGGCCTGTTGAGCATTTTGCATGTAATTTAGGCACTATAAGACTCCCATTAGGAAGTACGTGATGATTCTTCACCAGAAATTCATCATTTTTCTCTGCTTCTAGCAAATGCATATAACCTTTTAGTACTTCTGGTACTTGGCATAGCGATATTATCACAGCAGTATCCTTATATTGGGGTGGAAGGTGCATATCTTGAAGGCACGGGAGGATCCATTCATGTTGTTATTTTGGCAACAGGAGGGATCTTTGCTGGTTATATATTTTCCTTAAGGGAATCCAAAAAAACCAGCTGGTCATCTTCCATCAACTATGCATCCTTCAGGCCCGTATGGGGATGGTGCCTCAGGAGATACAGAGTCGTATATATATCTGACGGTTTCGGGGAGAGCAGGGTCCAAAAGGTCGAACTATCAAATTAATCTTGGTATTCATTTGCCCAGATAAAGTAATTGTTGCTATTCAGGGCAAGCTTAATGAGTTCCCTTTTTTTTTGCGATGTCCAACATATCCTATTTCTATTTATGCAAAATAACTTTTACTATTGGTAAAATCATTACATTGCATGCTCATTCTTCAATTAGTAGAGCTTGATCTATATCTATTCAGTAGATAATTATCTAAAATTTTCCAAAATTTTCTAGTAATTTTTTATGGTTTTTTCTGCTAATTATTCAACAATTTTAGAATTACCATGTAACACAAAAATAAATTTCAACACATATCAATATAGAATTAACCTAGGAAAATAAATCCAGGGATATGGAGCATTCAATATGCTCTATGAAATTTTCCTAGCTATTTTTTAATACTTTTTTGCTAACCATTAAGTAAATTTTAGAATTACCGATTAACAGAAAATTAACTTCAACATGATATAATCATGGAATAATGCTAAGAAAAATAAATTCAGAGACATAAAACTCTCAAGTGCTATCTGAATTATCCAAAAAAAATTCTAGCATTTTTTTATGTTTCTGTTAATTAGCAAGTAATTTTCAGAATTACTGAATAACAGGAAATAATATGTCCAGCACATATAAACATGAAAAATATGCTAACATAATTAATCTAGTAACATGGATCAAAGCAGTAGGTAATACATATTTTTCCATAATTTTCTAGTATTTCTGTTAATTACTAAGCAATTTTCATAATTACTTAATAACAGAAAAAATAAATTTCAGCACTTATTAGATATGGAATAAAGCTAGAAAATAAGCCCCGGGAATGGAACTTCCAATGTGCTAAATATCAAATTTTAATTTTTTCAGAAGCCCATGCAACTAGAAAATCTAATTTCTAGTATTTATAATCATTTTTTATCAACTTTTCGAGATTACAAAAAAAGATATTAAACGGGCCATACCGCCCGTGGACCATGCAGGTGGGCTACCGGCCCATCAACCGCACTGCCCACAGGGAAGCATAAAAAAAAACTAGCAGCGTTTACGGTAAAAACCCTAGCCGCCACTCACATCTTGGCCTCCCGATGTGGCGGCTTCCAGGCGATTGAGATCAGCATGTAGCGATGCGGTCTCGGAGCATGAAATGCCATCAAGGACACATGGGTGCGAGCCGCAATTGCCGCCTTTCCACACGCCGCTTTGGACATCATGTCGCAGGCGCCGTTCGTGCTTCGGGCACTAGCGCCACTAGCGCCTTTGCCACCATTGCTGCCAGGTCTACATCATCGCTATGGCGAGCACGAGGAAACACCTGCTGGTTGCACTTTGGGGCTATGGCTGCTGCCGCCGGCGGGCAATGAGGCGCGTGCTTCAGGCACCAACGCTATTGCCTCCTCGGACGCGGGCTGCGGTGACACCGCCATGGCCATCTTTGCTAGGGTGCGAGTGCAAGGGCACTTGATAGCATCTAGACCTCCTCAATCTTTATTATGTTTTATTAAATAGTTTTATTGTTGATGACCGAGTTAATAATTTTTGAAACTATGAAGAACCATATGCTGAAATCAAGGATGAAGCTAGTTGGACTAACAAAATCAAGGTATTTTATTACTAGTTTGTGACTTGGGAGTTGATTTAAGTCAAATAGTTAGGATTATTTTTTTAATTTGGCTGTAGTGTAAAGAGAGACTTTGCATAAGTTAGTAGTTTGGTTCATAAAGTTAAGTCAAAACTAGACTATTTAGAGTTAAAACTCTTAGTCATTCTGCTCTTTGAATCAAAATCTACCTATATACAAAAAGTCCAAATATGTGACAGACTGAAATTCAGTTGTTCATTCCTAAGTCTGTCGTAAATCTAGCCAAAGTCCTTATCACAAAGAAAAGTTATTTTAGTCCAACATCAAAATCTCCTTAGTCGAATTCTGATCAAATTCTATTCATTCACGACGGATCAAACCTTATATTCTTATATACTTAAGTCTGTAGTAAAAATTCTTTAAAGAATTCCAGCAATCAAACTTTTTCTATCTACGACGGATCAAATATTTTGGTCCGGCATACATAGTCTTTTTACAAAACAAAAGCTTCTCAGACATCCATCTATGACGGACCAAAGTTTTTGGTCCGGCACACATTCAAAAGTTTCAATTCTTTTTGACGAACCAAATCTTGATATTTATTCCTTAAGTCCGTGGTCAAAAATATATTCCATATATGAGAATTTTGCATCTATGACGGACCTAATATTGCTAACTCAAAGTTTAGTCCGTGACTAAAGCAAATCTTTTGATTAAACTTACTTTTTGTCAAAAATGATCCGTGGCTACTGATCATAGCAAAACCCATCTACGACGGACCAAATTTTTTGATCCGGCGTACATGTAAACTTCTCATTCCTTGGCGGACCAAACTTTCTGAAACTTCCATCTATGACGGACCAAATTTTTTTAGTCCGGCATACATGTAAACTTCCTATTCTTTTGACGGACCAAAGTTACTGAATTCCCCATGTATGACGGACTAAAATTTTTAGACCGGTATAAATGTCTGAAATTGGTCCGTGATACACATGATCAGTATCGCTAAGTCTAATTGTTTAGTCCGCTATAAACGTGTATTAGCTGAAATTTGACACTCTGATACGTGCAACGGTCACTGTAGTATGTACAACAACTTATTCATCCCAAATGTCTATATAAGCATTTCCTAAGCCGTCTACCATAGAACTTTATGAACTCCTTGACATTTTAACATGCAAAATAGCTCTCATTCTCATAAGGAGTCTGTGCTTCACTCTGAAACTCAAATCCTAAACTTTTCTAAGTGTTTTAACTCCAAGCTTGTGTCTAGAGGTGTGATTTGCGAGTGAGTCAAGAGATAGAACTTGTGCAAGGTTTATCACTCTTGGATCTCGGTGATCCTAGATAGTTTGGAGGAAGTGGAAAGTGTGACATGTCCAAAGGTGCTTGTGGAAGGCCACTTTCGGTTGTGAAAGGTTTAGAGCTCACCTCACTAGAGTGGTGAAAGAG
Source organism: Guadua angustifolia (assembly GCA_036346375.1). Lineage (NCBI taxonomy): Eukaryota > Viridiplantae > Streptophyta > Magnoliopsida > Poales > Poaceae > Guadua > Guadua angustifolia. The sequence continues at coordinate 16,554,443 of CM070516.1, read as the reverse complement.
CTACCCGAGTGACCACCTAAGCTAATGTGACTAGCTTTGAGAGAAGCTATACTTCGAGAGAAGTGCTTCAACGTAGAGTAGGAGAAGGGCTCCGAACCACGTGATAAATCTTTGTCTCATTCTGTACTTTGATTTATATTGTGTTGCTTTCACTGTTATTATTACTGATTGTATTTTACTTCTGTCACTATCTGAACTAAGTCATTCACTTCTGATAAGAAGTCAATAGTAACCGAAAAGTTAAAATTTAAAGAGTTGCCTATTCACCCCCTTTAGGCCAACTCGTTTCTACACTACTATCATCCCTCTAGACCAATTCGTTCCTACACTACTACCACTGGCGTATGAGCGCCCGAAGCCGTCGTCGGGTGGTGCATGCACAGGGAGCCACAGCAGTGGCTGGATGCGCTCAGTGCGGTGGTTAGGGATGTAATCAGATCGGATATGGTCGGATATTGTTCATCCCGTATCCGTATCCATATTTTTTTATCGAATACGAAGTCGGATCTGAATGGTGTCGGATGTGAATACGAATGTGAATAATACCGGATACTATCACTTACGAATCTGGCGAATACGACCGGATTCAATACGGTACGAATATTTTAGCCGGATAATACGAAAATATAGATCATTTATTGCACATGTAACATCTTGAATGGTAGATTACTTATAAGTTATGAATAATTATTGACAAAATGTGAAGAAAATAGTACAAGAATTTACTATAGTTGCATTGTACATAATTAAGAATTAATAATGAACGCACTAGAGATTATATAAAAGCTAAATGTAGAATCATAATAGAATTATCAAAGACAATGGCACTAGCAAATTAGAAGTCACAAACCAGTAAGGTAAACATGATAGAATCATATAATACCATATATCAAATTTATACACTATTAATTCTAGTCTACTTAACCAGTTAGGTGCATGCATGTACGACGTAAGGTAATAACACAACCAGTCCACTAGTGCACCATTTGGCACTTGTCCACGGCACCACCTTAAAAGTGAGGATAATGATCTCATGTTTATGTTCCATAGAACCATAGAGGCACATCATAGTATAAGCAACATCATAGTACTAATACATTAACGACTAATTAACAACATTATGGTTGCTAGTAGTTGAGTTTAGACCTCAAGCAAACATAGCCACATAGAGAATAGAGATAGAGAAAGAGAGCACGGATGATGGATTGGGGATTTTATGTTTTTGGTTTTGGGTCTGCTGCGTGGCAGTGTAGCATTGCCTTGATTTTGGCTTTGGCGCCGATGGACAAACCGAAAATCTGGCACGCGATAAATTTTGGTTTGGCACCGCACTGGCGCTGTGGTACACTTGGCGTTGGCACTTTGGCAGTTGCAGTGTGGCACTTGGTAGAATGGCACTTGCCACTTGGCAGTTGGCACTGGTACTGGTAGAATACCCAGAGTGGTATTGGTGCAGTGGTATTAGTGCCTCCAGACTCTGGTGACTAGTGCTCTTTGATTGGAGAGTTACAGACTCACAGTCATGGAGAAGTCTTTAAAGTTTTCGGATAATATCTATATTTTATATCCGGATATTATCCGATTATAAACTCGGATCACTACAGGGATCTTGGTCAGTGTCCTCGGCTTTTACCGACGACACAGATGCCAAAACCACCGACACAGGGTTGTGTCGTCGGACACAAAGTCGACGACACAAGCAACCTATGTCGTCGGCTAGAACAAACCCCAACGACACAGATGCCATCCGGGGCCGACCCGACACCCGGACGTTTGTCGTCGGTAACCTCACCGCTGCCGATACAGATATCGAAGCAGCTGTTTCTCCCCCGACGATAAAAAGCCTTCGTGACACTGGTGGGCCTGAGCATCCTGCATGTTGGTCCCACATGGCGGAGCGCCTGTGTTGGCGGGTTTAATGAGGCCGAGGACACAGCTTGTCTTGCTGATTCAATTTTCATCGCGCGCCAATACTCCCTGTTTGAGGCGGAGTGCCTGTGTCGGCGGGTTTGATGAGGCCGAGGACACAGCTTGTGTTGGCGGGATCTGAAATTCAATTTTCATCGCGCGCCGATACTCCCTGTTTGAGGTGGAGTGCCTGTGTCGGCGGGTTTAATGAGGCCGAGGACACAGCTCGTGGTCTATATCGGCGGGTTTGATGTAATCGCCGAGACAGGTCTGCTTGGTGTATATATGTCGTCGGGTTGCGTTAAAACCGTCGACATAGGTATACTTTGTGTCGTCGGCCTTTTTACCAACGATAAAAATGTTTCGGCCGAGGACACTATTCTTGTTTCTTGTAGTGGATATTCCTGTATCCGTCGGATAATTACTATCCGTATCCGTATCCATATCCGAGATAACTATCCTTATCCGTATCCGTAGCCGAAAAATTCTTCGAATATCCGAAAAACTATTCAAATCGCTATCCGAATTGATTCGGTCGGTCGGCCGGTCGGAAAATATCCGTTTCAGTTGCACCCCTAGCGGTGGTGGATCGGTGTATCGGGCGCTTGGTCATCGCCAAACGCTGGCGCAGGTGCATGCAGGCGCGTCCGGCGCCACAATCGTCGACGCAGGCGCATACAGGAGTGGCGGGCAGCCAACACATCGGGCGCATACGGACAAGGCCGGCCAGCTCTAGTTGATGCATTCGCAGATGCTCAGGAGTTTGTTTTTTTCTCTTATTAATTGATAAACAGAAGATCGAATAGTACTTGTTGATTAAACAATCATCTGTAAACATGGTACAATGATCTATAGGATCAAAACTTGTATAGATGCACTTACGTAGTTCGAACTTACGTAAGGCTTGCAGTAGAATGATCGTGTGAAGCAGAATAAATTCAACGCAGTGTCGATTATCATAGACAGATAATCACAATCGGCCATGGTCGTCGTTATTGAGGAGAGCCCACATGTTGACGCCGGCTCGATACCAAAGATATATGGGTATATAACTTGCAGCATATACATTGATGCATATGTTTCTCTGGACTGATTCCGTCTCGTACAAGTACTGGTTGGCATTTGAAGGCGCTTGACTAGTTTCGTTTCCCGACCACACGATCAAGTCTTTGATACAACCGTGTGGTGCCTGGATCGGAGTCCTGCAATGTACAGCCCGGTAGATCGAATCCACGGCGAAGTAGAGATGGGCGCCCATGATTTCCGTTGATCCGGTGCGGCTCCGTATTGATGATCAATACCGATTTATTCGTTGTTTTGAGTATCATGCACCGAACAATGATCAAGTTGTGATTAGCACCATGAAAACACAATTGATTTGATTGCCAATATATTTAGAATGACATGCCCAGATGAAGAGCAGTCGTGCTGATAACGTGTTGTAAAACGTAATCGTTCATCCGCGATCAATCACAGAATTCGTCGTCGTAATCACAAGAGTAGGAATAAAGGAACACACAATATAGGAGTGGAACTCTCTTGCTTTATTAGATTGATTCAATACAATAGGGGATGCCCAATATATATAGGAAAAGAGAGAGGAGAGAGAATTTGCCCACATAAATAAAAGATAAAGTCCTAACCGAATAAAGTTGAACTTCCTTATGTCATAACATCCTTCAGTGTTATCAATGTGTTAGGTGAATGGTTTGGATAGATCATCAGTCTATATAGAGTTTACAAGGTGCCATTTTTTTCATAAATTTCTCAAATATTTCAATGTATATCCTAATAAACTTTCTCTCTAATATATTTTTAAAAATAGAGAGGCCTTCTGTAAAGTTGAGGACCTGTTCTAGCCCTTCGAAAAGTTAAAGACCCATAACGGATCAAAGTTGGAGGATCAAAATATGACTATGCCGAAAACAGAACTGTAAGTCTACATATGCCTGGAGAAAATGAGCAACAGTATTTTCCAATTTTCAGTGCTGTACAATAGGAAAACTGTATGCCAAGCTGGCAAACAAGCAGACCAATCCTACTAACGTTTAGTTGGGGCCAGTTTTTCCATACCTCTTGCTCCTGTTCCTGCTTGCGACAAGTAGGGTACGTTTTCTGGCTACATATCCTACGTACACAGGAAGCACTGTGTACACACCATATACACTAACTAATAAAAGTCATAAAAATTCTGAAAAAATTATAGTTGTACTTTATAGATTACTCTACCTATATATAAAATTTTAAGTTCAAATTTATTATATATAAAAAATTACAAAAAAGAGAACATTCTAACAAGTTTAAATAACTTCATTCATAGGTAGAGTAGTCTATGTACAATTTTTTTCGTAACTTTTATTAGTTGATATACACGATGTGTGTACACAGAAAATCTATGTACGTAGGATATGTTGCCATGTTCTCTTCACACAAGATTTTTAGTCTTCCCTTGCTCTCTCGAATATAGGGGAATACGCGTCGCCAGATGCTGGGTCATCCTCCTCCCACTGGCCGAATGTTGGTAAGCATGTTAGATCAGCTGGACGGGAAGAGACACTTGTTTTCCGTTGTATTGGTACGTGCTTTGTATTGGGGTTGCCGTCCCTTGTTTTCCACTCCCAAGATGGAGAACTTACACATTGCTGTTCGAACAGGAATATTAGTAAATATTATCCATCTATGCATCATTTTTATCATTTTGGTTACGATTCAGAAGTAAACAAAAACAGCAGTTGAGTAAAGTTAAGGGGACGGGGAGGTAATTGATATACATTGTAAAAATATCTAGGATAAACATTAAAATATTTTCTAAAATCAATGTTTATAGATCAACTAATGTGTCCAATTAGCAGTTGTTGTTTTTTCATAAAATTTCTAGGGAATTGCTAAATTGTACTCGAGTGTTTTTTTTGTTTGAGGGCACTCAATTTTTTTGTCTATTAGATATTAGTGTTTTTTTTATTTGTGGGAACTTAATTTTTTTAATTAGATATTGTTTTGTGATCCACGTCGTGTTTTATCATTTTGACTTTGTGATCCACGTTTTTGTTTGGTGTGTTCTTTATGGCTTGTTTCGTTCCTCTATTTTTTACAAATTGTCACGTTACTTTTTACATAATTTAATTTGTGTAAAACTAGTGTATAATTGATATCACTACAGGAATCGACACTATTTTCATCGGCCGAAAACCGAAGAAAATAAGGACAAAACCGTTGCCGACGAAATTATGTTGACGAAAATATAAGTAATTCCGTTAACAGCGAAGCGAAAATATAAGTATTTTCGTCGGCCACTCCAGTCGACAAAAATAGTGGCCGTCAACCAGCCCCATCGCACCTGTTGACATGGTAATTTTATTTTCGTCGGCCAAGGCCGATGAAAATATCTCTGCCACATCGGCGTAATCTATTTTCGACAGCCAAAGCCGACGAAAATATTATTTTAATTTTTTTTAAAAAAATCAGAAATACCGCTGCCATGTCAACAGCCACGTCGGCGATGTGTTCTATTTTCGTCGGCCAAGGCCGACGAAAATACTATTTTAAATTTTTTAAAAAATAAAAATCCCTAAAAATTAAGAGAAATTCACAGAAAAATTCCACAAAAATTGTAGAAAATTCTAACAACCATTACTATTACGATTCCAAGCAGCAAATTTGCCAATAGAACTAAATACCAAACTCTCAATTTTGTGTAGCAACCTTTCAAAATGGTCAAATTCAGAAACGGAAGGAACAAATCAGAAAACAGAGTTGTTCACCTAAATCGTAATGCAGAATGGAATGAATAGATTATTTTGACCTGGATTCAAGGCTAGCACAAACTGGTTCACTATTTTAATCTTATCTATGATTCATGTTGCATGTGTATACTTGTTCCCAATAGGGGTGGAAACAGGGGTGGAAACGAGCCGAGCCGAGCCAGGCTCGGCTCGGTTATTCGGCAAGCCTGAAGAGCCGGCTCGGCTCGGCTCGCCCCTGGCTCGCGAGCCGACTCGTTGGCTCGCCGAGCCAGAGATTAAAAGTGACTAAAAATTTGCAATTCTGCTATCTCCTGTTGAACTTCCCCAGTCAAGTTGTTATTGCTTAAATCTAGTATCTCCAACATTGCAAGGCCACTCATTTCCTTAGGCATTGGTTCATTTTTGTTATTAAGGATTGAAATCAATAATTGTCGGTTGGTTAGATATACACACTTTAGATGTAAGTAACTAATAATGGTAATGACATTAGACAAATCATCAACCACATAGAATCATCTACTTATCTAGTACTATTTAGCACATTGCAAGAAAATCAATTATCAAAATACCAATATAATGTTGTGCATGCATCATCAAGGGTTCAAGAATTCAAAATTCGGAAGGTATTGCTTAGGGTTTTGCTCATATGGGCTAATTGGGCGAACCAACGAGCCTGGCTCATGGCCGAGCCGGCTCGTTATAAACCGAACCACAAAATCGGCTCGGCTCGGGCTCGCTCCGAGCATAAGCCCGACCGAGCCGAAGTCGAGCTGGCCGAGCCCGAGCCGAAAATGAGCATGAGCAAATTTCCAGCCCTAGTTCCCAACAATGGGTACTGGGGCACTCCAAACAATCTGCATGCTAAGGATCACCGGCACGGGGACGGCTCGGCGCTGGGACGGGCGGCGGCGGCACGGGGAAAATAGGCTAGATTTTCAATGAAAAATGCAAAACATCTAGGCTCAATCTAGTAGACAATAATTAAAGCTAAACTACATAGACCATTGCATTTTATTACTTAAAGATATATATTACTTTGTATTTTTCAAAGTAAGATCATCCTTGTCTACGGGAAATGGAATGCTGCCTCGTGCAAACGAACAAAGAAAGGAAAATGCATAGTCACGCAACAAGAAAAGGTAAAACAACAAAGAAAAAATAAAGAGGACAAAATTTAAAATCAAGCTTAGAGTCCTAATCATCTACTATTCGTATAGTTTGGAAAGAGATGGGCATCTCAAATATCTATCATATTCATTTACTATATACTCTCTCACTCAGACTGTACTAAAATAGTTCTACACCACTTATCTTGATGTGTCTAAATCATAGTGGTGCAAATTAAAGGCATGTTTGGAACGCATGACTCTCAAAAATTAATTCCCACAAGGATTGGCAAATGCAACTAGGCCTCACCACCCATCTTCAAAGTTCAGCATGCCAGGTTTCCTAGCCCAAAACAAGGTCGTAATGGTGTTGAAAACCCCCCGTCTTCAAAGTTCAACTGGCCAGCCTTTCTAGCCCAAAACAAAGTTGTAATGGTGTTGAACGACACTTCTGGACATTGTCCCTCCAAATATTGTAGGCAACTTTCTATGACACTTATTACCACTCTCTTATTTCTTTGATGGACAAATATTGTGAAACAAAAATTTAAGTTTGATAAATTATTGACCGATGTAGCGAACTGAATTACTAACCGGAAATTCCATTCTACGCCATTGAATAAAACCAAATGCGCCAATTACCTAGTCAGTCGCAGTTTCCATCTCTGTCAGCTCCTGGATGATATCCACTATGTTGGGCCTATTGTGCCTGTCAATCTCCATGCAGCTCAATGCTATCTTCGTGCATCTCATGACTTGTTGGCAATATGCCTCTAGTGAGGAACCACTCCATTTTGCTTGCAATCTTTTCCTCCAGTTTGCATGTACCTGTGAAATCAGAATTTAAAGCAGGAACGGGGCCATACAAATGTGAATCATAGCATAGTATTTGTTAAAAATAACCAAAGATGTTCATAAAGAGAAATAGCATTTCTCACTAGATCAATAACTTCTTGGGGAGGCATTTCGGCCGTTTTGGAGCGGCCATTGGGTCATGAGATTATCTTTATCATTACAACACCCAAGCTGAATATGTCTAACTTCTTTGAGACTAAACCTCTCTCTATGTATTCTGGTGGCAGGTATCCGCTGCATGGTATCATAAACATAACAGATACAATGAATATGTAGTAAGCACATTTTGGTTGACTAGCACTCGCACGAGGCATTAAACTTACAATGTTCCTGTAAAGCTCTGTGTGATCCGGGTTAGTTCATTACTGATGAGCCTTGACAAACCAAAATCTGCAAGTTTTGGCACCATGTTCTTATCCAGCAATATATTCTCAGGTTTTAGGTCCAAATGGTAAATAGGTTTTTCGCACCCCTCATGAAGGTATTTTAAACCCTCACAAGTCCCCTTGATAATTTTGTAACGTGTGTGCCAGTCAAGTCCATCACATTCATCTGCAGAAATGGCACAAAATGTAATGCAAATATCGATCACTATTCATCTTCACATAAGTAACATTCTCGGAGAGTCGAAGTGGAGCACTATTATACCAGAAAGATGCTTCCGAAGGCTCCCATTGTGCAAATACTCCAAGCAGAGCGCTCTGTATGTCTGTTCAACAAAAATTGTTTTTCCATTGCACTCTATATGCCTGTGTTGTGTTTCATTGCAGTAGCCAATTAACTTGACAATATTTTGATGATTAAGCTTCCTAAGGTTAGCAAACTCATTCTGGATGTGCTTATCGTCAAATCCTGGCCCAACATAATGAAGCATCTTCACCGCAATCTCTTCTCCATTTTTGTCCTCTCCCTGTTCATTATCTTTTATCAGTACTCAATACAGCTTGATTTTGTGTTACTACTGATAACGTTCAACAAGTAGAAAATGTAAGCATCAGGCTATGTTGCCCAACTCTTCAATTATGGGCAAAACCATGCGGTGCGGGTATATTTCTTGGCACACTACACTATGTGTTGATCACATTTATACACAATATATAAAATTTGGTTACAAATCAGATGTGCCCTTACTCTGTAAACCTTTCCATATGCACCTTGACCAATTTTTCGCTCCTCAGAGAAATTATCTGTAATTTCTTCTAATAGTCGGTGCGTCAGACGTATTGGCTCCATAATTGTTGTATTTTGCAAAAGTCTTATCTGCAAAAGCAAATTAAAGCATATGCTAATCTCTTACAGAAAGAAAGAAGAGTAGTATTCCCTTCTATATAAATTAACAGCTGCTTGTTCTACTCCTTGTGCTTTGCCACTCGGTGGCCTTCCAAATCTCCTACAAATCTAGGCTGCAACCATATACCACCAGGGAAGATTAGCAATCACCAACATGAGAATTAACAACTGATTTACCATGCAACAAATGTTAGGACGTATACAGCTGGGTGAAGGTTCAATTTGTGCTTGCAGCACAGTGCAATGGAACGATAGGCATCGAACCAGCACGGGGACGGCTCGGCGCTGGGACGGGCGGCGGCGGCGCGGCTCGAGTGTTTTTTTTTGTTTGTGAGCACTCTTTTTTTGTTTTGTGTATAGAGTACTTAAATGTGAGGATAAGAGACAAATTGATTCTATCAATTGGATCGAGATCTGAAGGCTTAAAATTTTAGTGCTTTTTAGCAAAAAAAAAAATACTCAGGTGCTCCCTAGACACCCTCAAATTTCTATTCCATCAAAGTTGGCAGGTTTTCTACATCAGCTATATTTGGTTCATACATAAAACCAAAGGTGTCCTCGTGACACTTTCCTATAAAAAATGCTAGCTATGTACTCCATACGGGACGAAGGGCCAAATTGAGGAGGTTGTTCTGCGGCACACTGTGATGTGCTTATTCTTCAAAGCTGTTGTGAATAAGCAACTATTAAACATTTTGTACCTTTTTGACAATTTAGTTTATAGTTTGCTCGTGCGTTGAAACGGATCACAAATAAACAATAACACACGTTTGAAACTCTAAAAAGAGACATAACGTAAGTTCCCTAAAGGAACCAATGTTTCATGAGTTCATCACGCAAGCTTGCCTACCATACAAAATCCATCATGCGCAAATAATTGTCAATTATTTAAGATAATATCCGCTAGCCTACTCATCATACACATGCAAGTGATATCCCTAAATCTGAAAATTGCATATATACCAAATTTGCATCTAATTAGCAAGCTGCATGCGTACACATATGCGTTGATGATTCCATGCCTCAGATAAGATCCTCCAAGTCACATGCATACACATGCACAGATTCATAAACAAAAAATCCTCCAAGGTGGAGTGACCATCACCCCAAACTCATCCTTTATATACCCGTGCCTCGCAACGGCTCCCGAATAAACATACTATAAGTTTTAATCATGTGGTTTATAATTGACTAGCCCACACTAAATCAACATACTAAATCAACCATATTAAATTTATCATCATGAACAAATAATTATCAACTAGCTACCGTAGCACCCGCGGACATATTCATCATGCACAAATAATTATCACTAAATCTAGAAAACTATACAAAATTCCCACTCAGCAGCCGTGAAATTAGAACTGGCCTTTCTTGGAAAGTGATAGATCTGGGAGCTCCGTGATGCAGAGTCTAATCCTTACATTATGAGGATATGTGTATTACAGTACTGCTTAAATCATAATTGCAAATGTGATATAAGTGCACGCCTTCGGTATTTGAAACTGTAGTGTCTTATTCTGTTGTATTACCATTATTGAATGCTATACTAAAACAAATAACACCGCACATGAGGCAGTCAATGAATAACCATTTGGATTTATATTATTCAACGCTTTAATCGACTTGCTAGTTGAGATCTAAGAGATACAGGTTGATGTAGATAAACTCCCTCCAGTCACAAAAGAATATAATGCATCCAATCAAAATATTTTAGAAAGATAACGTTAATTTGCCAAATTTCAGAAAGTTCGACTGCACAAATTTCAAAACGACATTCTTTTGTTAATGGAGGGAGTATTCAATTGTGCTTAGGTTTGGTGGTGAGTGGTTGTGCTAGTTGTAGCAACCACAGCAGAGGTCGACTGAGTATGGTGGCAAAGCAGAGGCCGAGGCACAGGCTGAAGGCACAATGAAGGTGGCAGTGGAGCTCGGCCAAGTGTCGCGGCAGAGGCGAGAGCTTGCCGTAGTCCAAGCCTGACGAAGATGACTCAAACGTATTGGGGTAATATATATCTTTTAATACATAGCAACACACGGGCAAATAACTAGTTAGTAAAGATATCTGACTACTGTATTCCCCCTCGTGTGGTTTTTTTTTCTTAGCTAACTACTATGATATCTTCTGTTATCTAAGAACACAACAATATCTACATTTGCAATGTGCTATAAAAAAAGGTTACTATCCAAACACCAAAATATATTAAAGTGGTTCCAGCAAATGAGGTATTCATAATCCACTGCAATGCTAAAAAGATCCTAACACTGATAAGTTAGGGGGCTTTTTTTTGGTGGGATCCACTGCTAGGCTTCCTACAAAACTAGCTTAGTACAAAAAGAGCTTTAGTTTCTTATGCAGTTCAGATTAAACTGCATGTTTCTTGGTGTAAAAAAAAAACACCAATTTTCCTTTCTGATGCAATACAAAGAGAATGTACAAACAATAATGACTGGTAAATAAAACTTCCAGTTGATTTTTTTAAAAAAAAGAAGCACCTGAGAAGCAACTTAAACGGTACTGGTTTCATGAAGATTCTCCCAAATTTATGCTCTTACTTTTTTTTCATGTTTCGAAAAAATGCATGACTTTTTATATTTACTTCAGGTATTTGTGAAGTTTGTGTAAGTTGTATGTTTCATTCCTTTTATCTAGACAATTAAACAGTAAAGATACAACGCTTGACATGAAAAATTGAAATGCAAAAACATGGGTTTTACCTTATCTTTAGATCCTTGGCCTTTATCTATGTCATCTGTTCTCGGTGAAGGATGCTTTGATTCAATATCAAAGTGTGTTTTAGCAATATCCGAGAAAGCATCAGAAGCACCAGTGCTCCGATGAGATTGGTGCCTTCCAAACTCAGCTTCACCTGATAACCCTGCAGCTATTTGCAAAGTACACGCTTAAATTTTGCACATGCTACTCCTGTCAGATCTTGAATCACTGTGCTAGGAAATCACATTTGTACATGGGAGACATCGTACGACATGTTGAATTTATTGATGGTTGCATACTGCTATAGTGTAGCTTTGAGGATTTTTTGGAAGTTAACACATAATTGACTTCCATCATGAACAACTAATTACATAACAATAGTCCAAAGGCCTTCTATGATAATAAGAACATGTAAAATCAAGAAAACAGTAACAAGGAAAATTAAGATTAGTAGTCCAACCACTTGAACTAACATGTGCACCTAGACGGTTAGAGTTTCCTTGCATGCTCCCTCTATTTTCGTATGTGTGATGGGTGAAGGTCTCGTATTGGGGAATGCATTGCATGAGTCACTACTACAGAACCGGCCTTCACAACCGGTCTATTACAAGCGGTTAGATGCGCACCGCTTGTGCTCTACGTGCCACAAGCGGTTCGTGGGCAACGGGCGGGAGCGGGTCTCTAGAAGCGGTTCTTGACACGAACCCCTTCTAGAGCCCAACCTCTAGAAGCGGTTCGTGTCTCGAACCGCTTCTAGAGGTGCGGATCTAAAAGCGGTTGGTGTGTAGAACCACTTGTAGAGACTCCCCTCCCGCCCAGGGCATTTAAACCCCTTCTTCCTCCCCGAGCTCGCACAGGACAGCACAGTGGTGGGCTGAGAGCTGTTCATGGGGGGAGGTGCTGCCAAAATTTTCAATTGAGGCTATTAGCTCCGAATTAATTGTTCCTAAGGTATGTAACATGTTGCTGACATCCTTCTCACCTAGATATTGATGTTTTTTGTGCATTGGATGTTGAGAAATCATGTTTTGTTCTTGTGGGAATTAGTGTTTCTTTTGTTGGCTTATTTTTTGTTCTTAAGGTGATATATTGTTTGGTGTATGAAATGAAATGCAATAAATGTGAAACGATGAAAAATTACAAAGGTGGGAAGGGGTAAAAAATAATTTTTATTTAGTAAAATTAAAATGCGGAATGATAGAAAAGATTTGCATGAAAATGTAACAATTAGTTAGTTTTATTTAAAAAAAAATGCAGGAGGATTAGAAATAATTAGTTGGCTTTAGTTAAAAGAATACAGAATGATTAAAAAATACAAAACTATTAGACATAGTTAGCTTTAATTAAATATTGTGATAGATGTTGCTATTATTTTTATTGGTGTAGATGAACCGCGATGGATGTACAATGCGGACCGTCGGTCAAGAGAGTTCGAGAGATGGCATGAAGGAGTTTCTCGCAGCCGTTGCATTCTTGCCTCGAGAAGCTTCATCGTTGTCCATGCGTGGACCGCAAGAATGAGAAGGAGCACTCGAGCGATGGATGATTATGAGTCATGGCAAACTATACTCTTTGGACCCACCATGGCGAAAGCAGGCGATTCGACGGGAAGGCGAAGAAGAGGAAGATAGAGCCAAAGATATCTGGGACACCACTCAATACGGGTCCGTGGAAGATACACTCGACGAGTTTGGCGATGATGAGCTAGATCGAGATACTCCGTGGCGGAGAGGAGAGTTCACAGAGGAAAGACAATACAAGAAGTTTGAGCATAGTAGAGAACCACAGCGCTTTGTACCCAAAGCGTGGGAGGGGCTACAAAAAACTGCGTACTACACTGGAACTCATGCAATGGAAGGCCACAAACGGTAATCGAAAACTCTCTCCACAAGCGGTTGGTAAGTATAACCACTTCTGGATCTCCTTCTCCACAAGCGGTTTGAAACACGAACCGCTTGTGGAGTCCCTCACGTGGCGGCTCCACTGGCCTTCCTGGACACCTTCCCAACCGCTTCTGGTGCCACAACACAAGCGGTTCGGGCAACCGCTTCTGGTGCCACAACACAAGCGGTTAAGACAGCCGCTTCGATACCGACGGTATCACACTTGATTGCTTAGAAGCGGTTATAAAACCGCTTCTAAAGGGGGTTGCGAGCCGCTTGTGGTAGCCGGTTCTGTAGTAGTGAGTTGAGATGTATATTGCCAAAACGATACATGTCACCTATTCGTAGTAGAATTATCTTAAAACAATAGTCTAACCGCTTAAATCTCTCTCTTTCCTAACTTTTAAACCAAGGCTAAACAGACAAGATGGCTAGATGGTTCCTCATCAAGGGACCGTGCGATTGCTACTACATTTCTTGCTTGCTCAGTGTCTCCCTTATTCATTAGCATGTTTGTTTGTTGGGTTAACCAAATCTGCTGAACAATTTCGTGACGGTTCAAATAGAATCATGATTGTTGGGTAAACATGTTACTGAATTATACAAATATTTTAGCAAATTTTAATTTCAAATTGCTATTTTTAGAGAAATTTTCTATTTTTTTAGAGGAAAAATATTGTTGTAGCTGTAAAAACCTTACTATTTATCAGCAAAGCTTTTATACGTTAATCTAAATTAAAATGGAAATTCAACTACTTACAATTACAGTGTAACGCATTGCCACTAAATGCCTACATATATAACACAGAGTGGGTCACTTTCTACCTAGGTATAAATCAGGCTTACTCTTATATGTATTGTAGTTTTTCAAACTATTGCAACAGTACACATGAACTGTCACGCTAAATGCATCAAATATTTTCTGGTTCAATTATCTTCTTCGTGCAAAAAAGAGAGAAAAAAACTAAACAAAATTAAGCCATGGTAATCATTGTATTCATAAGATAACATCACTATAAAAAAATACTTTTTGAACATATTATTAATAGCAAAATGTATTTGTTATAACATTTCTCTAAAGAAAAAAATATTTTATTATATAAAAAATCTAGTGTCATGGAAATTAGATTTAATTGGAAGCAACTACGCTCTTAGGAGTGGCAGCTTACATTTCGGTTGGGTTGGGACACTAGGAAGGTTCTAAAATAATTAAAATTACCATGAATATAGAAGGCATGCACACTTGCAAATTTATGGGAAAAAAACTAAAATATACATAAATAAATGTCACAAATCTTCTCTCTTTTGTATGTCTAGAACAATGTGTCTGGTTGTGAAACTTGGAAGGTACATGCAACATCTCCCACATGTAAATATTTTCGAATTTTTTCAAAAACATTTCTCACGTGCCTGCTATATATAGTGGGAGAAGTTTATCCTAATAAAGGAAAATTTGCGTCGTAGCAGAATAATTTTAAATATGCTGTTTTCCCATTGCCTTTCTTTATTTTGATTTTTGACCATGTGATTGAAACGATATAAATAAAGTGCAGAGACTGTATGGATAAAAACAAACCACTTTACCAGTTGAGTACTGTGGTAGCTCAGAAACATGCGCAACATATGCACTTGTACATGCAGATGAATCCTGAGTGATTTCCTGGAAATGTTTGATAACAAATATTAGAGCAGTAGCACAAAATAATGAATTAAAAATAACCTCACATCAACCAACTGAATTATTTATGGATATCTGGGTTATCTAGTAAAGGCTATGGATATACATGATTTGATCTTAGTGACTCTCTCTAACCTAAGTCTTAAATTTCATCATGCATTGAACTCTTTGCGTTCTGTAAAAACAAATACAGAGGAAAACTGCAGAGACAACCCAAAATCAAAGTGACTTTGATAAATGCCATATACAAGAGATACCTTGTTCTGGAAAGTTCTCATGACCAATACGATTAGATCACGTAACCTACAGAAGTATCACTTGATCAGATCTATGATTTTTATTATCCTTTGTCAACCAAAAATACATTAAACAGAAGGTAAGATGGCAGTTGGCACCTAACATCGCTGTCCTTATTGTTTGGTTCTGTTATTCCCTGTGTATTAAATGGTAGATTTATACCCCCAGAACTAACTAAAACAAACTGAGTAGTTCGTCCAATGGGAATTTTTGTCTGCCAAGAAGAAATCATTATAGCAAAATCAAATAAAAATGTCGGGCACCATGCCTCGGCAATCATAATACTAAGACAGCCGATCTACATGTATGAGAACATACCTGTAGATTTGCTGAATATTTCTCTTCAATTACAACTTTATCCGTATGTTTGAGCTCAATTTGATAGCCAGTTCGTCTAAGCACCAATGTGGCCTGTTCCCATTTATCAGAATACCCCTGCTTTGCAAAAGAAGGTAGAAATCAGCCTCAACAGTTGGATATTGTAAAGTCAAACCTTTTATTTTCTCGTGGATAAAAGCTGTGCATTACACCAGTGCAGCAGAATCACCAAAATTGCAGCCAGTCAACTAACTTGGTGTAGGTAGAATGAGTTAAGGTGTCCTTTTAATCTCATCTCAATAAAACCACGAATCATAAACATGAAATATTAGCATTTGTTCGACGACTAACAGAACCAGCTGATTGTCATAAGTACAAGTGCTCCCCATAATGAATTTCAATTCATAACCAAGAAACCTCAAAACGTGGAGGCTACTGTAGATCTTTTGCCGAATAAGACCATATCAACAGTTTGTCCGAGTCGCGGTACAGGATTCGGGTTCGCGGTTCGCCACTTTTTCTTTCAATTTCCACTGTGAACACGAACCCCGTAGCCTAAACCGATTCGGGTGGTTCGCGATTCGGCGGGGTTTAGAGCGAATCTAATAGCTATGTCAGTCCCAAAGGTTTGTCCCCAATTATCTTCAAGAATATGGTGTAGAACATATTGTATAAAGGGGTAAAAATTCGATTACTTGAAGAAATAACATAAGCACCGCGCATGTAATGCCACATTGCTTGTCATCCTTCTATTGTAAAGAATCCCCTCAATCAAACTGAACCATTGTTTTAAACATAAACTTCTAATTCAACAAGCTAGAAAGACGGGACCCGTGTTTTCAACTTGAAGTGCTAACACAGTAGTTCATCAAACACAAAATGGAACAGAAGTAAATTGTAAAATTGGAGGATCACAATTTTACAGTTATGTTAACAACAATGCAAAGCTTGTCAAACATGATAGCCGGTATCTTAAAGAAGCCTTCCAAGTGAAGGTCCTCTTATCTTTGTAGGGCAGTACACATGTCATGGAACTTTAGTTTGTAACAGGGTAAACACCACTGGGAGGAAGGCCGGGCAGTGTTGGCGGTGTGATGAGAGATTAGACTATAGATGACAAGAGAAGAACCTTTGGTACTGCATTAGACTGCAGCAACCCTGTGGCCAATGAGGTAGATGCCGCGATAGCACTAGCAGGCGTCGAGACCGCGGCAAGTTCCTTAGCCCCACGATTGTTGTAGCAAGCTTTGGCAGCAACTTGTAAGGCATCAGCAGCACCGTGGTCGACCCTGACAACACCATAGCTTCCACAATAGCTTTGGCAAGAACGCTGCAGGCGTTGGCAATGCTACAGCAGAGCTCAATGGGACTGTTGTTACCGCAACAAGCTCCAGACGTGCCGCAACAGATTTTGGCACTGTTACGCAGGTCCAGGCCATGTTGATGGTGAGGGTGGCAGCAGCAAGACAGATGGTGCCATTAGCCCTAGAGTCAACTCTGGTGGTGCAGCACCAGTATGCACCTTCTCCAAGTGCACGTTACGCCGGTTGTCACCACACTGGTTGCCAACTTGTCGAAGTTTGCTTTGATGATGTCAAGCTTATCAAGCTTCTTGAGGATAACGTCAAGCTTTTCAGCAAAGAGGGATAACTATAACTCAATTGCGGCTTATACCAAATGTCATGAACTTTAGTTCATAACAGGGTAAACACCACCGAGAGAAAGGCCGGGCGACGTCGGCTTTGTGTGATGAGAGATTAGACTATAGATGAGGGTGAAGAACCTTTGGACTAGACACCAGATTAATTCATCTTCATTGCTTAATTGATAATGGATACATGCTATTTCTTTTATAGGGATGACTTATTTGGCCCGTAAGAAAGCAATCTCTAATTTAAAGAAATTAATCTATCTAAAGGAAACTAATTGTCTCAGTACTAACTAATCGAATCTTGCCTTAGCGGTTGCTACATTAACCATGGGCACTGTGCACTTGCATGAACAGTGCTATTGAACGATAATTCTAGCACATGACAATACTTTACATATTAGTTCAGACAAATTCTTGGATAATAAATATTTTATGACATACCAGGACGAACACATCGAAGTTAGCTCTCCCCCTCGAAATACATATATCAATGTCATTCTGCATCTCTGGATCTGCAGAATATAGAAAGAAACTTTGATAATTCTAGGAAACCAATAAAAAGTGGATGTGAAATGCATGTTATGCTAACAGTCGTACACAAAATTAAAAGAGGGGGGAAAGGTAAGGGAAACTGGTATACACCGTACCTAAGCATTTCACACAGGTAAAAAGTGTCATTTGAGGTGAAATACACATAATGTTTATTTTAAAATCATTATTTCTAGAGAACCCAAAGAACAGAAACTTCTTATGTGTGACAAGCTATGGACCGCTCACTAATTTTGGTGGTCGCCAAGTATGTGTCCAAAAGTGATTTTATGGTTTAGTGTATGGGTAGACAAACGTCGTCATCCTATTCAAGTTCTTTCTGCTGTGCTCATAAGACTCCCACTTTGAAATGGCATTTCAGAAACACCTCACTTTGAAATAGCATTTCAGAAACACCCACATTACTGTCCTTCAGGTAACCGTAACTCATTTTCTAAAAGACATGCTTATACCATTACCATAATAATTTAAACAAGTTTCGAAAATAAACAGCAAATGCATATAAATTTGAATATTTCAATATTACAATGCTTTTTTTGCTACACTAATAGCACAGCTCTACATTGGGAAGGTGAGAGAAGGCAAGGTTTGGAAGAATTGGAATGAATTCATTGATAGAAGAAGTACATACATATATGGACAGACATGTGACCTAGTTATGGTAATCTATCTCTAAGTATAGCAACAATCCCCTAATTTGGTACAGCCAGATATCAGTGCATGCGCAGGCTAAGAATGGCAGGAGAAGATATTGCGCATGCATGATTAGGTGCCTATCCAAATATGGACAGGAAATGTATGGTAGTCTAACATCCCTCCGCAATCTCAGCCGGGAGCGGCACGGACGGTGAGATTGGTCCTGAACTCTTGGAAGATGGAGGACGGAAGACCCTTGGTGAAGATGTTAGCGTATTGATGAGATGTAGACACATGTAGAACGCGAACTTCGCCAAGAGCAACGTGCTCGCGGACGAAGTGAAGGTCGATCTCCACATGCTTGGTACGCTGGTGCTGGACCGGATTGGTGGAGAGGTAGACGGAGCTGACATTGTCGCAGTAGACGATGGTAGCTCAGCGAAGAGGTTGGTGTAGTTCGAGGAGAAGTTGACGGAGCCAGCAAGCTTCGGCTACACCATGAGCCACCCCTCGATATTCGGCCTCGGCACTTGAGCGGGACACAGTGTGTTGCCGTTTGGAGGACCAAGAAATGAGATTGTGGCCAAGAAAAGCACAATATCCAGAAGTAGAACGCCATGTGTCAGCACACCCGGCCCAGTCTGCATCGGTGTAGACGGTGAGATCATGAGGATCGCTGCGAGCGAGTTGAATGCCATAGTGAAGAGTGCCCTTGAGGTAGCGGAGAATCCGCTTGATCAGTTGAAAGTGATGATCTCGCGGGTCGTGCATGTAGAAATGTCCAGCCTGGTGAAGGTCAGGTACTGCAGGGCGCCGGCCAAACTCCTATAGAGAGTCGGGTCAGCGACGGGCTATCCTCCATCAACTGAGAGTTTGGTGCGGGCTTCAATGGGAGTGGTGCAAGGATGGCAATCTGACATGCCAGCGCGTTGCAGGATCTCTAGCGCATACTTGGCCTAGGACAGGAAGAGGCCATCCTTGAAGCGGGAGACCGCAATACCCAAGAAGTAGTGGAGATCACCGAGATCGCTCATGGCAAACTCTTGCTTGAGGGTGTCGATGAAGCGCCGAAGAAGAGCTGGTGCAGAGGCGGTGAGGATGATGTCGTCGACGTACAGGAGGAGGTAGACGGTGTCGACGCCGGAGTGGTAGATGAACAGCAAAGAGTCGGATTTGGAGTTGATGAAGCCAGCGGAAGTGACGAAGGTGTGAAAGCGACTGTACCAGGCTCGAGGGGCTTGTTTGAGGCCGTACAGTGACTTGTTGAGACGGCAGACATGATGAGGCCGGTCGGGGTCGACGAAGCCGGACGGTTGTTGGGCATAGACCGTCTCGGTAAGGTTGCCATTGAGGAAGGCGTTCTTGACATCGAGCTGGTGAATGGGCCATGCGTTGTCGACGGCGATGGAGAGCACGATCCGAATGGTAGCTGGTTTAACCACTGGACTGAACGTCTCATCATAGTCAATGCCGGGCTGTTGGGAGAAGCCACAAAGGACCCAACGAGCTTTGTAACGGGCGAGGGAGCCGTCGGAGTTGAATTTGTGCTTGAAGATGCACTTGCCGGAGACGATGTTGGCGCGAGGTGGAGGCACCACCAATTCCCAGGTGTGATTGCTAACAAGGGCGGTGTACCCGTCGATCATGGCCGCCTTCCAGTGAGGATCTTGGAGGGCACCGTGGTAAGTTTTTGGTTCGGGAGAGAGGTCGCAAGTAGTGGTAGCGTGGAGCTGGTAAAGCGGAGGAGGAAGAGTGCCATCCTTGCTTCTTGTCACCATTGGATGGGAAGAGACCGGTGGTGCAACAACCTTAGCCGGGCGCTCCACCATCGGGTCTGTAGCAACCGCGCCGCAGTTAGGAGCCGCCGCAGTGGATGCCTTAGTGGACATTGCTGGTGCAGAGAGGCGAGGACGGCGAGTGAAGACATGGCGCAGGATGGGAGTGGGAAAGGACCTGGTGGCCGCAGTCCCCACACCATCGTCGACAGGGCCAGAGCTGGCCATATCTATGTCGGCAGGCGCCCTGGGCGAAGCGTCTGGAGATTCATCAGTAGGCGCGGCAGGGGCAGCGCACTGATCGGTCATGCCACCAGCCGGTGGTGGCGCGTAGACTGCAGGTATGGTGTCCGATACCTAGTCGTCAAAGCCTGCATCCAAAAAAGAGTATGCCGAGGGAGCAGGGGACAATGTCCTGGCAAACAGAAAAGTGAGCTCATCAAAGAGAACATGCCGCGAGGTGATGATGCGATTTGTTGCCAAGTCTAGACACCGGTAACCTTTGTGATTGGAAGGGTAGCCAAGAAAAACACACTCGGTTGAGCGAGGGGCAAGTTTATGGGGTGAGGTAGAAGAGAGATTAGGATAACAACGGCATCCAAAAACTTGAAGGTGAGCATAGGATGGAGGTGAACCATGAAGGGCTTGGTAGGGTGTGCGGTAGTGAAGAGTTTTGGTTGGATATCGATTGAGAAGGTATGTGGCTGTGTGGAGAGCCTCGGCCCAATAGGAAGGAGGCATAGAGGCTTGGAAAAGAAGAGTGCGGATAATATTGTTGGTGGACCGAATAATCCGTTCAGTTTTACCGTTTTGTTGGGAGGTGTCGGGGCAGGAGAGGCGCAAATGTATGCCGGCTGCAAGGAAGAAGGTTCTGGTGGCATTGTTGTCAAATTCACGTCCATTATTGCACTGAATTGTTTGAATGGTTGAAGAAAACTGGGTGGAGACATAGGAGTGAAAGTGGCGCAACGTGGAAAAAGTATCTGACTTGAATTTGAGAGGAAAAGTCCAGAGATAATGGGTAAAATCATCAAGACAGACTAAGTAATATTTAAGGCCAGACAGGCTAGGAATAGGTGGCGTCCATAAGTCACAATGAATAAGCTCAAAAGGTTTAGTTGTGCATGACACAGAAGTGGAGAACGGAAGGCGAACATGTTTGCCTAATTGGCATGCATGACAAACATGCGGCACAATTTTATTGGACATAGCTAAAAACTCAGCAAGATGGGACAATGCTTGATCGCCAGGATGTCCCAAACGACGGTGCCAAGAAATATGATTGGAGGAGGCAGCGACAAAAGTGTATGGCGTGGTTGCAGCGCGAAAGGGGTAGAGGTCACCCGAACTATTGCACCTTTGAATCACGGCTCGAGTGTGAAGGTCCTTCACAGAAAAACCAAACGGATCAAATTCGATAGAGCAGTGATTATCTTTAGTAAATTTGCGGACAGAAATAAGATTAGCAATGATATTGGGAGAGACAAGGACATTGGACAAATGAAGTGGACGAGTGGTGGTGTTAAGGCGGCGATCCCCTGTGGCGACCACAGGAAGAGAGGAACCATTGCCGACAATGATGTGTGTAGATGAAGAAGGTGTGGAGTGAAGAGTGGAGAGGTTACCAGAGTCTGTGGTAAGGTGAGACGAGGCCCCGGAGTCCATGTACCAAGCTGCCGGGTCAGGTTGTTGGAGAGTCATGGCGTTCATCGCCTGAATGAGGGAAGCTTGATCCCAGGAGGGGTACTGCTCGCCGCCATATGGGATAGCGGAAGGTGCTGGAAGGTGCATCGGTGTCGGTGGAGAAAGGAGCTGCCGAGGTGGCGGAGGCGCCGATTGCTGGATGCCTGGCGTGAAGAAATCCTGTTGCGGAGGCCGAGGACCGAGGATGCCTGGTGCGGAGGAGGTGGTCGGCCAAACTGAAGCTCGGCCCGAGGCTAAAGCTTCTTGCGCCAAAAAGAGGGCGAGGCGGGCACCATAGAAGTTGGTGCCACCATGGCTGGAAGAATTGAAGCCGCCATGACCGGAGGAGCCCTGGTTGTAGCGGCCCTTCCCCTTTCCTTTGTGCTTGGAGTGTCCGGCTCCTTTATTGCTGTTGTTGGTGAAGGAGGGGGACTGACCATTGACGCCGGTGAGGAGAGCAGTGGCGCCAGTTGCCTTGTTGGTCTTGATCTCGGCTTCTTTGAGAAGGAGCATGGATCGTACCGCCAGGAATGGAGGGAGAGGGTCCTTGGTCTTGATGATGGCAGCAATATGGCGATAAGACTCACTCAATCCTCAGAGGAGAGTGAGGACGAGGGTGTCATCTCGGACAGGGTGCCCAACATCGGCGAGGGAATCAGCATAGTTCTTGAGGCGCTTGGAGTAGGTGAGAACGGAAAGATCGCCTTGCACCAAGGTGCGAAACTCGGCTTCAAGGGCCAGAGCTCGGGATGTGCAATTATTCCGAAAGAGCACCTCAATACTTTCCCAGATGTTGCGGGCGGAGGCGCCGCGATGAAGCATGATGCCAAGGATCTCCTCGGACAGAGAAGCGTAGAGAAGAGACTTGACGGCGAAGTCGGTGGTTGTCCATGTGGCGTCAGGTACTGTCGGCGCTGCAGCAAAGAGGTGATAAGTTGTGCCGAATTTTCCGACGAGGATCTCAAACAACTCTCACCATCGGGAGTAATTTGGTGGATTGAGCTCAAGGGAGAAGGGTATATGGGTTTTAACGTTGATTGTGGATAATGCGGAAGCGGGATTAAAGGGAGGAATGCCGGTGTTTGCTGGGATGAGGGTGCCGGCAGTGGGGTTGGGTGGTATGGTGCCGGTGGCTGGAGCCAGGGTGCCGTCAGCAGGAAGAACAGGAAGAACAGGAGCATCGGCCCTGGATGCCAACTGCTCTGATACCATGAGAGAAGGCAAGGTTTGGAAGAATTGGAATGAATTCATTGATAGAAGAAGTACATACATATATAGACAGACATGTGACCTAGTTATGGTAATCTATCTCTAAGTATAGCAACAATCCCCTAATTTGGTACAACCAGATATCAGTGCATGTGCAGGCCAAGAATGGCAGGAGAAGATATTGCGCATGCATGCTTAGGTGCCTGTCCAAATATGGACAGGCAATGTATGGTAGTCTAACAGAAGGGTTAAGCATAGTGGTAAATATGCAACAAGCAAAAAAGCTAAATTGTTGTCTAATCTTCTTTGATTTAATATTATAGAGGGATGAATTTGTGAAACATAGAAAATCATAAAAAAAAAAAGCTATTTTATGTAGGTCAGCAAGCCCTTTTACCAACAGGATACCTTTGACTAAGTAGTATTCTCAAAGCATTTTGTAAATTTTAAAATATGACAGTGAAAATATATTGATTCCAATATGTTGATCCAACAATATTAAAGCAGAGCATGACAATATAACAATCCATGCGATCAGAAATACAAAAGAGGCAGCAATATCTGTAGCATAAACTTACCACAGGTTATCATGCTCCCATTGTTAGCGTACTCTGTCACCAATTTACCCTACAATCAAGAGGAGCAACTCATCAAACTCAAAATCTCGAACAAGAGCACTGCAGGCAGAATTAAATTGAGGGCCTTCAACAAAAAATATTTATGTATCATTGGTGCACATAATTCCATTTAGAACCCATGTATTAGAAAAAAATTGCAAGTACATTCCAATCATCTAGATGATAAATATGCCTGTCTGCAAGCTCAAAAGGAACTATCAGGGAAAACAACATGTGCATTTCTAGCACAAACTATGATTCATATAAAACGGAACCAAGAAATGCACAGCTAAACAGGCTTTTCTAAATAAGTCGGATGTTTATAAGCTGATACCAGATCAAATCAAGGAATTGCTTTGAAAGCTGTTCAGCAGTCTATGGTTCACACACTGATGCAACAACTGAGTCTGAGGAAACAAAAAGAACAGAATATGATTGGCCTATCAGGACATGAAGAGTTAACACGTAGTTGAAGAAACGGATGTAGGAATACCAATAGCAAGAGAAGCCACCAATGCTTCACCAAAACTTGAGGGTGGTAAATTTTTAATAAAATCGCAGGTTCAAAAGCAAAATATTGCTAAAAATTTGAATATTTCAAATTCCAAGGTCGAGCTGGCTGCAAGGCCCGTATTTCAATAACTAAGTACAGAAGAGAAGAAATGGCCCTCCAAAATCAGTTCAATTAAATCTAACAGTAAATTGCATTTTAACCCAGGTATTTTTACCAGAGATTGAAAAAAATGCTTAGCCACTCAACCCCAATTAAAAAATACGCTGCAGAAAATAACACTTCCATTAGTTTCCGTTATTTCTGATGGAATACTGCAATGGGTCCCAAATTTCACTGGAAGAACGAATCTCCTAGGTGGGTCCCAGGACCAACTTTTTATGTCAAAAATAGTGTTTCAACTTCCTCTATTAGCAAACAAATGGCATTCTATATTATATATACAAAAAAATATGGTCAGATTGACCACATGAAATAACCATATGGGCATGCAGTCTACAACAAATGAACTTGCCCCTAAATTTTATACTTGTGATTGTGAATAACCTGGCGGCCATTATCATCCATAGGTGTGCAGTCTACAGCAAGAAGAGTGCCAACATCATCTGCAGTAACCACATGGTCATACATCGTAGCAGCTGAATTGCAAAATATATAGAACCAGTCAGTAAAAATATAAAGTGCCTCTGAACATTATCACACGGGATGTAGAACAAATACCCTTCTTTACCTTCAATAGATTGCCTCGTGCCATTTTCAAGATAGCGAACCCACTAAAAACAACATCTCCAGATGAAAGGTTTTATTTGTGAATTTGACAATTAACAGCAAAGATAAAGAATCACAATCAGGCGTCAGAACACAACGAACCTGGAAATTACAAAGGGCAGTACCATTCGTAGGGAAACCACATGCTGTTAATGTAAAACCTGGTCTAGGCTCACCGACAATTTGAAAACCATCAATACCAGGTAACAGATCACCTAGATTAGAAGGAAGTATATAAATAAGATATGATCTGGAATCTTTTCTAGTTGCACAATTAGCACTTTACCATCAGCTGAGTACTCTTGTCTCACTTCTCTAGGACCAGCATTTTCTTCAAAATAATTAGAGGTATCCCTGAAAGAAAGTACCAGGTAAGAAACAGAGGTCAAAATCTTTTCATATCGATGACAGACTTGACTGGACAGCTAATAGCCTAATAACTATGGTTAGTAACACAATTCCAAAAACAAAACGTGTAACTTGAGCATACTGATGAAAAGTGGATCCATTGTATATTTGTTCAGCATCTCGATCATTTGGATCTTGAGCATACTGACGAAGTGTGTTCCTATTTCCATCCTGTAAATAAGAACCAGTCATGCATGGAGCTACAATACTAGGCAAGCTTACTATGGGACCATGTTATCATACCATATTATAAGATGAGGATGGTTCATTTCTCGACGGAGTTGCTTGTTGATAATTGGGATTATATATGTTTCCAGGTTGAACCATATCGCCTAAACTGTCCTGAATCAGTATAATCAACTGAGTGTCTCAAAAAATAATTTTAGAGATGCCAATACACTATTAACAGGCTTCCATTGTATAGAAGGGCTTATTGTAATCTGTAACTACAGACAACTACATGCAGTCATGTGGAGGCATGCACAAGCTATTCAATAGAACAACATACTTCAATAAGCATTGTTTAAACGAAAGTGGTATTGAGTATTAACTGTATTATTCCCTTTTATGCCAAGTTGAGAAAAGGCACCATTTAGACATGATTCCCAAACATGTAAATTATCTAGCAATCTTGGTGGATGCAAATCCGCACATGTCAAGGTACTGCAATGCCCACATATACACGCAAAACCCATGTAAACCAATATTCAGTAGGGTTGCAGTTTTAGGATACCATTGGTCATTGCAAAATATTCTAGTATTCCACAGATCAAGAAACTTGGATGTAAGTCCAAAATATCAGTTTTTCCCTAAACTCAGGTCGACATAAATATTTCCTCCGGATAAACAGTAGTACTCACAAGTAGGGCTGAAGCGAGCCGAGCGAGGCAGGCTCGGCTCGGCTCAATCTTGACTCGGTCGGATGGCGAGCCGAGCAGGCTCGGCTCGGCTCGAGGTAGGCTCGCGAGCCGGCTCGTTGGCTCGCCGAGCCAGCGCATTCAAAGTGTGGGTTCACTTATAAATATTCATCTAATGTACTATTGAACCTTTTCTATGACAAAATGTGCAAATTGCAGTACTTCTATTAACCTTATTCCAAGTCTATAAATGGTATGTTCTCTATTCTTATAGTTATTGCCTTCTAAATAATCATCGCAAACATGATACACGAGTATAAGTATATGAAGGAAAAGCAAGTTCCACTTATGGCACTAAAGTTAGATTCTAGGAACAACCTGGAGAAGAGAAAATTCTAGCAAGTAACCTTGCACTCTTGCAGCATTTCTCAAACACAAGAAGATCCAGTTACTGCAAAAACAGTCCTTATAGTTCTGAGGGAAAGTTTATTCAATTATAGAAGCACTGGTTGCAATTTTCTTTGCACAATTGGGTAAGGTAGCCTATGCAATCAAGTCTTCTCTGAAAAAAACGGAGGTCGGCAATAGAGCCACCCATGACAACATGCATCCAGATGAAGTGAAAAAATCATTTGTTATCTATATCTGCTTCAGGCTTCCACATAAAAGTGCTATCTACGATAAAGTCTCAAACATTCGGATCGGAGGAAAAGGCATGGCCGCATGGGCAACCAAACTGTAGTTTAAAATGCATCAGGTCAGGTTTGGTGCTAAAACAATAGATATGGAGCAATAAAATAGAGTTAGACACACTTGTGCTCTTGCGGCTCTCAATCTCTTCGTTGCTGCCATTTGCAAAGGAGGGGCTGTTCGTATCATCCAGCTTTGCAAAAGCCTCCACAACTCTCGTAAACACATCCTGAAACCAGTAAAGTGACAAGGGTCAGTACACACAGACACCACCATCTCATCCGGATAAGAAAACTCACCCTCATCACATCATCATCATAGGGGGCATCTGGTGCGGTAATCCTGGTAACCTCAGTTAAGCACGACACAACAGCAAGCTTCACATCGGGGTCGGTGATACATACAAGCGGCAATGGAAAAAGGGGGAAAGGGATGCGGCATCTCACGATGAAGGATTGAAGGTGTCGTTGAAGGAAGCGAAGATGCGGGCGACACCAAAGACGTACTCCCCCTCGCCGACGGCGCCACGGCGGGGCCGACGGCCGAGCGTCACGGGAATGGGGAATCACCACCAAGCCGCCAGCGCCAGGAGGGGGGGAGGGGAGGGGATTAGGGTTATAGGGGAAGAAACTTTTTGGCTTTTGCCTTTTGCCGCTGGCCGCTGGGGCGCTGGGTCCTGGGTAGGCCGTAGGCAGGTAGCGCTGGCCGCTTGGCTGGGCGCTGGGCCTGAGGGCTGACTGCTGAGGCGCTGGCTTGGGCTCGGCTGCCGAGCCGGTTTGGCTCGCGAGCCGGCTCGGTAGTCGAGCGGAGCCGGCTCGGTGTTTTTGCGAGCCGGAAAATCAGGCTCGGCTCGGGCTCGGTCCGAGTCACGAGCCTGTGCCACGAGCCACGAGCTAATTTTCCAGCCCTACTCACAAGATCAAATTCTGAAAATCAGAAAACAACCTACACTGTGTATTGTATGCAGTTGCAGAACGATAAGATGATATTACCTTACTAATGTCTGCGCGATCATCAGCTTCTAGACATGTTTCTTCCTCGGCCACGCGAGCCCATGTGTCAGCTGACGGCGGCGAATCAACGGCGTTTCTTCCTCGGCCACGCTTCAACGAAACCTTCAATTGCGGCGCGATGATGGCGAAAACCTCGACTAGGGTTCAGGGCTTCGGCTGAGTAGGGAATCGCGCGCTAGGGTTCCGAAACGCTGAGGTGGCGATGAGTTGGCGCCACGCGAGCCCATGTGTCAGCTGACGCCGAAAATCCATCTTTATCCTTATAAAAATAATTCGGAAAAAATTTAGAAATTCTAATTCCAGAGTTTAGTTTAGTTTTAAAATTTCAAACGCTCATAACTTTTGCGTTTTAACTCCGATTTGGGCGATTCAAATTTCCAAAAATTTGTAAAATTGAGATCTATCTAATGGTGATTTTTATTTGAATTTTTGAAGTTGTTTGTTCTTTGGTTTTGGTTTTTATTTGCTTTTCTCTCTCGATTCGCGTAGACGTTGAATTGTGCGAAGCTTCGGAAGGGGATTTTGCAGCTCAAGAATTATTTCCAGACTAGGACAAGGAGCTTAACGAAGGTAAGTTGTGATTTGATCATGTTGCACCCATGAACTAGATTGCATGCTATTTTGATTTACCTTATCACATGTTATTTTATGCATACGAATGATTTTAACATAAATTTGGGACTAGCTATCGTACCCTTTGAATTATACCTTACCTTGCTAATTGTATGCCATGATCCACTTGTCACCCTAGGTTGGTTAATTATGGTTGGTTAATAGAAAATCAACATGGATGGTTAGACCGGATTAGAATGCTTAGCCATGCTACGTCATCACATGTACAGGAAATGTTGATTAATAATCTTGACTAATGGAATATGGAACAATGTTATTGTGTGTCATGTGTGGTCACACAATGAGGTTGAGTTGTTGTGACGGTGGATGTCATGCAACGAAATTGAATTGTTGATGGCACGTGGTGCTTGGTAATCAACTGGGGTGGGAAAATGATTTAGACTGAGGCAAGTGGCAAGATTGTTTTTCTGGTAGGCCAAGAGTGGCAACTGGGCGGTCGTATTTGGTTTTTGTTGATTTTGGATATTGGAGATCACACTTGGTTAGTCTTGCCTCGGTCAATTAAGGACTTAACCTTGCGAGCCTTTGACCTGAGTCAATCATGCAACCACATATTCATCATGGGCGACTAGTGACTAATTTGCAATGTCTTAGCTTTGGTACTATCTTGTGGCGTGAGTCCGGGTGTACGGAGGAAACTCACATGGCGCAAGAGGAGGGCCCTGTTGCGGTGGTTTTAGCCCATCAGTGTTGAAACCTCAGCGGGTAGTACTTATTGAGTTGCATGCACCAACCAGTTCACCCAAAAACTTAAGCTGATGAGGAAAAGTGGGCAATTCACTTATACTTCAACACTCCCCCTCACGTGCAGGCTCCCTCAGACCTAGGACATGGAATAGAAGTGGGCTGCAATTATTTTTTAAAATTGCGCCAACCGAGTCTTGAATTTGAGACCTCTTGGCTCTGATACCATATTGAGTTGCATGCACCAACCAGTTCACCCATAAGCTTAAGCTGATAAGGAAAAGTGGGCAATTCACTTATACTTCAACAGTACTGGGTTAAGATAGTGCATTGTAAAGGCTTTGTTATAATCATTCACCTGTAAGGTGCATGGTTGTATCATGTGGGTAAAGTGCATAATCTCTGCAGAGTGTACAATCTATTCGAATAGCCGTGCTCACGGTATTGAGCAATGCTCAGGGATTACAGTTGTCAGCGTATTCCACCTGACAGGCCCAAGTCTACAGACCGGGTTTGGTTCGGTAGGGGGTGTCTTTCGTAGTTGGCAAGCCCTAGCAGAGGGAAACCCTAATATCTCTCACACTAACGAGCTTTGATGCCTATGAACTTGATGAACTCAGCGATTTTACCCAGGTTCAGGCCCCTTTGCGGAAGGGTAACAGCCTTACGTCCTGCCTGATCTTGGATTGTGTATCGTGAATTTTGTTACAGAGCTTGTGGGTGACTAGCTCTTCTGTTGAACTCTTTTTCCTACTTCCTTCTTTCTTCGTCCTCCCCCTCTCCTGTATTCTAAAGTGCCCTTATATACACGGGCTAACACGGGTCAGATAGAGAGAGGGAGAGGTGTCATTACACCTGTCTACATACATTTATTACGCCTCCATGCGCTGTCCCGTTCCTCCAGCCTTAATTAATGCCATCGCAGGGTCTCACCCGGTTCTTCCGGAACATGACTCCTCTGTGACGGGTAGGTACAAGGCGCCAGAGGAAAGGGCTTGTAGCAGAAATCCTTGGAATTGACGGATCTGACACCGCAGACCTGTCCCTGACATGGTACGACGGGGTAGGATGCTTCGAGGCGAAGCCACCTTATCCCACCTTTTTGCCTGGCGACGAGGCGGCAGGCGTGGTCGCCCACCGCCGCCCGCGCACGCCACGTGAGCCGACACAGTGGGCGGACATGCTCGCCCACCGCTGCCGTGGCGCCACGTGGATCGGGCGTCGGGCGGCGGCGTGGTCGCCCACCGCCGCCGCACGCCACGTGGACCGACACCCGGTGGGTAGGGCGTGCTCGCCCACCTGCCCGCCAGGCCGCCACGTGGATTGGGCGCCGGGCGAGCAGGGCGTGGTCGCCCACTTGCTCGCCCGCATGCCACGTGGACTAACACCTGATAGACGGGGTGTATTCACCCACCCGCCTGCTAGGCTGCCACATGGGCCACACATGCTTTTGTGTGGCAAAGAGGGTACCCTGGTGTAAAGTACACCGACAGTAGCCCCCGGGCCCACCCTAGAATGCATATTAGAACTTTTTTGAGATCTTACATTAAATGCCGGTGCATTCTTGGATGGGGCCACCACTCATCAGGATGCGACCGCCTCGATTTCTTCTCGCATCCACCGATTTTCCTTGGGACCCGAAACGGCGCACGATCTTGTCTTTTCACGAACCGTCGGTGCGAGTGGGGGGATATATAGATCCATCCGCACCAAGACAGTTTACGCTTTCCATCTTCCAGTACACTTCGTCTTCTTGCTCAAAACTTCTTTTGCTTTTCGCCACTTCTGCTCCCATGGCCGCTCCATCTCCCATTCCCGCCTCCACTGTGAACTCCTACACAGTGGGGAGGATCTTAACATCGTCTTGGAAAAGCGCCCTTCACTTCAAGCGGGAACCCGATGGCAGTGCCTCTCGGACGAGATTATCATCTTCGTCTAGGGGATGATGGCGGGCCTGGTCCCGCCATTTTCTGACTTTTTCTTGACCGTCGTCCATTTCTACGAGATCCACCACCTCCATCTCACCCCCAACTCCATCATGTTCCTCTCCATCTTCGCACACCTTTGTGAAATGTTCATGGGGGTGATGCCGAATCTTCCTCTCTTCCGCTACTTCTTCATCTGTCGCGCCTCCAATGATGGCGAAGTAGTGGGGAGTTGCCATTTCCGTCTTCGAGATGGGATGGCCGCCCGCTACCTCCTTCGGCTAAATCCAATTGGAGGGTGTGGCCTTGATTGGTTGTCGTCACCGAGCAACAGTGAGTCGACATGTGAAATTTGCCCGGCCGAGCGGCGAGCCACTAAGAACTGGAACTCTCCTGTCGAAGAGACGGCGGAGCTCCTGTTAATGGCGACCCGCATTAACGACCTGCGGGGCGCCGAGCTGTCCGGGGCGCTGGTGGTCAGGGACTTCGTGTCCCGGAGAATCAGCCCCCTTCGTCGCCGCCTTCGTTCTGCATGGCAGTACACGGGCGATGATGACATCACCCGCACTTTCCCTGACCGTAAGTCTTCATCTTCCTTTGGCTTTTTCTGCATTTATGCTTCTTTTGTTGCTTTCTACCAACCGACAGTCTTTCTTTATTCTTGATCAGGCGCGGGAAACCTGGACGGGGCACTTATCGACAAGTGGCTCTCCGCGCTGATGCCGTCAATCCCGCGTGGCCCATTTCCTTCAGCGGCTCGACCGCTTGCCGATTTGGAGCACGCGGAGCGCTGCGCATTGTCAGGTTGCTCCCGCCAATGGACTCCACCGGCCTCGCCGTGGTGCCGCCG
Organism: Guadua angustifolia; assembly: GCA_036346375.1. Lineage (NCBI taxonomy): Eukaryota > Viridiplantae > Streptophyta > Magnoliopsida > Poales > Poaceae > Guadua > Guadua angustifolia. Next base: position 16,522,190 of record CM070516.1, on the reverse strand, counting down.
CGCGTCCCTCTGACGATCAGGGATGCACCTCCTCCCACTGATCGGGCTGCGGGCAAGCGACCACTCGTCCCGGACACATCAGGTCCAGACGCCAAGAAGGCCCGTACTGCGGGCCAAACTCCCGTCGCCACCAGCCCAAGGGTGGCGGTAATTATCACATGGGGCAGACCACCAGCCCCAGTTGCCGTGCACCAGCGCCGGCGCCACCACCGCGCGCCGGCCCATCACCTCAAAGCACCACAGCGCTAACGCCGCCTTGCCTGGCGCCGGCACTAACGCCACTCACGGCCGCCTTCATCGTCTTCTTCTCCGGTTCCTGCTTCGGCGCCAACTTCAACCTCCAAGGCGCCGTCTTCTTCGGCCACGGGGACCCAGGCCGCCGCTCGACAAGGCGGGCTTGAGGTCCCCAAGTCCAGCTTCAGCTTGAGGGTGGCGCCAAGGGCGGCCCCTCAAGATGCTCCAAGGAGCAGACGCCACCCGCGCCTGCTGAGGCGGCGGAGGCCACCAGCGCCGCCGCCACCACCATCGCTGGGACCGGCAGCGGACCCCGCACCGCCAAGATCCGGCCAAGTCGCCCCTCGCTGCCGTCGTCGCTCTGCAGTGCGCCATCTTGAGCTCTTCATCGAGCTCAAGAACTTGCATAAAGTACGCTCGGCACCCTCTTTGCCACGGCCGGTGGGCACGGAGCTCGGACGGCGAGGCGGTGGACCGAAGACCATCGGCGAGTTAGCACGGAGGCGGAGAGGGCGGATACGATGGTGGCGCAAGAGAGGGCCGCCACGTCCGCCTTGGCCGCCATGCAACTGCGGGCGGAGGAGGCCGAGAGGGCGCAGAGGGCCTCCGAGTACGAGTCGGACCGCCTCAAGCGCAATCTCGCCACCATGCTCAAAAGAGCTTTCAGCAGTCGAGATGCTGGAACCTCGGGCGTGGTCTTTGAGACGCCCTCCAGACACCGCCTGCAAGACGCCCACGCGACCAATCAGGCCGCAGAGGCGCTCCGGGGATTGCCCACCGCCCTGGCCGCACGCTCCGCCAGGGAGGGGCAAGAAGTTGCGGTGATGACCGTGACTTACGTCTTTGCATCTTTGGACGCACCGCGCCTCCTCGACCCGATGGCGGCGATGGAGGCCGGCATCGAGGAGACGCCGCCAAAGTGAGGCATCAAAGTCGGTGCGGCCGCCGAAAGCACTTGGCCCGGCAGTGCGGTGCAGAACAAATCATGGATGTATCCACCCCGGTGGCGGAGGAAGAGGACGCCGGTGACATCGACGTGGGCGATGAGTGAAGGGCTGGGCCGCCACTTCACTCTTTTTATTTTTGCTTCTTTTTGTTGATCAATCTTTTGTGTCTGTATAAACACTTTGACAAATCTTAGTGTAATGGATGTTTTTTTGCTTTACCTGCATGTTTGCTGGCTATGTGCGATTGATATTGCATGCTGGAACTGCCAGATGATCAGCTTGAAATTCAGCCAACACACCAGCTAGACTCTTAAGTCCAGGGCAACGTCCAAGAATTCCTACAGAAATTGCATGCAGCTAACCATGAACATAGTCACGGTTAAACATGAGTCGCTTTAGACTTAGGCAAAGATGGCTTCGAGCCTGGCAATTCGTGCCAAATGCTAAACTTGACAGTTTATGTCAGATGTAGAACGGCTTTAGCCTCAAGTTTTTATGCAAGGTGATTGTTGGTCCAAATCCCTTTGGGGCTTAAATCCCAGTGATCTCTTAGAATTGTATCCCAGTACGGTGTAGCAAAGAAACAAGTTTCCTGGAGCGGTCTTAAGCCAGCAATGCCCAACGGTGACGACCAGCGGTGCTTCTGAGAGCCAACCCGAGGCGTACGAGCCGTGTTTGGGCATCGTGCTAGACTCACACTTCGGTTGCTTGATCTTTAACGAACACCAATACTGGGTACCTTTTCTCTTTATCACTAAGGAGCCGTTGGGTTATGGATATCCAAGATAACCATGCACAACTTGATTCGTTTTAGCGTATACATAAGCGAGGAATCATAAGCGTAGTTTGAGACACTTATCTGGCTTATGTGTCAGCAGGCGACCAGCCCAAGCAGTTGGGGCGACCAGCTTGAAACATTGGGCGACCAGCCCCCAAGCGCTGGGCGACCAGTCGGATCTTCGGGCGACCAGCCCCCAAGCGCTGGGCGACCAGTCGCGTCTTTCATGCGACGTTGAATCTTTCGAAACAAGCTAGCATTTTAAAGTTTTGCCTGTGCATATTCACAGCTATTGCAAAGGCAAATAAATATTATGCAGGGCACACATAAAATATAGACCTTGACAACATAAGTCTGCACATGGGACAATATTGGTTCATCCGTTTTGACCTCTACGCCCATGTCGCCTTTCCGAAAAATAACCCACGGCAATGTGCGGTAAGGCAGCGAACTCCCAGAAAGGATATTAGGCCAGCAGTGCTTGCGGTGACGACCAACGGTGCTTCTGAGAGCCAACCCGAGGCGTACGAACCACATTTGAGCACCGTGCCAAATCCGCTTCCTGGTTGCCCGTCCTTACCCGGCACACATGCCAGGTTTGGTTACGGATCGACAAGGGATTGCCAAAAACTCGGGACCAATAGCATCCATGCAGCAAACTGTCCCGTAGGACACAAAAAGGGTAGTAATGACAAAGCAGAAAACCCTTAAGGTGACAATATTACCAACAACAAGTGGCCGCTGACCAACTGGGGGACAGACCCACCCCAGGGTTGATCAAAGCGAACCATTGGGTACTTACAGTTTTTCATGGATAGAACTTTCGTAATAACTCCACATTGTAGGAATTTGCCAATTCTGTCCATCCTCGGCATTCTTAGGACGCTCGGGCGAGATCTGAGATCACCTTGAAGGCCCTCCCATCGGGAGGCAGCTTATGCAACCCGGCATGTCTGAATCCTCATGAAGACCAGTCGCCCAACGCCTGATGTTCTCTCAGAGACCCGGTGGCATGGTATCGCTGAGGCTTTCTTTGATGCCAAGGCGGCACGAAGGGTTGCCGATCCGCAACCTCTTCCAAGAGGTTGACTTCTTCTTGTCGAATGTCTTCATGGCCTTCTTCATTGAATACTGAGACGCGTGGAGAACCGAACGAGCAGTTCGGAAGGAAGAACAACCGCTCCATACACCGGAAGAAGGGTGTTTAGCGATGGCCGACTAGGTGTGGTACGGTGACCACAAAGCCTGACGGAGTTCTTAGTCAGTAGGCCCCTCACTTGTGGGGTCGATCAAACGCCCTCGTCTTGTGACCTTTTAACACCAATGCATTGGCACGCTCTGCTTGACCATTGCTTTTGGGATGGGCCACCGAAGCAAAGCATACTTTGGTGCCCATTTCATCGCAGAACTCCAGAAATGCAGCACTGGTGAACTGAGTCCCATTGTCAGTGATAATGCGGTTGGCGACTCCAAAACGGGTGAAGATTCCATGCATGAATTTGACAGCAGCGGAAGCCGTGATGGCACGTACTACTTCAGCTTCAACCCACTTCGTAAATTTGTCGATGGCGACAAAGAGGTGGGTGAAGCCCCTCGGGTCTGAGGAACGGACCCGGATATCGGCCCCGAACGCGAATGGCCAAGAGGCGGGATAGTTTCGCAGCTTGGTTGATCGGTGGATTACTGGCGAAAGCGACAAGCGAACCGATGTCCTCACCACCGAAGCATCACGGAGGCGGTGAGGCCAATAAAATCCTTGGTGAAACGCTTGCCAACCAAGCGTCGACCGGACATATGGCTCCCTTTGCGCCTCTATGGATATCGAGCGGCGCTCCCCTCTTCGAGTGATGCACTTCAGTAGAATCCCATTTTTGCTCCGGCGGTATAGGTCCCCATCCACCAGAGTATAGCACTTAGCCTCACGTGCTATCTTCTCAGCTGAGGCATCATCGTCGGGGATCACTCGGTCCCGCAGGAAGGCTAAGATCGGATCCATCCATTGACCTTCCCGGCCAAGCGTGGCGAGCACTCGGTGTTCGCCCGGGTACTCCGCTAGGCCAAGCATTTCCCGATGTTTGATCGGCAAAGACCGTCTCTTCCTTCCGGACTTGGGGCCGAGGCGGATCTTGCCTTCCTCCACGAATCGGAGGTCTGTGGCGGCAAGACCGCCTCCCCACTGGTCGGAGGCCGAACAGCCATACCGTCGCCCCCACCGAATCGGGGTGTGGCAATGACACCATCATCCCCACTGGATCGTGGATTGCGATGGGCGATCGCGATAGTCTTTCTTCGAAGACTCCGACCGAATGACGAAGCCCTTGAGGATGCTAGTGCACGAAGCCCATCCGCAAGGTGATTATCAGCAGGGGATATGAATATACCCCAATCCTCAAAGCGTCGCTCCATTTTCCGACCTCCGCCAAATCACGCCGCCATGGTGGGATCAGGGCATTGAAATTCCTTCCTCGCTTGGTTGATGACCAGCAGGGAGTCGCCCTTGACTTGAAGACGCCGGATGCCCAGCGCCGAAGCAATGCGTAACCCTGCCAGCAAGCCTTCATACTCGGCAATGTTGTTAGTGGCTTTGAAATCAAGAACAATCACATATTGGAGAATGTCACCAATCAGAGAGACTAGGACAACACCAGCCCCCGCGCCCTCTAGTCTGAATGAACCATAAAAAAATAACGTCCATGGAGGCGGCACGGGGGTCTCTTCAGCTTCAGGAGTGGCGGGAGTCCACTCGGCAACGAACTCCGCCAACTTTTGACTCTTAATGGCAGTGCGAGGTACAAATTTGATGTTGAATTACCCCAGTTCCACCGACCATTTAGCAATACGGCCTTCCGCTTCTCGGTTGAAAAGAATCTCTCGCAATGGGTAGGCCGTTACCACAATAACTTCTCGCCCCTGGAAATAATGCCGCAGCTTCTTGGACGCCACCAGGACCGCATACAGCATCTTCTGCGCTTGTGGATATCGGGTTTCAGTTTCATGCAATACCTTGCTGACGTAGTAGACTGGTTTCTGGACACCTTAACTTTTTGCCACCAGCACTGCGCTGACTACCTCAGGAGTAGCGGCAATATACAAGAGCAATGGTTCGTCTTGCACAGGAGAAACCAACACTGGAGGAGAGGTGAGGTATCGTTTCAAGTCTTCAAAGGCCTTTTGAGCTTCATCAGTCCACTCAAAATGATTAGTTTTCTTCAGCAGCTTAAATAAAGGCAAGCTTCTTTCTCGATCAAGCGATAAACCGCCTCTAGGAAGCGAACGCCAAGCAATCGAACTTGCTTGAGCCGTCTTTGGCAACTTCATGTGCTCAATTGCCGCTATTTTATCTGGATTGGCTTCGATACCCCGGTTGGACACCAGGAACCCCAGTAACTTGCCGGAGGGAACGCCAAACACGCACTTTTTCGGATTTAGCTTCAGGCAATTCTTCCGGAGATTGGAAAAAGTTTCCTCCAGGTCTTGAATCAACTCTTCGCCCTTTTTGACCTTCACCACCAGATCATCAACATATACTTCAAGGTTACGTCCTATCTGTGGACGGAAAGTAATGTGCATGGCACGTTGGTAAGTAGAACCAGCATTCTTTAAACCAAAGGCCATTCTGACATAACAATAAACACCCATGGGGGTTACAAAAGCAGTTTTCTCCTCGTATTCCACCGCCATGCTAATCTGATGGTACCCAGAATACGCATCCAGAAAGCATAGCAACTCACAACCTGCCGTAGAGTCGACAATGAGGTCGACTCGCGGCAATGGATAAGGATTCTTCGGGCAGGCTTTGTTGAGGTCGGTGAAGTCAACACACATTCGCCACCTCCCATTGGATTTCTTGACGAGAACAGGATTGGCAAGCCACTCAGGGTGAGCGACTTCCCTAATGATTCCTGCACTCAATAGCTTCTCTACCTCCTGCCGAATGGCATCTTGCCACTCCGGAGCTTGCCACCGGATCTTTTGTCGAACCGGGCGCACTTCGGGGAGCGTAGTCAATCGATGCTCGGTCACCTCCCTGGGGACCCCAGTCATGTCTGACGGTTGCCTGCAAACCGTCATGATTAGGCCGGAGGAAGGTGACGAAAGCGTCTTCCTATTTGGCTACCGAGGTTGGCGCCAATGTTGACGGTTTTCCGAGGTTCGCCCTCACTCAGGGCGACCACCTTAACCTCGTCGGCAGAGCCAGCGAGGCGAATCCAGCTGAGGGCTCCCGGCGGCGGGATCGGCATGCAAACGCAGTGGTACCAATCATATCAAGCGCGAACTTATGGCCGCGCAAAGCTTCAGACTGGTCCACCCGGATAGTTATGGGGCCGGTAGGCCCTGGCATTTTCACCACCATGTACGCATAGTGGGTCGCCGCCATGAACTTGGCCAATGCCGGTCGGTCAAGCAAGCCATTGTAGGGGAGATCAAAGTCAGTGACTTCGAAATCCACCAGCTCGGTGCGGTAATTATCCCTTTCTCCAAAAGTGACGGGAGACGCGTGCGGCGAGGATTGGCGCTAACCCCGGGCTATCGAAAAAAGGCAACGTTGGATTCAGATCCTGTTGCGGGATCTGAAGAGCCAGAAATGCTGTAGAGGATGGGAGGTTGAGAGAGCTCCCTCCGTCCACTAGCACACGACCCAGCCGGACATTCCGGATTGTGGGTGACACCACCTGTCGGGAGATGCCCTGAGCCGATGGCGCCATCGTGGTGGTCACCGATGAAGATGATCGTCTCCTCCGACCATTTGACATCAGACCGACCCGAGCTGATCCGTGGCGCACACCCTCTTCAACCGCTTGCAGCGGTGTTGGCGAAGGCGGACGAACCTCCATAAATGTACGCCACGGTATGATCCGCCTGCTGAAAAGCCAGCGGGGCGGGGTCTTCATCTCGATCATCGTCGCGAGGGCGACGCTCATCCTCGCGAGGGCGACGCTCTTTGATCCGCCGCTCCACCATTCGGTCCACGACCTGGCAGCTGTCCAGGTCATGGGTGTCGGTTTTATGAATCGGGCACCAAGGCCCTCTTTCCTTATGCCCGCGACGGTCGTTTCTACGACCGCGCCGGTCATCGCGCCGATCAAGACGATCATCCCGTCGATCACGGCGGTTGCCACGTCGATCGCGGCGGTCGCGCTTCGGCGACCCAGAATCATCGCGGTCACGTTCGGCGGCCAAGACCCGCCTGGACTCTCCTACCTCACGCTTCCGCGCCTTCTTGCTTGGCGGGCCGGAACCTTTCGAGGTCCCGGCTTCATCTTTACCTCGGCCACCCTGGGGGCCAGACCCTGGCCCCCTCGCCTCCGCAGCCCACGCACACTTATGTGCGAGGGAGAAAAGCTCGGAGGTGGTGCTAATGGTACGGGTAGCCATCTTCTCCTTCATCTTGCGGTCGCGGACGCCTCTTCGAAAGGCGATGACGACCGACTGCTCCGAAATATGGGGGATCGTGTTGCGGCAATGGCAGAACCGCCGGATAAAATCATGCAACGACTCCCCCTTTTGTTGTTCCAGGGCATGCAGATCATCCTCCGGCCCATTTGCTTGAAGAGCCCCCGAAGTTGGCAACAAAGAGGCAAGCTAATTCCTCCCACGAGTGCACCGACCCTATGGAGGTTCAACGACAAAGAAGGCGAAACCCGTCAAGGCCGTTGGGAAATAATTGGCCATGACCTTTCTAGATCCACCGGCCGCTCGCACCACCGTTGTGTAAATTTGTAAAAACTCCTCCGGATTGGTGGTGCCATCATAACTTTCTATGGATGCCGGGCGGAACCTTTCAGGACACTCCACACGGCGTAACCGCCGGGAGAACGCCTGGCATCCAATGCCATAAATGGAGCCCAATCGCATGCTTTTGTGCGGCGAAGAGGGTACCCTGGTGTAAAGTACACCGACAACAATCAAGGGTTAGATTTTTGCAAAATAAAACTTGGGATGGATGGCAGGTTGCCATGGGAGGTTGAATCTTAACTTAGGATAGAAAACTTGGTTTACCTGAGAAATGCTGAATCTATCTAATATTGTTATTTGTTTTATTACTGTCTTTTCAATCTATTTATTGTATTTGCTCATAAATGCTTTTTACTGCAAAATAGCCTTGTTAGCCATTCCTTTGGAATAAGCCTTGCATATAGATGTATTAGGATTGCATTCTGTGCACAACTTGTTGAAATCTTGTGTGTACTCACCCTTACCTACAACATCATCGAGTGAAGAAGGAGTACCATGAAGGGGCGAATGTTTAGGTCTTGAGCCTTGTCGGTTACTGTGGTATCTTGAGGGTTTATCTCGTCTTCATTCGGCTGCGGTTTAATTTGTTGTTCAGCCTCGTGAGGCACCATTATGTAAGTTGACCAGAAGGTCATTCAACTAGTAATACTTAATACTTAATACCTGTTATCTTATTTCCGCTTTGTATGAATGTGATATTCAGCGATGTTGAGCTTTGTGTGCACTAAGCGTGATCTGGACTAGTGCAAGATATACCGAGGGTCCGGATTTGCGGTCGGGTCCCGACGGTATGCAAGTTTATGAAACAAGCATATCAGAGTTGGATATTTGCTTTGATGTAAAGTCAAAGTGTTTGCTAGTTCATCAAGGGCAAGTGGGAGCACATTTACATTTGATCTTATATATGTATGACATATTGGATTCTTCAAAAGAATCATGTTGCAAATTTGCAAAGCCTAATAAAATGAGGAGTGAGTTATTTGAATTTGTTTCAAATAACCCGTGTGATACCCTTCTTTGCTTTTATTGCCTATCTTTTCAAGTGGTATCCAAATCTCTAAATATGGCCTATGAGAACAATTAAAATTGATAGCCATATTTCAAATAAAACAAGTTTAATTTGGCATAATTTTTCTCAATCTTTTTGCCAAGGTCATTTATGTTAATTTCAATTCTTGTATGACCATCATTAAAAAGAAATGGTTAAATGCCAAAAGAGGAAGAATGGATTAAGCAAAAAGGGGAGAATGAGATAATGATAAATCCTATGTGCCAAAAAGGGGGAGAAATAATTAGAATATTCTTTTATGATGGGTTTATCCATTTTTTGGTGTTTAATGCCAAAAGGGGGAGAATTAGAAGCTTAATCTCATTTGGTTTAAAAAGGGAGCTTAACATGATTAAGGGGGAGAATTAATTCTCATATGCATTCTAAATTGTCAATGCCTATTGTTTAAAATATGCATATGTATTCAAATGGCTTAAATTCTCTCAATATGTTAGTTTTAATCCAAGTGTGCTAATTAAGCTTGGATTTGTCATTAATCACCAAAAAGGGGGAGATTGTAAGTTCAACCTTCATTAGTTATGGTTTTGGTGTTAATGACAAATCTAATATTAAGTTTATCCCCTAATGCGATATTGTTATTAATGACAAATCTTATATCGAGACTAACTTGTTTATTAAGAATATCTTTGATTAGTCTCATCGCATTGAAAAATGGAGAACCGAGGTATGTATGCGTATTCCTTGAAGTATTAATTGCATGCTTTGGATTCAAGTTAAAGTATGAACATTCCCATTGAAATAACCACAAAATGTGCATCATGTTTCCCAATCCATATATTACATGGATGCACATATTTAGGGGGAGTTCACACTCTAACTTGAAGAGTCAATTTAAATGATAATTTAAATTGAGTTCATTTGTCTTGTTAATCGTTAAAGAACACTTCATCATGTGTTGATGGTGTTTTGTGATTAATTAAGGACAAATGGATAGTTCTTAAGTATAATTAAGCTTGTGTTGCATTATTATACTTAAGACACATTTACAATCATTTCAATTGATTTAGGTTGTGCTCAATTGATCTAAAGGCATCCATTATGTGTTAATGGAGTGCAAGAGATAATTGAGACAACCATGCATCTTGGACTAATAAGTTTCATGAGTTATGTTTGAGTTAGGTCCAAAGATGAATGAGATGATGAAAAGCGGGACAAGGGCGGCATCATGAGTTGATGGGCGTCAAGAGTGGACCCGAAGAGGAGTCGAGTGATATCGAGGAGCAAATATCACGAAGATCATAAAGACCCCAAAGGGATTGCTTATAGGGCGAAGGTATAATTAGATAGGCTAAGGACTTTCTAGTCTTTGAGTCTAGTATTTATCGCCGTACTATTAAGAGGGGTCGTTCTCTTTGCTTGAGCTTCATCATGTGTTGATGATCTCAATCCCGTGTCACTCAAGCTCAAATCTTATGTGATTTGGTTTTTGCATAAAGTTAACCATTTGGCATGTGTTGCGAATGGGTTAAGTTTATGTTTGGTTGTTGTTATTTTATGCTCCGATTTGCATGTGTTGCAAAGAGGAAGAGCATATGTATTTGGTTTTCATGTTTAGCTTTGATTTACATGTGTTGCAAATAGGATAAGCAAATGCGTTGGCTTTTGCATGAAGTTCACTTTTGCATGTGTTGCATTAGTTGAAGCTTCATGCTTTGGTTTCGCAAAACTTCTTTCAAAAACCGTGTGGTTGCTTGGAGCTAAGTTTTGCATGTGTTGCAAAAGGAGAGAGCTCAAGCATGATTTTATGTTGTGTGTTTGTTGGAGCTAGAGGCTTGCATGTGTTGCAAGTGGAGAACTCATTCGGTTGATTTGGTTTTTAGTATGGTCGCATGGAACTAAAGAATTGCATGTGTTGCAATTAGAGAGTTCATACATCTTAATTTGGTGTTGCTTGTAGCTAGACTTTTGCATGTGTTGCAAAGAGTAATGCTCAAGCATGAAATGATGTTTATCGTGTTATTTGCAAGATCGTTGTGCGAATAAACTGAGGTTTATGAGTCCGGAATCCCGAGAGCATGTGAGTGGGGCTTGCAACGGTGTTGGCAAGTTGGCCGGTCTTGTGTTGACCTTCACATGGCTAGGGGGATTAATCTCATAAAGTCGAGTTTGATTTGCTTAATACGTTTTGCAAATAGTTCTTGAGTTGTTGGCGAAATGTGTTTTCGTCATTTGGAGTTGGTTACGGTTGTGCAAATGTGTTTTGCAAATGAGCCTTGAAGTTATGTCTTTCGATCCTAGAGCATGTGTTGGCATTTGCAAATGTGTTTTGCAAAGTGTCGGGATCATGTGTTGATCCTTACATGGCTAGAGGATTGATCGCATAAGTTCGGTGTTGATTTGTGAAATGTGTTTTTTGCAATTCGGTTGCGATTCTTTGAGCGTGAGCTAAATTGGTGCAAATGTGTTTTGCAAGGGTGTTTGATCATGTGTTGATCACCTAGAAGCTCAAAGAATAGCATTTGGATCTTTGGAGAAAAGAAATCGCGAGAAACCAGAGCCAAGTGCGAAGCGGTGTGGCCGACCCCTGGCGGTTGACCGCTTCAGGCGGTTGGGCCAGTTGGTCGGTCGGACCAAGTGCAGTGTGACCGCCCCGTGGTTGTCGTTTTCTCGGAAGAGTCGTTTGGGGTTTTCTTGGCTTTGCTGGCGGTCGGACCACTGGGGTTTGGTGTGACTGGCCACATGTGTGACCGCCGAGGAAGCGGTGCGACCGCCAGTCTGCGGATCAAAATCCGACCGTTGCCTGTGAGGCTGGTCGGACGGGGAGGTCAGGTTGGACCGGGTTTGCTTGAGTTCGCCCATTTGCCCCAAGCGGCTAGTTTTCTTGTGGGGGCTATAAATACCCCTTGGGGGCTTGGCGCGATTGTTCTTGCATTGCTTAAGTGTCTTGGCTCTTGTGTGAGTTGTGTGGAGGTGGTTTGCATGTGTTGCATCCCCTCAAGTCGATTCTTGAGCTAAGAGTGATCGCTAATTGCATGTGTTGCAATTAGGAGTGGATTGAGTGATCTCTTGTGCATGTGTTGCACTTGAGTGAGGTCTTGGTGCATGTGTTGCACGAGGTGATCACCGGGAGCGCATTTGTTGTGCTCGGTGAAGTTCAAGCGGAGGAGCGGCTTATTACTCTTGGAGGTTGCCGACTCCTAGGCGGGCGTAGGCATCGTCTTGCGGGAGCTCTCGAGGTGTGAGAAGTCCGCGAAGTTTGTGAAGGTTCGGGTTGAGCCTACTGGCTACGAGCGTGAAAACCACGACTAGTGGAAAGAGGCGGTGCTCGGCGGGAGCCGGTCCAAGTGTGGGCTTGCCTCAACGTGGACTAGGGGAGACCGGCAAGTCTCCGAACACCATGGAAAAATATCGGTTGCCTCTTGTCTCTATTACTTTCAAGTATTTACATTTATTGTATATTGTTCAATTACTTGATTGTATCTAGAATTGCTTAGTATTAATTATTTGTTCAATATAGCAATTCTTGTGTAGAGACATAATTTAGTTAAGTGCACTAGTGAGCCTAGTTGATTTAGGCTTTAATTGTCAAAACCTATTTATCGCTTCGCATATAAATTGATTAGGTTTTGACAATAGGGGTTGATTAGAGCGATCGATTTTAGTGAGCGATTAATTTTGTAAAACGCCTATTCACCCCCCCTCTACGCGCATCCTCGACCCTACAAGGCACCATTACGTAAGTTGACCACAAGGTCATTCAACTAGTAATACTTAATACTTAATACCTGTTATCTTATTTCCGCTTTGTATGAATGTGATATTCACTGATGTTGAGCCTGTGTGCACTAGCGTGATCCTGGACTAGTGCAGTATACACAGAGGGCCCGGATTTGCGATCGGGTCTCGACAAAAGTGGTATCGAGCCATCTTGTTCGTAGGTCTCGACCCTAGATAGTTGGTCGTCCCTATAGGTCCTTCAAAATTATTTTCTAAAGTAAAAGACTTAACCCAGAAGAATAATGTGTTCTTGACTTATCTCATTCTTCTATTTCTGTCCTTACCACAAATTCCTTCTTACCTTTTGCTGAAATTTCTTTCTCTTACCTCTGCTAAATCGAACTGAGATCTTGCCTGAGTTATCTTGAGTAGAAAACGATATACCATACTTTAGGAGATGACATCGAGTACCTGTTGCTACCATAAAGATCACGAAGGAATCATCAAGCTCATGGAGGAGCGGATCAATCAAGAGCTAGAAGACTCAGTGCTTCAAGTAGCCAGTTGAGACTCATGTGTGGGAGTCGCGTTCCCTAAGATAGGGGTGTCGCCCATGTAGACGGTAGTTTTGTGTGTTTAGGTTGAATTGGTTCTTCTTGATTCTTTGAGTGTGCGTGATGTGTTGCAAAGCTTTTAGGCTTATATAAGCAGCCATACCAAGTTATTAATATTGATTGCTCAAAATTATTGGGTTAGACCTATCTTCCCTGTATTAGGATTCTTGCCCCTTATCTATGCTGATTTCCTTTTCCCTAACCCTTGAGGTAATCAAGCAGATGGATCAGAATAGTGATAGCCATGGAGCTAGTGAAAGTGGGAATCAACTCAGGGAAAACTCTAAGGATGGATTAGTTCCTCAACCATCAATACCAATAGATATGCAGAGCTTCCAAGAGTTTTTGGCCGCTCAGACTCAGTTAATGCAAGCAATGACGAAACAAATACAGAATATCACTGAGAAAGATATGGCCGTAATAAATTCAAAGAGGAATACCACCGATGTACCTCGTTCGAGATCTAGACGATGTTCTTTGAAGTACTATCAACTAGACAAGTTAAAAGATCGTGCGTACATTCGCTGTGGGGAAATAGGACATACCGCTGACGAGCATGCGATCAATTGCTCCAGTTGTGAAGGAAGCCATTCTCCTGGAGAATGTCCTATGGGCAACATCACATGTTACCTTTGTGAAGGTCGAGATCACTATCCACCTCAATGTCCCCTAGACCCGATAGTTACCGCCGTGATACAACATCAACAGAAGAATCTACGGACCCTAGTTGCTCGAGAGTTATCAATAAGAGGGGGAAAGTTAGCTGCGCAGGAGACGTCGCTTGGAGAATTAAAAACACAGCCTCCTAAACCAGTCAACCTTAAAAGCAGTGAGTGGCAATCACCAATGGCATGTTTCTTGTGTGATAAAGAAGGTCATTGGTTTAGAGAGTACCCTCTAAAGCAACCAACCCTGGATTATAAGAGCGATGATGATGAGTACACAATCGCACCCAACAAGGCAAAACGATGCAAACGATTGTGCTACTACTGTCAAGAAGAAGGCCATTTTGTTAAGCAATGCCCACGGAGAGAACAAGTATTTCCTACAGCCATGGAAATACCAGAAGTTACTTCCATCCGGTACATAACGCCAAGAGTAAGCGGTGAAGTTGCAAGAGAAATTTGCCAAGAGAACCAATTGAAGAAAAGACGTCTAGGTAAAGACACTATTCCAATCAACGAATGCTCAAGAAAGAAAGTTCACCCTAGACTCTGCTATAATTGTCGCAAACCTGAGCATTTTGCCAATAAGTGCCCTCAAAGGAAAGCGATCACGTCGGTTCGAGTCAATCCTAACTCCGCCCCTGTCGAAGTCCCAGCACCAATGCTAAATCAAGGAAGGCAGGAGCCATGAGTTTATTTAGTGCAATGTCGTAACCTTACTTGTAAAGTAATGAGAATAGTGATAAGTTCCATGTAAGGGTTTTCTTGTCAAGGGAAATAAAGCAGAAATGGTTGATACATTGGTATATGAAGTACCGAAATAGAAAGCAATAATGTAAAACGATGATTAGATGTTCCTCTAAAAGCATGCTTGCTTCTATGGATCACCTGAAAACGATACATGTGCAAGGGTGGTTAGTTTAGTGGTACATAGCCTGAGCTTGTTAACCAAAGGATTTGTCATTATCAGAAAGTGCTTAGTTGTATTAAATTAGCCCAGGACGTTGAGAATTCAGTGCTTATCCAGGGAGTAGAGTCCCAAGCGAATCATATCATGTGGATATTAGACCTTGGAGGTTATTCTTGAAATTAGTTGGATGCTCAAACATAAAGCCATTGTAGTGGAGAATATATGTTGATTTAAAACCCTAGGTATGAAAAACAAGGAGTTTCAAGTAATGGTAGTTCGTCTTAGCCAGCTGATAGATAACAGTGTGGAATTTGCCAATTAGAAGATGCGCTAGTTATTAGAAAATACCTTGATATATTTCTAAGAATTCACCTAGTTTGCCGTCATATCAAAAGATCAAATTCGTGAGCGAATTAGTTTAACATCACTAGTGAAAGGCCATGTCAAATGTCTACTAAGGAAATTGGTGGGAAATAGAAAAGCATATCGAAGAGTTACTAGGAAGCGTTTTGAGAAGACTTAGTGTGTCACCAGGGGAGCTCTTGTTTATATAATAATAATAATAAATAAATAAAAAATGGAAGATCGGGAAAATGCACTAAATCATGCTCTAAATAAAGAAAAGATCAAAAACAAGTATCCAATATTAGGATCGATGACGTGAAGAAAGTTGGAATTTCTCTAGGATAAAGCCTCGCTTAGGTTATCATCAATTGAGAAGTCGTGTGAAAGATGTTTCTAGGATTGCGTTCTCTACGCTATAGGGACAATATAAGTTTTGGCTATATCTCCTGGATTGACTAATGTTCCGCATACTTCATGAACATGAGGAGTAAGGTGTTTATGGATTATTGGAATAAATTCATAACGACCATATAGATAACATCCTAGCATACTCTAAGATAAGAGAAAAACATGTAGAACCTAGAAATAAGTTTTGCGGGAGTAGTGGTCGCACGCTAAAGTTCAATAAGTGTGAATTTCTAGAAGAAAAGGTGGAATCTCGTTAGCCACGCAAGGACTGCTAAAAGAGTCGATGTTGAAACAAGCAAGATGGAAGTTGTGTTACATTGGAATCAACCAAGGTTCGTTACTTAGATTGAAGGTTCTAGGAAGGGCAAGATATTATCACTGGTTCATAGGAAAGTTTTCGACAATAGCTAGACCCCTTATGCGACTGTGGAAGTAGTTTTCGGAAACCGAAAAAACGATTAATATCAACGTTTGTGTTAGTGATACTAGTTGTGTGGAGTAGTTTCAACATATGTAGGTGATACTTGTAGATATGATTTGAGATACGAATTGGCATGAAAGGGGACAAGGTTGTTGCCTATGCAATGAGGTAATTGAGACAGCATGAGGAGAATTACCCTACGTATAACTTGGAGTTAGCTGTCATAGTGCGCGATTTGAAAATATGGTGTCACTGTCCCAACGAAGATAGATATGAATCATAAGAGCCTAAATTATATATCTACAAGTTAAATCTTAATATGGAACAAAGAAAATGGTTGAAAATGATCAAGGTCAGAATCCATAAGCATTCTAGTAAGTCTAATATGGTAGACGACGTTTGAGTTATGAGACCGCAGTGCAAATAAGTTGATAATGAACAATTAATTAGGGATATGCAAGGATTCAGGAGGCCGAAATCAGAAATCGTTTGACAAAGCTTCATACCCGCCTTGGAAAGTAAAACCAACATTAGAAGATAAGATCACAGAAAATTCAAAGAGAGAAAAATACAAAATCAAGTTAAAGAAGAAGGCTTAGCCAAGAAGTAGAATTTCGAGTGATTAAGAATACCCTGGGGATGTAAGGTCGAATCAATGTGCCGGATAGGAATATCCTAAGCAGATACTTGAGGAAACCCATGATTCTAAGTATTCATCCAGAAAGTACCCAGAGGTAATGAGGTCTAAAAGAAAAGTATTGGTAGCCTAAAATAAAGAGCGAAGCTATTGGGTAGGATGCCCTATGTGATTTAGGTCAGGGAATAAAAGCAATGCATCAGGGACGTAAAGGTTCGTTGCAACCATTGTAGAATCCTGAGTGAAAATGGGAGGCGAATCATTAATGGATCCTTAGAGTCAATCGACCATAAAGGATAAGAAATTGGAAGAATCATTATTGATTTATTAGAGCTGCTCGGTTCATACCACTACAGACTACATATTCAAAAGGTCGTTTGGTAGATCTGTATATGCCAGGGATTGGATGACTGCATAAGGTGCCCAAGAAAATTTTGTCCGATGGAGGTATCCAATTTATCTTGAAGTTTTAGAACAAATCACATAAAGCAATGAGAACTCGTGTAAATTTTAGCACCGCTTGTCATCCGCATACCGATAGTCAAATAGAGAGAAATAATCAAATTCCACAAGATATGTTGAGAGCTTGTGCGTTAGCTTACGCCATGTCTTAGGATAAACGCTTGCCTTAGGCAGAGTTCAGTTACAACGATAGTGACCAGGCTGGTTGCAGATGTGTGCCCTGTTGTACCCCGCCAAATTGGAATGAAACGGAGAGAATGTTCAGTGTGGGGCCTGAGATTCTCAGGAAGGCCGAAGAGCAAGTTGCCATGATCGGGATTGACGGAAAGCAGAGCATTCTAGGTAGAAGAGCTATGCTGATAATCGTTGTCAAGAATTGAGTTTCGAACCCAACGATTTCGTGTATCTCAAAGTCACTTCCTTGAAAGGTGTAAAAAGGTTTAATGTTAAAGGAAAGCTCGCACCTAGGTATCTTGAGCCGCAAAGGGAAGGTTGCGTATCAGTTGGAGTTACCCCAGTCATTAGCAGGTGTCCATGATGTGTTCCATGTGTCACAGCTGAAGAAATGTCTTAGAGTGCCAACAGAACAAACGCCGTTGAAACTATCGAGTTACAGGAGGATCTGACTTACAAAGAGCAGCCGATTAAGATTCTGGATGTAATGGAGCGAAGGACCATAAATAAGTCCACTCGTTTTTGTAGAGTTTAGTGGGGTAACCATTCAGAAAATGAAGTAACCTGGGAGTATGAAGAGGATCTGGAAGCAGAATTCCCAAACCTATTCTCTAGTCATACGAATCTGGGGTGGAGATTACATAGGGGAGGTTTGTAACATCCCAATTTTTGACTTTTCAAATATTAAATATTATTTTATTGCAATTTATGATTTTTGTGAATTTCCTGAATTTATTTGGATTTTACGAGATTTATTTGAATTATTTTGAATAAAAGGATATTACCTTCCGACAAAGATTAATTATAAATACATACATATAAAATAAAGTTTTTCCAAAAATATTTTATTTAAGTTCAGAATGTCTCAAAATATTTTTGAGATTTTTCTTGGAATTTTTCTGATATTTTTACTACCCTAAATAAATTAGTTTATTTTCTAGAATTAATTTAATTAGAAAAATCCTGGAAAAACCCTATGAACGATAGCAGACGCGGCCTTTTCTAATGCATACGATCGGTCAAAACGGGAGGTGTAATAATAGCCGTCAGATCGATTATCCAACGGCCAATACCGAGCCACGTCATTTAAAGAATCAGCGATCACCACGAGCCGCTAGATCTTCATCGCTCGGTCAACAACAGCCCTCACCGTTTCGGAACCCTAGCGCGCGATTCCCTACTCAGCCGAAGCCCTGAACCCTAGTCGAGGTTTTCGCCGTCATCGCGCCGCAATTGAAGGTTTCGTTGAAGCGTGGTTGAGGAAGAAACGCCGTTGATTCGCCGCCGTCCCGACTTCGCCGAAACCTCAAACCGAGCTCGTTAGCTTCGCCGTGATCCGAGGCATCCCGTGCGCACCACCGTTTCGCCGGAACACCGCCAGGGAGGAAGAACGCCGTGGAGACCATCGCCGCCGGAGAGGAACACCGCGCCGCCGACGAACCAAAGCTCAACTCGGAAAACCATTCGCGTCATCAGGTCCGCGACGTCGAGGTGAGTAAGGAGGTGCCCTCGCCACTCGTCGCCGGTGACCCTAGGGCCTTGCGCGCCGCCGGCTGAGGTGGATGGATAGTTCGCTGACACGTGGCGCCACATAGATTGAGTCGCCCGTGTGGCGCTGAGGTGGCGATGAGTTGGCGCCACGCGAGCCCATGTGTCAGCTGACACCGAAAATCCATCTTTATCCTTATAAAAATAATTCGGAAAAATTTAGAAATTCTAATTCCAGAGTTTAGTTTAGTTTTAAAATTTCAAACGCTCATAACTTTTGCGTTTTAACTCCGATTTGGGCGATTCAAATTTCCAAAATTTATAAAATTGAGATCTATCTAATGGTGATTTTTATTTGAATTTTTGAAGTTGTTTGTTCTTTGGTTTTGGTTTTGGTTTTTATTTGCTTTTCTCTCCCGATTCGCGTAGACGTTGAATTGTGCGAAGCTTCGGAAGGGGATTTTGCAGCTCAAGAATTATTTCCAGACTAGGACCAGGAGCTTAACGAAGGCAAGTTGTGCTTTGATCATGTTGCACCCATGAACTAGATTGCATGCTATTTTGATTTACCTTATCACATGTTATTTTATGCATACGAATGATTTCAACATAAATTTGGGACTAGCTATCGTACCCTTTGAATTATACCCTACCTTGCTAATTGTATGCCATGATCCACTTGTCACCCTAGGTTGGTTAATTATGGTTGGTTAATAGAAAATCAACATGGATGGTTAGACCGGATTAGAATGCTTAGCCATGCTACGTCATCACATGTACAGAAATGTTGATTAATAATCTTGACTAATGGAATATGGAACAATGTTATTGTGTGTCATGTGGTCACACAATGAGGTTGAGTTGTTGTGACGGTGGATGTCATGCAACGAAATTGAATTGTTGATGGCACGTGGTGCTTGGTAATCAACTGGGGTGGGAAAATGATTTAGACTGAGGCAAGTGGCAAGATTGTTTTTTTGGTGGGCCAAGAGTGGCAACTGGGCGGTCGTATTTGGTTTTTGTTGATTTTGGATATTGGAGATCACACTTGGTTAGTCTTGCCTCGGTCAATTAAGGACTTAACCTTGCGAGCCTTTGACCTGAGTCAATCATGCAACCACATGTCTGTCATGGGGCAGCCTAGCTGACTAATTTGCAATGTCTTAGCTTTGGTACTATCTTGTGGCGTGAGTCCGGGTGTACGGAGGAAACTCACATGGCGCAAGAGGGGGGCCCTGTTGCGGTGGTTTTAGCCCATCAGTGTTGAAACCTCAGCGGGTAGTACTAGGTTAAGATAGTGCATTGTAAAGGTTTTGTTATAATCATTCACCTGTAAGGTGCATGGTTGTATCGTGTGGGTAAAGTGCATAACCTCTGTAGAGTGTACAATCTATTCGAATAGCCGTGCTCACGGTATTGAGCAATGCTCGGGGATTACAGTCAAGGGTTAGATTTTTGCAAAATAAAACTTGGGATGGATGGCAAGTTGCCATGGGAGGTTGAATCTTGACTTAGGATAGAAAACTTGGTTTACCTGAGAAATGCTGAATCTATCTAATATTGTTATTTGTTTTATTACTGTCTTTTCAATCTATTTATTGTATTTGCTCATAAATGCTACTTACTGCAAAATAGCCTTGTTAGCCATTCCTTTGGAATAAGCCTTGCATATAGATGTATTAGGATTGCATTCTGTGCACAACTTGTTGAGTACTGTGTGTACTCACCCTTACCTACAACATCATCAGAGCTGAAGAAGGAGTACCATGAAGGACGAATGTTTAGGTCTGACATTGTCGGTTACTGTGGTATCTTGAGGGTTTATCTACGTCTTCATTCCGCTGCAGTTGAATTTGTTGTTCAGCCTCGTGAGGCACCATTATGTAAGTTGACCACAAGGTCATTCAACTAGCAATACTTAATACTTAATACATGTTATCTTATTTCCGCTTTGTATGAATGTGATATTCACTGATGTTGATCCTGTGTGCACTAGCGTGATCCTGGACTAGTGCAGTATACACAGAGGGTCCGGATTTGCAGATTCGGGTCCCGACAGTATGCAAGTTTATGAAACAAGCATATCTGTAACGTCCCGAAATTTGGCCCAATTTGAATTTTGGAGTTATTTGAATTTTTGTGAATTAATCAGCCTTTATTTGATTTAATTGAATTTATCTAATTTTTCTGGGATTTATTGGATTTAATTAACATTTATTTGAAATATTCTTCTCTTGATTAATTAATATCAGAAAAAGTATTTATCAAAAATAAATGAAAATATTTTTCTTAGGCTCAAAATGCTTTGAAATATTTTCTGGAATTTTTCTAGAATTTTTTGGGTATTTTTAGTGCCCTAAATAATTACTTTGAATTTCTGCATTTATTTTAATTGAGAAAACCCGAATTATTGCTAGCTACAGTGTCGGGCCGGCCCAACAGCAGTGCTTTCGCCCGAAAACCCTAACGTCGCTCGCGCCATCTGGATCTTGATCAAGCGAGCGTGATTGAATCTTGGATTCGCCGACGCTGAGGATCAATCTGCGCCGTTGGATCGTGATCGGGCGGTGTGATGCCACCGCACAGTCTCGGGACGAGGCACTGTGCACCGCCGCCCGCCGTTGGTCGCCGTGGATTTTGTCAGAGATTGTGCGCGCATTCCAAAGCTTGCCCGGGCAGATGATATACCCATTGCACGCGTGACTCCTTCCGCTCATTTGCCCTTCTCTCGAACACCGCCATCCACCATAGACCCTGTTCGAGCTCGCGGGAGTTGCATCCGTTCCTTGCCTCGGTCTTCTTCACGTTCATAGTCGTCCGCGTTCCCGTCGCAACCAAGACCCTCTCTGAGTCCACCGTGCCAAGACGCATCCATTGGTCCACTTCTTCCATGGGAGAAGTCAGTAAGCCTGTGGCCATTTGGTCATCTTCCTCGTCTCGGCCTTGGGAAGCGCTACGCCACCGCCAAATGCGAGCTTTCTTCACCGTTCGATCTTCATCGCGGAGGTATCGCCACGTCCACTCCTCTGTGGCGCTTGAATCAAATAGCCTCGATAGATCTTGTCCGTAGGATCTTGATCGTAAAGGCTCGAGTGAAGACCCGCGTTGGCGTATGAGCGATGGCGCTCGGTATAGCGTAGCCGTTGGATTCTCATCAGCGAGGCGGCGTTAATACGTAGGCTATCTTGGTAGTCTTTGCTCTTCGATAACGACCGAGCCGTTGGATTGAAATCAGCGGCGGGGATCATCTTGCCGCGTGGCGGATGCTTTCTCGCCGCGTGTCATTATTTAGTGGTCCAAGCAGCATTAAGTGGGGCCCACATGTCGATGTGATAATCCATTTGTCTTGACTCGGCATGGCGTCATCGGGCCCTTGCCGGTGACCATGGGCGACGTGGAGGCCTCTGGTGCCGACACGTGTCACCGAGGAAATAAATCCGGATTTTCAGTATAAAAATAAAAGGATTAATTCGGTTATTCATTTATTGAATTTTAGCAAATTTGAAAACGCTATAACTTTTGCATCTTAACTCGGATTTGGGTGATTCCAGTGCCCAAAAATTTGTAAAAATGTAAAATATTTAATGGTGATTTTTATTTTATTTTTGGTGGTGATCTTGATGTCTGTATTGGGTGTTGATTGTATGCTCGCTTGCGTGCGTGTAGACTCCGAGTCGCTGAAATACGCCGAGGGAGAATTTGAAGACCCGTCGCAGAACTTCGACCAGAGTCAACTGCTATTTGAAGGCAAGTCATGATTTGACCATATTGCCCCTAGATTTTCAAATATATTTTGATTCAATTATTGCATGCTATGTCAAGTAAAAATGATGTTGCTTATGTGGGAATGGTAGCTAAAATACCTATCTTGCTTACGACACCTTGTTAATACTCTTGTATGCCCTGAACACCTTGTCACCCTAGAATGCTAAACTATGTTGGTTGCTACATTAATGCCAACACGGGAGGCTAGGCAGTGATTAGTCGCTTAGCCGCAGCACGCGTGTAGAATGTCTTTTAAATAGCACATCAATCTGACTAAACAAGTATGGAGCATTTTTGTAAAAGTGCAATAATGTCATGTGATGGAATTAGAATAGTGACTGTGCGGTGCTATTAGGAATTGATGTGGGCAATGGCATGTGTTGCTTAAATATAAAGTGGGGTGGGAAATATTTTGGGACCGGGGCAAGTGGCAAGAAGGCTTCGTGCGAGTGGGCACTGTGTGCAGCAGGTTGTATGAAAGATTGTGAAGGTTGTGTGCGAGAAATATAAATGGATGTCTTGCCCGGAGATGATTAAGGACTTAACCTTGCGAGCCTTTGAGCTGAGTTAGTGTACAACCACTTGTCAGGAATGGGGCGGACCTAGTTGAGTAGGTCTCTAATATTTTTCCTTTGATACCTCGGGGTGTGATTACACAAAGGTGTAACCGTTAGAGGAGGCGTACTCATCTTTGCGGCTTGGTACCCATCTAACAGTATGTGCTGTTCTAAGCTTTGGCTCTGTGAGGGAAGTGTTAGGAAGGCAATCTTGGAAGAGGATCCTTGGTTAAGTGTTAGTCTCTGAAAGACTTTGTTGCAATCAATCACTGTGTGGTGGCGTGTATCCTGTGGGTAAAGTGTCTGACCTCTGCAGTGTGTGTGTGAATCTATTGAATAGCCGTGTCATGATGCTTGGACATTGCTTTCGGTGATTCTGATCAAGGGTTAGATTTTTAAAATAAAAGATGTGGATTGGGTGGTACGTGTGCCAAAAGAATCAAATTAGGGCATGTGCCAAACCCTTGGAAAAGAATTGAGAAATTAATTATTATTAATATTGATTTTACTGCTTTTAAATCTAATAGGAATACCTGTTTAAAGAAATGCTGCTTTGAGCAAAATAACCAATTAAGACCTTCCTTTGGAATAAGCCTTGCATGTAGTATTAGACCTGCATTGTGCATGACTTGTTGAGTATGTTGTATACTCACCCTTGCATCGACAAAAACCTCAGAAGATGAAGCCGTGCCAGCCTGGGAGGAAGAGTTCGTCGAAGGCCAAGAGGACTAAGGGGTTGAGCCGCACTCAGTAGCCTGTGGTTATGAAGAGTTCATCGTTTCACTTTTGCTTCCGCTGATAAACTTGTGCTACTCTATTATTTATCGCCCTGCGCGGCGAATTGATGTAAGGCGACCATAAGATCATGTAACTCGTTATTATCCATGCTTGAAGTACTTTATTAATAATTCCGCTGTGTATGATTGTGGTACTTCAACCTGTTCGTCCTGTGTGTACTAGCGTGATCTTGGACTAGTACAGAATACACAGAGTGTCCGAATCTGAGAATTCGGGGCACGACAATATCAGAGTTGGATATTTGCTTTGATGTAAAGTCAATGTGTTTGCTAGTTCATCAAGGGCAAGTGGGAGCACATTTACATTTGATCTTATATACGTATGACATATTGGTGATCAGAAATAATATTCCGTAAATCTGCCATGTCTTAATTAAGAAATTGTTCTTCATAGAAGACTTTGGGACATATTAGAAATTTTGGCATAAAAATCTATAGAGATAGATTTAAAAGGCTAATTGGATTAGTGCTTTATGTTGACATGATGTTGAATGGTTCGGCCGAGAATGTGTTCTCGTGTATGTCACATTAGATAGCAATACTCGGTAATTTAAAACTTGATGAGCTTGACGATTGCCAAAAATAAGGTTCACACCACAGGCACATTAAGATGAATGCCACCGAATATGCTGATATCAATCAAATCCGGTGAATGTCTGGATGTTTTGGAAGCGAACATTCTAAGATACTTATGAAGTAAAAGCGATTGTGTTCTTTGGTGGTGAGGAAATATGGCATGTAATAGTTACATTGCGCATTAGTTTCTAAACCAAGACTAAATGAAGGTTGAGAAATTTGGGCTGTTCGAGGCCTAGACAAATATTACCACAACCTTTATGAAAGGTGCACATGAGCATTGAATATTGGATATTCAATTAGTACGCTCTAGTCTTTGGTGGAGAAAACATAAGTGATAAGCCAACTAGTCACCTATATGATAGGGATGACAATTGTTGTCGAGACTATGATGAGCTTAAGACTTGTGAGGAAGTGTGATGGGCCTATGCTCGAAAAATGGTTTAAAGCCATGGGATCTAAAGATGAGTAATGCGTGATGATTAAGTTATGAACTTGATTAATCAAAGCAATGCTATCTGGATCGATCTAGCTATTGTTGCATATTTGATATGCGAGATGGGTGTCAAGCGGCTCTCCTGCTTTGTGGAGACCTAAGTGAGAGCGTGTTCTTGACACGACCTCAAGGTTTTGATGATCCATAATATGCTATAGTATGCAAGTTTATGAAACAAGCATATCGAGTTGGATATTTGCTTTGATGTAAAGTCAATGTGTTTGCTAGTTCATCAAGGGCAAGTGGGAGCACATTTACATTTGATCTTATATACGTATGACATATTGGTGATCGAAATAATATTAAGTAAATCTGCCATGTCTTAATTAAGAAATTGTTCTTCATAGAAGACTTTGGGACATATTAGAAATTTTGGCATAAAATCTATAGAGATAGATTTAAAAGGCTAATTGGATTAGTGCTTTATGTTGACATGATGTTGAATGGTTCGGCCGAGAATGTGTTCTCGTGTATGTCACATTAGATAGCAATACTCGGTAATTTAAAACTTGATGAGCTTGACGATTGCCAAAAATAAGGTTCACACCCTGAGCACATTAAGATGAATGCCACCGAATATGCTGATATCAATCAAATCCAGGTGAATGTCTCTGGATGTTTTGGAAACGAACATTCTAAGATACTTATGAAGTAAAACGATTGTGTTCTTTGGTGGTGAGGAAATATGGCATGTAATAGTTACATTGCGCATTAGTTTCTAAACCAAGACTAAATGAAGGTTGAGAAGCTGGAACTGTTCCAGGCCTAGACAAATATTACCACAACCTTTATGAAAGGTGCACATGAGCATTGAATATTGGATATTCAATTGGTACGCTCTAGTGCTGGTGGAGAAAACATAAGTGATAAGCCAACTAGTCACCTATATGATAGGGATGACAATTGTTGTCAGACTATGATGAGCTTAAGACTTGTGAGGAAGTGTGATGGGCCTATGCTCACGAAAAATGGTTTAAAGCCATGGGATCTAAAGATGAGGTATGTGCGTGATGATTAAGTTATGAACTTGATTAATCCGCAATGCTATCTGGATCGATCTAGCTATTGTTGCATATTTGATATGCGAGATGGGTGTCAAAACGGCTCTCCCTGCTTTGTGGAGACCTAAGTGAGAACGTGTTCTTGACACGACCTCAAGGTTTTGATGATCCATAATATGCTATAGTATGCAAGTTTATGAAACAAGCATATCAGAGTTGGATATTTGCTTTGATGTAAAGTCAAAGTGTTTGCTAGTTCATCAAGGGCAAGTGGGAGCACATTTACATTTGATCTTATATATGTATGACATATTGGTGATCGAAATAATATTAAAGTAAATCTGCCATGTCTTAATTAAGAAATTATTCTTCATAGAAGACTTTGGGACAGATTAGAAATTTTGGCATAAAAATCTATAGAGATAGATTTAAAAGGCTAATTGGATTAGTGCTTTATGTTGACATCATGTTGAATGGTTCGGCCGAGAATGTGTTCTCGTGTATGTCACATTGGATAGCAATACTCGGTAATTTAATACTTGGTGAGCTTGATGATTGCCAAAATTAAGATTCACACCCTGAGCACATTAAGGTGAATGTCACCGAATATGCTGATATCAATCAAGTCCGGGTGAATGTTACTGGATGTTTTGGAAAGGAACATTCTAAGATACTTATGAAGTAAAAGCGATTGTATTCTTTGGTGGTGAGAAATCGACATGTAATGGTTACATTAGCATTTGTTTCCAAACCAATACTTAATGAAGGTTGAGAAAATTGGGCTGTTCGAGGCCTAGACAAATATTACCACAACCTTTATGAAAGGTGCACATGAGCATTGAATATTGGATATTCAATTGGTACGCTCTAGTGCTGGTGGAGAAAACATAAGTGATAAGCCAACTAGTCACCTATATGATAGGGATGACAATTGTTGTCAGACTATGATGAGCTTAAGACTTGTGAGGAAGTGTGATGGGCCTATGCTCTGAAAAATGGTTTAAAGCCATGGGGTCTAAAGATGAGCTGTGCGTGATGATTAAGTTATGAACTTGATTAATCCGCTTAATGCTATCTGGATCAATCTAGCTATTGTTGCATATTTGATATGCGAGATGGGTGTCAAAACGGCTCTTCCTGCTTTGTGGAGACCTAAGTGAGAACGTGTTCTTGACACGACCTCAAGGTTTTGATGATCCATAATATGCTATAGTATGCAAGTTTATGAAACAAGCATATCAGAGTTGGATATTTGCTTTGATGTAAAGTCAAAGTGTTTGCTAGTTCATCAAGGGCAAGTGGGAGCACATTTACATTTGATCTTATATATGTATGACATATTGGTGATCAGAAATAATATTCCGTAAATTTGCCATGTCTTAATTAAGAAATTGTTCTTCACAGAAGACTTTGGGACATATTAGAATATTTGGCATAAAAATCTATAGAGATAGATTTAAAAGGCTAATTGGATTAGTGCTTTATGTTGACATGATGTTGAATGGTTCGGCCGAGAATGTGTTCTTGTGTATGTCACATTGGATAGCAATACCCGGTAATTTAAAACTTGATGAGCTTGATGATTGCCAAAATTAAGGTTCACACCCTGAGCACATTTAGGTGAATGTCACCGAATATGCTGATATCAATCAAATCCGGGTGAATGTCACTGGATGTTTTGGAA
Source organism: Guadua angustifolia (assembly GCA_036346375.1). Lineage (NCBI taxonomy): Eukaryota > Viridiplantae > Streptophyta > Magnoliopsida > Poales > Poaceae > Guadua > Guadua angustifolia. The sequence goes on along the minus strand of CM070516.1, from coordinate 16,494,769 downwards.
AGGAACATTCTAAGATACTTATGAAGTAAAACGATTGTGTTCTTTGGTGGTGAGGAAATACGGCATGTAATGGTTACATTGCGCATTAGTTTCTAAACCAACACTTAATGAAGGTTGAGAAGCTGGAACTGTTCCAGGCCTAGACAAATATTACCACAACCTTTATAAAAGGTGCACATGAGCATTGAATATTGGATATTCAATTGGTACGCTCTAGTGCTGGTGGAGAAAACATAAGTGATAAGCCAACTAGTCACCTATATGATAGGGATGACAATTGTTGTCAGACTATGATGAGCTTAAGACTTGTGAGGAAGTGTGATGGGCCTATGCTCTGAAAAATGGTTTAAAGCCATGGGATCTAAAGATGAGCTATGTGTGATGATTAAGTTATGAACTTGATTAATCCACTTAATGCTATCTGGATCGATCTAGCTATTGTTGCATATTTGATATGCGAGATGGGTGTCAAAACGGCTCTCCCTGCTTTGTGGAGACCTAAGTGAGAACGTGTTCTTGACACGACCTCAAGGTTTTGATGATCCATAATATGCTATAGTATGCAAGTTTATGAAACAAGCATATCAGAGTTGGATATTTGCTTTGATGTAAAGTCAAAGTGTTTGCTAGTTCATCAAGGGCAAGTGGGAGCACATTTACATTTGATCTTATATATGTAAGACATATTGGTGATCAGAAATAATATTCCGTAAATCTGCCATGTCTTAATTAAGAAATTGTTCTTCATAGAAGACTTTGGGACATATTAGAAATTTTGGCATAAAAATCTATAGAGACATATTTAAAGGGCTAATTGGATTAGTGCTTTATGTTGACATGATGTTGAATGGTTCGGCCGAGAATGTGTTCTCGTGTATGTCACATTGGATAGCAATACTCGGTAATTTAATACTTGGTGAGCTTGATGATTGCCAAAATTAAGGTTCACACCCTGAGCACATTAAGGTGAATGTCACCGAATATGCTGATATGAATCAAATCCGGGTGAATGTCCTTTGGATGTTTTGAAAAGAACATTCTAAGATACTTATGAGTAAAAGCGATTGTGTTCTTTGGTGGTGAGGAAATCGGCATGTAATGGTTACATTGCGCATTAGTTTCCAAACCAATACTTCATGAAGGTTGAGAAGTTGGGCTGTTCGGGCCTAGACAAATATTACCACAACCTTTATGAAAGGTGCACATGAGCATTGAATATTGGATATTCAATTAGTGCGCTCTAGTCTTTGGTGGAGAAAACATAAGTGATAAGCCAACTAGTCACCTATATGATAGGGATGACAATTGTTGTCGAGACTATGATGAGCTTAAGACTTGTGAGGAAGTGTGATGGGCCTATGCTCACGAAAAATGGTTTAAAGCCATGGGATCTAAAGATGAGTCATGCGTGATGATTAAGTTATGAACTTGATTAATCAAGCAATGCTTTACGGATCGATCTAGCTATTGTTGCATATTTGATATGCGAGGCGGGTGTCAACGTCTCTCACGCTTTATGGAGACCTAAGTGAGACTCATATGCTTTGGGGTTATCAAACGCTACTCCGTAACTGGGTAGTTATAAAGGTAACTACTGGATATGCCACGAAACATTGCGAGGATTTGATCGGTGAAGATAGGATTTGCCCTCCTCGATACTTGAGGCGATACCTCTGGGCCCTCGGTGTGGATGGATTAGAAAGTGCATGGCCATGCACGTGATTAAAGAGTTAATCACAATCCCCAAATCCATCATATTGACAAGTAAAATGGTCGAGCTATCAGCGAGGGGTGTACGTATCTTGCCACGAGCTTGGTGGTATCGTCTTGACAAAAGGATCGGTATATGTTGAATGTATCGAGGTTGGTGATATGATCATTACGTGCATTAGGGGTCAATATGTCTGCTAGGCGCCACTATTGATCTGTGGATTGGAAAGGTGTTTAGGGTCCACTGCCGACTTATACATGAACCTCTGATGTCACACACTTAAGGGGTTGGAATACTCTTTGCATAATTGTCTATTGTGCAAGTCTTGAGATTGTTGGGATTATGCCCAATAGCGTATCATCGCCACATATGATGTGGGCTTGGTAATGTGGTCACATATGATGTGGGCTTAGCGGGCCATGTTGGACGTGGGCTACAAACCTTATTGGGCCTCTAGCATAGGGGCCCAACTAGGGGGCTATATAAAGGGAGGCGGTGTAGGCTTTGAGAGGATGAGCTTCTAGGTTTTCCCCTCCACCAAACCCTAGCCGTCGTCTCTCCCAAGGGTTCGCGCGTGTGGTGCTAGCACACCCGTGTGGATGGATTCAATCCTTATGCGTGTGGATACCGTAGAGGCATTGCACTCTTGGTGCTAATCGAAGCGAACACGAAAGGAGGCGCAATCAGATTCGCGCACAATTTCGGGCTTAATCTTGTTTTGTTAATTCTGTTGATCGGAAGAATTTGGAGGCGATCTTGGATGCGTTTGAAAGGTTATCTCGTTATCTTTCAAGCGAGTGTTAGAACACCAAAAGCGGACTCGTATGTGGCTTGGCGTCCATTTTAAGTCGGATGCTCACGGAGGTCGCGAACTTCGTAAGGACTTAACCGTCTACCTCAACGCCACCTACGATCGGTCGTGGGGCTTGGCCATGGAGTGGCAAGGCCTTGCGGCACCAGCGAGGAGGGCGTGGCTTGTACGGCTACTTCCACGGCGGATCGATTGAGCGGCTTCATCGACTAGTCTTCTGTTGCCTTTAGCAGCGTCGTGGGTAATCACGATCTGGGATCAATTACTTGCAGGGTGTCCTGGGTAGTCGCGATAGAATTTGATTCTGTGCTAGCGTAATATCCCACTCTTCCCAACAAGACTCTCTGTCCAATCCACTCTCAGCAAAATGTTCGGCAGATCCAAATCAACACGAAAAAGTCATATCTCCATCGATATTGACCTTGCATGGAGTGGTGCCTCGCAGCAATCCCGTATTGACACTGCATTCAAGTAGGTAGAGAGGCATAAGCTAGATAGGGCATAGTCCAAGTGGTTCCATACTAATGCAATTCCAAGAAGGAAGGCTAAGTGTCCGTCTTTCACAGGTATGAAACGATCGTATGGTTATAAGTTACAGCTCTTGTGATGATTGTACTAACCTCTTATGCCCACGATGGACATGTACACTCAAGATGACGCAGAAGCTAGGCCTAAGGGTTCGTGCGCAGAACCTTGAGATAGATGAAAAGTACCTCGGCGACAATGGCGGGAGATTGTCCATTACCTTGGAAGTTCGGGGATGGTGGGTCACATTTGGTGTGACACTCGTGTGACGCCTGGATTGAGCCTACTCAGGAGAGCATCATCAACTTCATAGTGTCTTTGCAATAGAGTCATGTTCTTCCATAAGATCGTCAATATACAGGTACAACATTAGATTTAGTTTTACTCTTTTGTATTAGAAATGTACTTACTAACTTCTAGTTTGTTCATTCACGAGCAAGGTCCGGGACCACTAGTACACCTTTCTGTGAAATAACAAAAGTAGTGGCTAAGGAAATTAGGGCGAGAGCATGTCGTGCAAGTGGTTCACGAACAAGCGACCAACTTCAAGAAAGCATGCCAGTTGTTCCTACTCGACGAGGATAGTGGGCATGACCCACCTTCGTGGTTAACACCATCTCACCAAAAGAGATGAACAAGGCCATAGGTAACGTAGAATTATGTTCTATTCTACTTGGTAATTATGTATGTCGAAATCTAACAATGGTGTTAACATTAGCAATTGGCTACAGGTGAGAAGAGCCTCCCAAATTAGGTCAAGTTCACGGTCGGTGAGACACACACAGGGAAGAGGATGGTGGTACCAACAACGATGAGGACGACATGCAAGTAGGAGCTTTATGCAGGTTGGTGAAGTTATCGGGCAGCCAGCATATCAAGGGAAAAGGAAATGCCCAAAGTGATGATGAGCCTGATGTCAGTAGTGATGATGACACGGATACACCTCCTCAGAATGTGCAGTACTAGGAGACCACTAATAGTAGCTCAGCGATAGACTCTGGAGGTGAAGATGGGACGAACGTTGCTCGCTACTCCCTCCGGCCCCATTTACAGTCATAATCGCTGGGAGGATTGCAACAGGGGAAAGCGCCCTAAGGAGGGGCTCACAGAAGCAAACCCATAGTATGGGAAAGAGTGCGACGAGTCGTGGGGGTGGGTGACAAGCGGCACATCCCTAGGATGATGTAGGTTCATGGTCTACCAGCCAGTCTTCGAGCCATTGGGGCTTCCCGAATGAGCATCCTGCGTACGGTTAAATGCACTACACTGATCCCTGCAGGTAGAGTTATGACGGATCGAGCATGTCTTAACCGTTTGACTACACTGGTCCCTACACCGATCAGTATTCACGAGACACATCTATCAGGTACCTTTACTAATCAGAGAATCATACCAACTGGATGGCTCATTACGAACATTGAAAGTATGTCTGGATAAGTTTGTAGTTGTCTTTATAGATGATATTCTCATCTACTCCAAGAGTGAGAATGAGCACAAGAAGCATTTAAGAATTGCTTTGCAAATCCTTAGAGAGAATCAATTATATGCCAATTCAGCAAGTGTGAATTTTGGCTGAAGCAAGTGTCATTCCTTGAACATGTCATCTCAGGCAAGGGAATTAAAGTAGACCCGAGTAAGATTGAAATAATTAAATCATGGGAACCACCAACAAATACCACTGAGATAAGAAGTTTTCTTGGCCTAGCAGGATATTATCGTAGGTTTATTAAGGGATTTTCTCAGATAGCATCACCCCTTACTAAACTCCTACGAAAGGATCATAAGTTCATATGGACCGAGAAATGTGAGGAAAGTTTCCAGAAGCTGAAACAATTATTAACCTCTGCACCAGTACTCTCTTTACCTGAAGATGGAGTTGAATATGTGGTGTACTGCGATGCCTCAAAATCCGGATTAGGATGTGTACTAATGCAAAATGATAAAGTGATTGCCTATGCATCCAGGCAATTACGACCCCATGAGGTTAATTATCCTACTCATGATTTGAAACTAGAAGCAGTGGTTTTTGCTCTCAAAATATGGAAACAATACCTTTATGGAGCAAAATGTCATTTATTCGGTAATCATAAAAGCCTCAAATATATATTCACTCAAAAGGAATTAAATATGAGGCAAAGGAGATGGCTTAATCTTATTAAGGACTATGATCTTTCCATAAACTACCACCCAGGCAAGGCCAATGTGGTAGCAGATGCTTTGAGCCGTAAAACTCAATGCAATCACATCTCAATCCAAGATTTTAGACCTGAATTGCTTCAGGAAATAGCCAAAATGGAAATCAAATTCCATTCTTCTTCATCCAATACTCTTTTAGCCACAATGTCCATTCAGTCAACCCACCTTGATCAGATCCGAGAAAAACAAATCAATGATTCTTTTATCAGTGATGAAATTAAGAAAATCAATTCAGGACAACTATCAGAATTTGAATTGGACGAAAAGAAAGCCTCAAGCTTCGAGGTAGAATATGTGTGCCTAATGATTCAGAGATAAAAAGGATAATTCTTGAAGAAGCTCATGATACTTTGTACACCATTCATTCTGGTAGTACAAAGATGTATAGAGATCTAAAAGAACATTTTTGGTGGAGTGGTATGAAAAGAGAGATAGCAGAATACATTAGTAAGTGTGATACCTGCCAAAGAGTTAAAGCAGAACATCAAAGACCAGCAGGATTGCTGCAACCTCTTCAAATACATGTATGGAAGTGGGAAGATGTCTGTATGGATTTTATTATAGGCCTACACAAAACCAAAGCCAAAAAGGATGTCGTATGGATAATTGTAGACAGACTAACTAAATCCGTTCACTTCATAGCCACTAATAAAAAATATTCTGCTCTCAAGTTAGCTGAGATTTATATTGAAAAGATAGTCTCTCTTCATGGAGTACCAAAGACTATCACTTCAGATAGAGGATCTATCTTTACTTCAAAATTTTGGGAAAGTTTGTAAACAGCATTGGGAACTAAACTTAATTTCAGTACAGCATACCACCCTCGAACAGATGGACAAACCGAAAGAATAAATCAGATTCTAGAAGATATGTTGAGCGCATGTGTACTAAATTTTGAGGATACTTGGGATAAGCATCTACACTTAGCTGAGTTTGCTTATAACAACAGCTACTAAGCCAGTATTTAGATAGCACCATATGAGGCACTATATGGGAGAAAGTGTAGATCCCCAATTTGTTGGTACGAAACTAGAGAAAAATCTTTGATAGGACCTGAATTGATTCGCCAGAATGATGAAAAGATAAAACTCATTCATGAAAGGTTAAAAATTGCTTAGAGTAGACAAAAGAGCTACGCTGATAAGCGTAGAAGAGAATTGAAGTTTCAACCTAGAGATTATGTATATCTGAGAGTGTCACCTATGAAGAGAGTACACGGATTTGGAATTAAAGGAAAATTAAGCCCTCGATACATCGAACCATTTCGGATTTTGGAACAGAAAGGGGCATCAGCCTATCAATTAGAACTTCCTCCACAGCTATCAAAGATTCACAATGTCTTTCATGTCTCTCAACTCAGAATTTGTTTGCAAGAACCATCCTATCATATCACTGATCTCAATATTCCCATTCAATCTGATCTTACCTATGAGGAGCGTCAATCAAAATCTTAGCAAATGAGGATCGTCATTTCGGAAAAGATCCATTAAACCACAGAAGGTTTTATGGAAACACCATTCTTTTAAGGAAGCGACATGGGAAAAAGAAGATCTTCGTGAAGCTTATCCCCATCTTTTCAGGTGAGCCTGATTTCAGGGACAAAATCCATTTTAAGGGGGTAGAATGAAACAACAGTGAATTTTATTAAGCAAATGATGCCATCAACAGGAATCGAAACCTTGATTAAATCAAAGTAATTAGTCTTTATTAATTCCATTTATCAAATAAAAACATCTAGTGCAATCAATTGAATGGCAGTTTATTAAAAATTTAAATTACATTTGCAATCTGTTACAAGAATGAATAGTTTTAAAAAATATAAAAGAAAAATCTTCGTCTCTGTAAAGTCTTTTGTCATCCAAATCTTCATATAACCTACAATCAACAAAAATATCAGTGTTGCAAGTAAGTCAATAAAATTTAACAATGTAGAATGAATTAAATAAATTAATTGAGTAAGAGATTGCCATCAGCCAGAATATTTATTATCGCTCATCGAGGTTCCAATTGTTGTATGCGGACCAATTAGTTACCTCTCGCGATTTGTTTCCATCATTCGGTAATATACAAACCTGTTTGAAGCTGTAGATGCGCGTATTTTAGAAAGTAACACGTGGCAGAAAATATATTTGCCTCATTAGAGCAAGCACAGTAAAGTGGATAGGTTAGAGCACTGCACTCAAGGGACACTTATTGATCCAGAGCCGAAGGCTCTAAGGCTTAAAGGCCAAATCCTGAAGGCAAGTGTCGACATTTGTTACCGACAATAATTAATATGGGGCTATGCCCTGGATCTGAACTCGATTGTAGCACAAGACACAGGAATTATCTGAGTTCGGGCTCTCACGGTGGAGATAATACCTAGTCACTGTGCTCGGGATTATGTGTGGCTAGCTATTCGCCGATGATCTGAGTTGTTGGTCTCCGTCCCTCCTTTATATAGCGAGGTATGGGCGGTTTACAAAGGAGAGTCCTACTCGGACTCATATGAGTTTACCTCTCCCATATCTTATCCGGATCGGGTTTCTACTTGGATTACAATTATGCCTTGCCCTATCTGACTCGGTTTCCTTCTTGGGCTTTCCTTGTCTCCGGCGTATCCCACATGATTCAGTTTTGCCTCTGGCTCCATGATCGGCCGGCCAGTTTGCTGGTTGGGCCTCATGAGCCTACTTCATGGGCCTGGGGTATACATATCCTGATGAGCCCCGAGTGCTTCGCGATCGGATTGCCTTCTTTTGTTAAGTCTTCCCGAGTGCTTTTAGCCGCGTGCTTTTTATTTGGCAAAGAGGTCACGAAGAACTCAATAGAACTCTTCTTGTGATTATCCCGAGCTGTCTCCAACCCAATTTATTGGGTTGCTACGCCGCCCGGAGGGGAATATGCCTCCCGTCTGCGTTTAGCCGAGTGGTATCCGTGTGTCAAAACACACGGCCCTTGGCCTTTTTATGAAGCGTGCTGCAGCCTATCCGTTTAGTACCCGTTGTTGCCCTTCTTGGGGTCATACGGCTTTCGTACCTTCGGGACATCTGTCTTTAAGGTCATCTTTACGGTACCTGACTTCGTTCTCTGAACGTTATCAGCCTATGGCCTTGCATGAGGCAAACCATAAGAGGATGTTATTTCTTGGGTGGTACCCGTTATCCCGTGTGTCACGGTTTCTTGGCTTTTGGCCCATCTTGGGGCGTACCTTTTCCCAATTCAATTCTTGGCCTGATGGCGATTGTGCACGATGTGCGTGTCCGCCGCCACCACTGAAAGTGCTCCCTAGGCGGTTTGGGGTTTGGGAAAAGCGTCGTTTTCAGCCGAGGCGAAAGTCGACCGCTTCCGCTAATATCGGAACAAATGAGGTGGCCGCCTTTGTTCTCACTTGCCCCTTTGTTCTTCAATCTTTTCCCTCGCGACTTCCGCCGCTAGGGTTAGCTTTTCTTGTCAACCCAATCTCACGCGATCGCGGTCTTTTCTCACTTGAGAATGTCGTCCCCTTCTCCCGCAACCGTTCACCTGTCCGCCTCGACCAAGGATTGGGCTACCTCGGTGACGACAGAGGGGCGGCTGGAGGATTTAGTTAACGTCGGTGTCTTTCCACCATTGGTGATGCTCGCCGCCCGTCCTGCTACAGGTGAATTCTGTCTTACCCCTCGCGCTAAGGAGGCGGTCGTCTTTGAATCCTTCTTTATGCGTGGGCTTGGCCTTCCCGCATCCCCTTTCTTCCGCGGCATTCTTGAGTTTTATTGGATTGAACTGACTCACCTTAACCCCAATTCCATTCTTCAAATTGCTGCTTTTGTGTAACATTCCGTTTTTCAATTTCTTGAACTCGAATTTCAAAATCCAAACCCGTCGCAATTTATTCGAATTGAATACAGCATAAATTGAATTTTTAAAGTCAACAAGGATTTAATGTGAATAATTTATATCTCAAATTAATTATTTCTTATTTTATTTGGGTTCCTTGTGTTTCATTTGATTTTTCTGAATTTTTGGAGATTTTTCTGAATTTATTTGCTATTTATTTGGATTTATTGAAGTCATTTGGATTTCTCTGGTATTTTAATTAATTCGAAATCCTTTAAATCTCATTTCCATTCTTGGGCCGTCTTCCTTTATTCGCTCCCTCGGCCCAACCTGTTCATCGGCCCATTTCACTTAATTTAACTTCATGGAAACCTAACCATCGTCACATCTCGATCGATCGTCGATCCGAGCGGTCAAAAATCGCGCCATCACAGCAAACCTAAACCTAAAATCCATTTCTTTCCTCGCCCGTCCGATCCGGATCTAACGCCTCTCGTCGTCCCGTCACCGGCCACCAGCCCACGCTTTTGACAATAAAGCGCGGAGACCAACCTCGCTTCCGTGCTTTTCCGCAACCCTAGACCATTTAAAAGCGCTCCGACTTGGTCAGACTCTCCACCTGCGCCGCAACTTTCCCTCAAGTCTCATGGCGGAGAAGAATCTCGTGGTCGTGCGACCTCGCCGATACCTCCTCTCTTCGAAGCCTTCGCGCCTCCATCTTCCTCTCCGGTGAGCCTTAGTTATATTTCTTGGCACTAATGAGTTCACCTCATCAACATCTATAAGATCGCTTAACTCTTTCACTCCTCTGCGTTCAATCGACGGTTGGCTCATCGTCTTCCCCGGCACGGTGGTTGCGCCGCCACGCCGCCGTGACCTCTCCATCAACCGCGGACCGTCGATCGTCAACGAACAGCTCGGATCTTCACCGCACTGTGTCGGTAAGTCCTGAGCCAGTACGCCTTGTCGACTGCTTCGTCGTTGCCATGTCACCGCCACCGCACGCATGTGAACCACCTGGCGCCGCGTCAGCACCACATGTGCGCCACCTCACGCACTGTAGATCTAGTGCCCGCGTGGCAGCTCCGTGTCCGCCACGTATGCGCCACATCACCACCACGCGCACACATGTATGCCACGTGCATGCCACAGGTGCCACGTCGTCTAGCTTCGCCGTGGTTTGCGGTCGGCCACGTCCACGTGAGGCCCTAGTTGTAAGTGTTACGCCCGCGCCGCCATACGCCATGAAACCGGTCCATGTGGCGGAGTGGTCGACCAAGGGCCGCTTGTCGTGACGCATTTTATTCAATTATTCGCTGGTAAATCCGGAAAAATCCGAGCCCAACCAATCCCATGTCGACACATGTCACAGTTTGTTATTTTCCCGATTTTCTTTCCATTCAAACTTCGGAAGGCCCGTTCTCCTCCGTTCGAACTCCGATTCGAACGATTCAAATTTCTAAATTCATCTAAAATCAAGATCTATCTGTTAATGTCATTTTTATGAATTTTTGAATTTTATTTATTTCTGTTTATTTATTGTTTTGCCTCGATTCGCATGTTTCGCGTGTAGACGACGCACCGGTTGAGCGAGAGGAGCATCCAGCGGAGGTTGCAGCAGCGGAAGAGAGTGAAGGCAAGTCTCCCTTGATCATGTTGAACCCAAATTTATGAAATGCTATTTTGCTTTAAATTATTGCATGCTATTTGAATTATGAATTGTATTTTAATGTCATTTTTAAATGCTTAGATAAATGCCAAATTGTTATAACCACATTGATATTCATGTTGACAACCATTGACACCCTAGGAAAACTAATTACTGTAGTTAATGGTAATTAATCTTGCTATGGGAACGGTAGAAAATGCTTAGCCATGCTTAATCACGTCGGTACCTTACCATTATGGAGATGATTTCATTCTTGATTCAAAAGGAATTGTGAAACTTATGGCAATTGGTTGCCGGTAATAATTTGAAATTAAAAGTGAAAAATGGTTTAGACCGGGGCGGATTGGTTGAATGGCGGGTGCGGGATGCACAAAATTTTGGAATGTGATTGTCCGCCCTAGTCAATTAAGGACCGGTCGTGTGTTACCTTGGGCCATGCTATCTGAGTACAACCACATGTCTATATAGATGCGACTGGCTAAGTAATTTGCATGTATCGTTATTTGACTTCGCCATTTGGATGTGCGGTTTTTCAGGAGGTACTTGCAAAGGCGCAAGAGGGGCTTCGGATGGGCGGGTAGCCCTACAGTGATGAAACCTTCTTGGTAGTCGGTAGCGGTATGTGCATTGTAAAGGCCTTGTCATGATCTCCTATGGCACACCAAAGGAAGTGTGTCAATAGCTTGGCGCAAAGGGTTGATCATGTCGTGTGGGTAAAGTGTACCCGACTCTGAGTCTTAAAAACTACTTGAGTAGCCGTGCCTACTATAAGAACAAGCGTGGGCAGCTTTCACATAATAGATTTTACGGTTTTGGTTTTAAAATGGAAATGATGGATTTGGTTTAAAAATGAAAATGTGGTTGGGAATCATGAGCTGCTAGAGCTCGGATCTTAGTTTGTGCTAGAGCCAACGAGTAGATGGAACACGGAAAATTGTTATACTTCAAATTTAATTATTTATGCTATTTACATTTTGTTAAATCTTTGCTTTATGAAATTATTACTTGTATTTAAATTTCAATTTAGCTTTATGCAAATGAACCCTATATGCCATCTTTGTTTAAGCCATGCATTTAGTTACTTGCATTAAGTTTCCAAGACTTGCAGTATGTTGCATACTCACCCTCGCTTTATTATTGGTGCTTATTCAAAAGCGAGATGATGGGAGAAGGTGAGCAAAGAGCACATGATCCACCGTTCGACATTTGTCTTTGGAGACATCGATGAGGAGGATGACTCGTTCTTCTAGGGGCGCTTTTGATCGGTTGCTGTGGGCTGCTTGATTAGCTCTTTTGTTCTACATTTCATTACTTTTACACTTGGTAGTAAGGCTTCATACTTGTAATAATGTGATGATGTTGTTACACTCTTTTGCTTATTCTTGTTATTTACTTTATGATATGTACGTGTTATCATCCTTTGTATCTTTGTGTCGCTTAGCTGTTCTGGACTAAGCGGTTGAAACACAGGAGGGTTGGATTTGGTAATCCGGGTCCCTCTGAGGTGGTATCGAGCCATATCATTTGTGAGTCATAACCCTAGTTAGAATGGTAGTTAGAATTTCAAAACTATTTTTGAAATCAAATCAACAAAGCGGTAATTAATAGTTTATCTCTTCTTACCTTACTCTTAGGATCTTATTTCTTTCCTCTTCTGAATATTATTTTGAAATTTAAATTTGATCTTATCTCCGGAAAATATCCCTAAGTTTACGGTCTTTTGCAAGAATCCCAAATGAAGAAGATAACGTTCGAGATTTTACTTCATGAAGAGACAACATCACCCAACAGAAAAGGCGGAAGATTAGGATATATTAGGACCTACCATAAGATAAGCACCCTTACGTGTAGCATATTATTCCGCTCTAGTTATATAGAGCAATTTACGTTGTCGTTATGTTTCGCTACTTGAAATTGGTCTTTATTCTGAATATCAGGACTGATTCATGTGTAAACTTAACCTCTTGGTTAAAGTTTCACAATAAGTTGTCCTTATGTGTGAATATGGAAAACTTAACCCATAGGATAACTAAGAAATTATAAAATAGTTTATCTCTTATCTCTATAAAACTTCTACAAAGTTATCTTCTCTTCATAAAACTTCTTACCAGTGCAATCATTATGGTCATCAACCTTTCTTAAAATAAAAAAAACCTCAATGAGATTAGTAATATAGTCTCCATTACTACTCTTAGCTTTGCTCGAGATCACACCATTCATATATAAACCAAGTTAAGATCTTACCACATTAGCAACACTAAACTAGCTTATGCTGCTTTAGGATAGTTAAAACTTAATGATCCAGTAATAATTTCTAATCATGTTTTAAAAACTCACCTTGCTGCTTATCTAGATTATATACCATAAAAATGAGCTAGAACCAGAAAAGTTCTATACTTCTGAATGGAAAGCTACGAATGGTTGTTTCAATGAAAACTAGAAGAATTGAAAGTCCTATTTTTCTAAAAGAAATATAAAGAGAGTAGCATCAGTTATACATATACTCTTTTCTAATCTATAGAATTTAGTATCCTTATTTATGTACTCGTTTCCCTTGTGTAGAATTTTCTTTCTCCACTCTTAAGTCATCCCTTTTAGAAGTATTTCTTTTCTTATTCTTTTTGCGAAATGAAAACCACAAACAAATCTTTTTAAAAGAATTCTGGTAACAAATCAGCAATATCATGACGTCTGTATCAGCAACTTCAAGAAGATGGGGATAGCGAAGCATCACAACCTCTTCGACTTCATAGAAACCTTGGAAGACTAGCACAACAAGGGGTGCAAAAAATTAAAAGAAACTCGTTGCTGAATAGCCTACAATAAAAGCTAGCATTATGCGAGCTACATATTATTCTAGCAATATAGTAAACCTCCTATGCAGAAATATGTATGATTCGGCAAGTAGAAGAAAAACCATAGATACCCTTCCTACATACTAAGCAAAATGTATACATATTGTTTATATGTTATTGAAATTTTGTTGTAAATCTTTTGTATTGTTTTCGGGTTACTCTCGTGAATGTTAAACCACTAGGTTGAAATTTACGATGTGTTAACCCTACCAAATAAGAAAAATTTAATTAAGAAAATTTTTGAAGAACGAATTGTTGCCGTGTAATCCAACAGAATTCCATCTAAGTAGCCTTACTCTAAAAAAAATATTGTTGCAAGATGTCTGCGACACAATTCATTAATACATCTACTAAAGTAATGAGTAATAAAAATTTTTTTAGCCTTTATAATTGACCTTCAGTCCTCCCCAAATAACTTTGGTTGAGATGCAACCTTTCATTCATCTCAAATATTTTAACATACTCTATATCTCTCTTTAAATTAGCTTATTCTTACTAATGATTCTAGGTGTAAACTACTAACACTCCTCATCTAATTCGTGAAACCCCGCAAGACACTCCACTGCCAACAAATGATAATCCTACCATAGTTCAACCAAATTCGTTGTATTTAGCTAGAGCACTTCCTTTCCACATAGCAATCGTCATAACTCTCCACTGTCTCAATGTTCAAAAAAAATGTTAGAATCTGTAACCATGGTGTAAATGCTCACCGTAATTGAACAAATCACCAAGTGCACACCTTTCTGTTCTAAAAACTCGCACAAGATATTTCTAATATTGGTGTAGCTTCTATCAGAAAAGGAAATGGTTTAAACTAGAAACCTACTTCTATATCTTATTTAATACCTACACATTGTTCCTTGAAGTATTGTCAACCCAGTCAGTCCAAAGTTCGTGCTTGCACTCGCTATGGAGGAATAGGTCATGTTGTGATGAGAGGGCAATCAATTGCTCTGGCTGTGAAGGAAATCATGCTCCTAGAAAATATCATGTAAGCAATATCGCTTGTTACCCTTGTGAATGTCAAGATTATCGTCCAGTTCAATGCTCCTTGATCTGATAGTCGCCAATACAATTTTGCTCAAGATTTGGTGATCAAAAGAGGAAGAAAACCAGTCACACAAGAAATATCACTTAAGGAATAATAGAAATAACACTTGATCCTAACTACCTTCACTAAGAAAGTAGTAAATGGTAATCTCCAATGGCATGTTCCTTGTCGATAAAAGAAAGTCATTAGGCTAAAGAATGTTACGAGAAACAACAAATTGAAATTCACAAGATAATATTAAGTATACAAATAAGCGAACATGACATCATGAGAAAAGCGTGAATGCTTCAAGCGTCACGAAAAGAACCAAATTCTAAACGATGTCCACAATTTGAACAAATATCTCCTATAGTCGTAGACATACCAAAATTTCAGCGATCAAGTTTATAACTACAAAAATAGAAGAAATAAAATCAAGCGAGTTCATCAGAAGAAGTAGATAAAGAAAAGGCGATTGAGCGAAGATGCTTGTCCTAGAAGAATTTCGCTCAACTTTATCCTCAATCTCAATTGTCATCTATTCATCTTTCTAATAACACCAATGAATAATTATGCGGTACAAAAAATATATATATCGGAAAGTCAATATTATTTGCCTTTGCTCTGAAAAACATAAGTATTATGCCAATTGTTGCCTTAAGCAAGAAGCAAACTCCACCTCATTCTCAACCCCAACAAGCTACGCAACATTCTCTAAGGCAACCTCAAGAATTTGAAGACAAACACTTCCTTAGACATATATCAATCCAACTCAAAATGTTAATCCAATCATTCGTGGCATTCACCTACAGCATGAATTCGCGAAAGAAGTTTATGACCTACCAGGCGTAGTGCTAGGTATGATACTTATGTATTTGAACCTTACCAGGGTATAAGTTTAATTTTAAGATCAACTCTTTGATCCTGATCATCTATTTTATATCATTAGCAAACAACCTTTCTGTTGTTTCAAATAAAATGGGTAATGTCACTTGTATCAACCGAGAAGAACTTGAATACCTCGCCAACACCTACCCAAGAAGAGTTTTACTTCACCTCGACAAGGAAAACATCAATAATTTCCAAGCTATCTCAAAGACCTAGAAAACATCAAGTGTCTAGAACAACCCCTGCCTCGATATCAGGCCCTGAACGTAAACATCTTTCTTATGTGATTGTACCTGGCACTTGTTGTGGTATTGAGTACGTCCCTTGTGTATTCAATTCCTGCAATCAATCGTTTGAGTCTATACATTTTATTCCTTCATAGTTTTCAAAACCAAAGAAAATGAAAACCCTTTGTTTACCAAAGTGAGCAAACAAGTTAAATCACCATGAATCATCTTATAATCCTCTTACCTCAACCCAATACTTGAATTATCTATACATGTTCTCCAATTTAAAGTCAACTCGAAATGACATTTATTCTCGGCTCATTTAAATCGACTAACGTTGAATTATACTGAGATCAACCATTGTATTCAAATGCCTTTCTTGATATTAAACATTGGTTTTCCCCAAGCGAGAGTAATGACAATGCATCTTTTCTTTCACCTCAAATATTCTAATCATACCACATACCACTATATAAATTAGATTATTAACAATACTAGTTATTTAAACAAAAGAGACATGTAGAAGTATTAGTATTTCTCATACCTTACCTAAAATTAAAATAGAAGTCTTCTCTATTTCTCACACATCAACTAGGAATCACAAGGCGAAAGTCCATTGGAGCAATCATCAGGAAGGAAGCCACACAGGGGCTTGAGGAGGATCTTGACGGACTACCAACCTTTTTCCTAGTTAGTTCCAAATCTCGGGTCGAGATTTCTTGTTAGGGGAGGTTTGTAACATTCCGTTTTTTAATTTCTTGAACTTCGAATTTCAAAATCCAAACCCGTCTTAATTTATTCGAATTTAATCTGACATAAATTGAATTTTTAAAGTCAACAAGGATTTAATGTGAATAATTTATATGTCAAATTAATTATTTCTTATTTTATTTGGGTTCCTTGTGTTTCATTTGATTTTTCTGAATTTTTGGAGATTTTTAAATTTATTTGCTATTTATTTGTATTTATTGAAGTCATTTGGATTTCTCGGTATTTTAATTAATTCGAAATCCTTTTAAATCTCATTTCCATTCTTGGGCGTCTTCATTGTTCGCTCCATCCGGCCCAACCTGTTCATCGGCCCATTTCACTTACGGTAACTTCTGGAAACCCTAACCATAGTCACATCTCGTAGTCGATCGTCGATCAAACGGTCAAGAATCGCAACGCCATCACAAACAAACCCTAAACCTAAATCCATTTCTTTCCTCGCCGTCCGATCCGGATCTAACGCCTCTCGTCGTCCCGTCACCAGCCCAACCGCCGCCCAAGACAATAAAAGCCGCCGACCAACCTCGCTTCGTGCTTTTTCCGCAACCCTAGACCATTTAAAGCGCTCGACTTAGTGCCGCACTCTCCACCTTAGCATAACTTTCCCCTCAAGTCTCATGGCGGAGAAGCTGTCTCGTGGCGTGCGACCTCGCCGAGTACCTCCTCTCTTCAAAGCCTTCCGCCTCCATCTTCCTCTCCGGTGAGCCTTAGTTATATTTCTTGCCACTAATGAGTTCACCTCATCAACATCTACAAGATCGCTAACTCTTTCACTCCTCTGCTGTTCAATCGACGGTTGGCTCATCGTCTTCCGGCCTTGCGGTGGTTGCGCCGCCACCTCGCCTTCGTGACCTCTCCATCAACCGTGACATGCGTCGATCGTCAGCGAACGGCTCGGATCTTCGCCCGCCTTGTGTCGGTAAGTCTGAGCGAAGACGTATGTCGGCTTGCCGTCTTTGCCATGTCACCGCCACCGCCGCGCATGTGAACCACGGCGCCGGCGTCGGCACCATGTCGCCACCTCACGCCGTAGATCTAGTGCCCACGTGGCGGTGCGTGTCGCCACGTATGCGCCACATCACCACCACGCGCACACATGTATGCCACGTGCATGCCACCTGGGTGCCACGTCAGCCCTAGCTCGCCCGTGGTTTGCCAGGTCAGCGCCACGTCCACGTAGGCCCTAGTTGCTTAAGTGTCTGCCACGTCGCCATACGCCATGAAACCGGTCCATGTGAGCGGAGTGACTGACCCAAGGGGCCCGCTTGTCAGCGACGCATTTTATTCAATTATTCGCTGGTAAATCCGGAAAAATCCGAGCCCAACCAATCCCATGTCGACACATGTCACAGTTTGTTATTTTCCCGATTTTCTTTCCATTCAAACTTCGGAAGGCCCGTTCTCCTCCGTTCGAACTCCGATTCGAATGATTCAAATTTCTAAATTCATCTAAAATCAAGATCTATCTGTTAATGTCATTTTTATGAATTTTTGAATTTTTTTTATTTCTGTTCATTTATTGTTTTGCCTCGATTCGCGTGTTTCGCGTGTAGGCAACCTTACCGGTTGGCGAGAGGAGCATCCAGCGGAGGTTGCAGCAGCGAAGAGAGTGAAGGCAAGTCTCCTTGATCATGTTGAACCCAAATTTATGAAATGCTATTTTGCTTTAAATTATTGCATGCTATTTGAATTATGAATTGTATTTTAATGTCATTTTAAATGCTTAGATAAATGCCAAATTGTTATAACCACATTGATATTCATGTTGACAACCATTGACACCCTAGGAAAACTAATTACTGTAGTTAATGGTAATTAATCTTGCTATGGGAACGGTAGAAAATGCTTAGCCATGCTTAATCACGTCGATACCTTACCATTATGGAGATGATTTCATTCTTGATTCAAAAGGAATTGTGAAACTTATGGCAGTTGGTTGCCGGTAATAATTTGAAATTAAAAGTGAAAAATGGTTTTAGGCAAGGCGGATTGGTTGAATGGCGGTGCGGGATGCACAAAATTTTGGAATGTGATTGTCGCGCCTAGTCAATTAAGGACCGGTCGTGTGTTACCTTGGGCCATGCTATACAAGTACAACCACATGTCTATATGGAGTGCGACTGGCTAAGTAATTTGCATGTATCGTTATTTGACTTCGCCATTTGGATGTGCGGTTTCTTCGGAGGTACTTGCAAAGCGCAAGAGGGGCTTCGATGGGCGGGTAGCCTACCAATGATGAAACCTTCTTGGTAGTCGGTGAGCGGTATGTGCATTGTAAAGGCCTTGTCATGATCTCCTAGGCACACCAAAGGAAGTGTGTCAATAGCTTGGCGCAAAGGGTTGATCATGTCGTGTGGGTAAAGTGTACCACTCTGCGAGTCTTAAAACTACTTGAGTAGCCGTGCCCCTACATGATAAGAACAGCGTGGGCAGCTTTCACATAATAGATTTTACGGTTTTGGTTTTAAAATGGAAATGATGGATTTGGTTTAAAAATGAAAATGTGGTTGGGAATCATGAGACTAGAGCTCAGGATCTTAGTTTGGCGACTAGAGCCAACCGGTAGATGGAACACGGAAAATTGTTATACTTCAAATTTAATTATTTATGCTATTTACATTTTGTTAAATCTTTGCTTTATGAAATTATTACGTATTTAAATTTCAATTTCGCTTTATGCAAATGAACCTATATGCCATCTTTGTTTAAGCCATGCATTTAGTTACTTGCATTAAGTTTCCAAGACTTCAGTATGTTGCATACTCACCCTCGCTTTTATTGGGGTCGCTTATTCCAAAAGCGAGATGATGGGAGAAGGGTAAGCAAAGAGCACGTGATCCACCGTTCGACATTTGTCTTTGGAGACATCGATGAGGAGGATGACTCGTTCTTCTAGGGGCGCTTTTGATCGGTTGCTGTGGGCACTTGATTAGCTCTTTTTGTTCTACATTTCATTGTTACTTTTACACTTGGTAGTAAGGCTTCATACTTGTAATAATGTGATGATGTTGTTACACTCTTTTGCTTATTCTTGTTAATTACTTTATGATATGTACGTGTTATCATCCTTTGTATGTTGTGTCGCTTATTTGTTCTGGACTAAGCGGTTGAAACTGAGGAGGTTGGATTTGTAATCCGGGTCCCTACATTTTGTCAATCTCTGCGAGGCTTTCCTTGGTATTCGCCCCCACTTCAACCTCTTTCGCAATCTTTTCCTTCTTAAGCCTTTTCCTAATAAGAATTCCCCCAAAGTGGTTGGGGGTGCCGGGTTCCAGCTGAGGGATGGCATGAAGAAGCCCTACTTTAACATTCCTTTCAAGTCTTCAAATAAGGGTTGGCACCAAGAATGGTTTTACTGCACCAATCCTGATCCTCCACTGCCTGCTTTTACTGGGGTGCCACCCAAGCCTTCTCCTGACTAGACATCGCTTCCCAAGGATGATGGAATGGACCAAGTGATTGATCTTATGGAGCTGATTGCCGATCTGAAGGAGAGGGGCTCACCGGTATGGCTGTCATTGTCAACTTCTGTACCCGCCGAATTCAGCCCCTCAAGGATCGAATTCATCTTGGGTATGAATACGAGGGTCCTGACGATCCTACACGGGAGGTTTCTGAGGAAATTACCTCGGCGGCATTCTTCGGTCGTGCAGCCGATTTTTTTGCCCCGAACGAGAAGGTCATTGTTACCAGAGACCCGAGACCTTTTACGAAGCTCAATCCTGTGCCTCCGGTAAGGGATCTCCATTATTCTCCAGTGCTGAATCTTCTGACTTTTGTTTGGGTCTGATTTGAATGTGTTTCCTTTTTTCGTGTTTTGCAGGGATGCGATGCCTTCTTTTCTGATGCTCCGCTGCCTAAGTTCTCCAGATATAAGGGTGACAAGCGAAATTTCCCCGCCCGCGCTTCTTCTGCTGCCCCGAGCGCGAAGCGGAGCAAAGTGAATGAGCTTGACGATGATCCTATCGGGAAAGGAAAAAATCCGGTTGTTCACAAGGCCAAGAGGAAGCAGTCGGCGAAAGATGTACGCCCGACTGGTGGCCCAAAGATTCGGGACCCTACGACCGTGCAACCTCCTCCCCCGACTTCTTCCTCTTCAAACCAGTCTGTGGGACCCGAGGTGTTTAAGCCCCCGGCTCAGCCCTCGGTTGAAAGTGTGCCTTCACCTCCATGTCCGACTAGCGTTCCCTTGCCCGCTGCGCAAGGTGCATCTGCAGGAGCTCCTGCTGGCAGTCCTTCCACCCGGAGGGGTTCGAAGTGCAAGATAACATGATCCAACAGGTTGGATTTTCTTGTCATCTTTTCCTTATTCCTCCGGGCCATGTCCTGACCGTTTCTTCTCGTAGGGATCCTGTTGATGAAGTCCTTCACGAAGCGTCGCATCTGGAGTCTCCGGCGGTTGTCGACGAGGGTAGCTCCGGTGCGATGGAGGCTGAGAAGCTGGTTGATGCTGTGCCCACTGCTTCTAACATTGCCCCAGAACCAGTCGGGGCGGTTCTCCCGACAACCCCCGAGGCCACAAGCAGTGAAGCCGGCTTGGAGTCGAGCGATTCTCAACCGCCTGCCCTTCTTGGACCAGCCGACCGGGTTGCATCTCCCGGCATTGCCGCTCTTCCTCCGCCTGTGTCCGAAGATCCTACCACTTCCTCGCGCCAGTCACCACCGCCTGAAGAGATCCCTCCGCCTCCCCGCCCGAAATCACCGGTGCAGGTTGCGTTTTTTGACAATGACGGCGATGAGATCCTTTATGATGATGAAAGCGAGGATAAGGAGTGGAAGTCATTCTGTGACGCCGCCTACGAATGTTACCGGCTTGGTAGTGTGAGTTGTTTGTGCTGTGCTCCCTTTAAGAGTCTTCTTTTTTGTTTTCCTTGAAGCATAACATTGCTTTTTGGTCTTCAGCGCCTGGCGTCTTGCGCTAAGGACCGAAACGTCCTTCTTCGAAAGTTGCTTCCGAGGATGAAGATGAGGAAGGATTATGCTGCCGAAGTTGAGTTGATTCGTACCGAGCTGCAAGAGGAGCTCGTATGCGCCCGCGTGGAGAACCGAGAGGAGCTGGAAGGGCTTCAAAGCCGAATCCAGTCTCTCAAGGCGGAGAAACTGATCCTGACAAATTCTTCTGACGGTAACCCTCTTGTCCGAGTGCCTTGAACCTTGTTTCTGTTCTTCGTCTTCTAATGCTCTGGTTTTCACCTTTTCAGATTTCCGGGAGAAGCTCGAGTCTTCTCTTTCCTGCAATAAGGAATTGAAGAAGGCTGAAGAGGACGCTAAGAAAGAGGTGAACAGGCTGACAAAGGAGCTGGAAGGTACACTCCCGGCTCATTCTTTATCTCTGTCGGCTTTCCTTAGCGGTCTCATGCTTATCCGACTGGTCTATCACAGTACACCGGGTTAACTCGCAAGCTCAGTATCGCGCTTTTGATGAGAAAATCAAGTATACTGAGGCGCGGGTCAACCGACTTCAAATGGGTTCTGAAAGTATGTTGCGAATCTTGTGCCCTGACGAAGCTGGGACTAGCAGTGTTCCCTATGATGCGGATGCCACAATTCAGAGACTGGAGAAAGCACCTAGGAAGCACACCGCATACCTGGAGGACATCGCAACTACAAGTGCTTGTCAAGTGTTGGCCATCACCAAGTCTTTGTATCCGCGGGTGGAGCTTGAGGCCATCAAGGAGGGGTTCGCCCGTACTGTTGATGACGATCAGGCACTTGCCCTCATGGATGAAGTCAGGGACACTGCTTCTGCTTTAGTTAAAAACTTGGACTTGGGTCCTGTGTAATCTTCTGTCTTTGTTGAGTTCAGCCTGTAATCTCATTTTCCTGTACCTTTGTGATAATTGCT
This sequence comes from Guadua angustifolia, assembly GCA_036346375.1. NCBI lineage: Eukaryota > Viridiplantae > Streptophyta > Magnoliopsida > Poales > Poaceae > Guadua > Guadua angustifolia. Next base: position 16,472,440 of record CM070516.1, on the reverse strand, counting down.
CTCGTGTTAGGAAAGTTCTTCCAGGCTTGACGATATTTAACTCCCGTTTTAGTGCAATTGTTGGCCTTCGGCCCACTATGGGCCTATTTAGGTCTGTCTTGAAGTCATCATTCAACATGGCACCTAGCCTTCCTCGAGACGTGCGCGCGGTCACATCCCGCGCACCCGGAAGGCGAACCGCCTCCCGCCTCAGGGACAGACGTCGCTTTGAGCAAGAGCAGGTCTCTCTCCAGAGACAGGCGTTGCCTCGTATAAGAGTGAACTCTGCCTCGGTCATTGCGATTTACAGCGCACTACCATCATCCGCCCGTTTCTTCTTCCTCTTTCTTCAAGAACCTCGTCTGTTTCTTCGAAGTGTTCGTCCGTTCGCCTTCTTCTTTGCTTGATTTCTCGTTTTTCATGCTTGTGGAATTGTGACCATTGGTTGATCGTTCACTGTTTTTCCAGGTTTCTTCCTTCCGCTTCTTTATGGATTCCTCTCCTGAACCTCTCTCTTCGCTGCCTCTCTCACCGGAGTCCGAAGGTTCGCCGATTCCACCTTGGATCGCTGATTTGGTCTTCAGCTTTGGAGACGACGAGCCCGCGCCGCCCGAGGATGATCTCGCCGAGCTCTGGGCTGACTACGATCTTGTCATGGCGGAGATTGCGGAGGAGCAGGCCGTCGCCCGAGACACCGCCGCCGTCGACGTCCTGATCGAGGTCGTCCCCAGGCTCGTTGGAGCTAGGGATGCCCTCATCGAGGCTGTGGGACGCGTGCGCCGGGGGTAGCCTTTTTTTTAATTTCTGCAAGAAATGTTTAAGCAGTACTTTTTGTTGTATATATCTTTTATGCTCCCTGGACAATGCTGGACTTTTTGTAATATTATTTTAATTATCGCCTGCCATTTCCTTTCCCTTTTACCGTTTCGTCCGAGTAGTTCCTTCGTTCCTCGTGTTTAAGCGCTCCGAACTGCTAGTCTAGCCCCCAAGCGTCGAGATTTTGGCTCATGGCCTCTCGGGTACGCCTTTTCTGAGTAGCTAGACTTTTCTTGGGCCAGAGTTTCACACTTAGGACTTTGGATCACTCGGATTTGACTTATGATAGGGAAGAAAATGTCAGACAATTTGCGATTGCGAGGAGAGTTGTACGTGCGATGCACAACACTACTAGGTGCAGCCCCCGACTTACAGCTTAATTGGGGATCAATTGAGTATTAAGTCATATAGAAAGTGTTTTTATTCATTAGCAATGTACAACAAAATTAAGAGTAGAAACGACGTAGCTGATCTATGTTCCATGAATTGCTAATGATAACTCCGTCTTCTCGCCTAAGCCTATAAGCCCCCGGGCGTGTCACTTCATCAATGATGTAAGGACCCTCCCAGCCTGGGGAAAGCTTATGCTCGCTTTTTTGGTTCTTCATTAGGACCAAATCTCCTTTGGAGAAGGCTCGGCCCCTGACATTTCGATCGTGGTAGCGGCGTAGTCCCTGAAGGTACTTTGCCAACTGGATTGCCGCTAGCTCTCTTGCTTCTTCTAGTCGGTCGAGGTCTTCGATTCGATTCTGCTCCGACTCGTCTTCTTTGTATCCTCGCACTCTTGGTGATCCGAAAGATAATTCGGTAGGTAAGACTGCTTCCGAGCCGTACACTAGGAAAAAAGGTGACTGCCCGGTAGCCCTGCTGGGAGTAGTTCTCAATCCCCAGAGTACCGAAGGCAATTCTTTTACCCATCGCATGGCATATGGCTTGAGACGATCAAATATTCTTGCTTTTAGCCCTTGTAGCACCATGCCGTTTGCCCGCTCCACCTGGCCATTGCTCCTTGGGTGCGCCACGGAGGCGAAGCAAATCTTGATGCCGAGTTCCTCGCACCAGTCTTTAAATTCTTCTCCTCGAAATTGCGTTCCGTTGTCCGTGATGATCCTGTTCGGAACACCAAATCTTACCACGATCTCTTGAAAGAACTCCTTAGCCTTGGCCGCCGTAATTATGGCGACAGACTTTGCTTCAATCCACTTGGTGAATTTGTCGACTGCGACGAAGAGGTGAGTAAATCCTCCTTGAGCTTTCTTCAATGGGCCGACCATGTCGAGCCCCCAGCATGCGAATGGCCATGTGATTGGGATGGTTTGTAGTTCCTGTGCTGGCACGTGTATTTGGCGGGCAAAAAATTGACAGCCTTCACAAGTGCGAACAATGTCCTCTGCGTCGGTCACAGCAGTCGGCCAGAAGAAACCTTGACGATAGGCCTTACCCACCAAGGTACTTGATGCTGCGTGATGTCCGCAAATTCCCGAGTGGATTTCTCTGAATAGGCTTTTTCCTTCTTGCTCCGATATGCAGCGTCTCAAGACTCCAGAAGCACTTTTTCGGTAGAGTTCCTCCCCGACTACCACATAATTCTTGCATCGCCGTGTGATGCGTTCGGCCTCCGCGCGGTCTTCAGGGAGCTCGTCCTTTAGCAGATAGTCTAAAAATGGAGCTGTCCGGTCGGGATTGATGACTAAGACCTCCTCTTCGGCCACTGCTTCTGATTTGTCTAACTTCTACTGTTGTCTTATCGAGGGTTTGTGGAGCTCTTCAACAAATACCCCGGCCGGTACTGTTGCCCGACTGGAGCCTAGCCTTGAGAGCTCATCGACGGCTTCGTTGTCATGGCGGAGCACGTGGATGAGTTCCAGTCCGTCAAATTTGTCTTCGAGTTTCCTTACTTCCTGACAATATGCAGCCATGTTACCTTCGACACATGACCAATCCTTCTGCACTTGGTTAATTACCAACATGGAATCCCCGCGGATTGTTAATCTTCGGACTCCAAGAGATATTGCAATGCGAAGCCCATGGATGAGTGTCTCGTACTCGGCCGCGTTGTTTGAGGTTGGGAAGTGTAGTTGAAGCACATACTTCAAGCGTTCGTCTGTCGGAGAGATCAACACTACACCTGCCCCCGCGCCGCTGAGCATGAGAGAGCCATCAAAGTACATTGTCCAGTACTCGAGCTCTTCTGTAGAAGTCGGATTTTGTATTTCCACCCACTCGGCCGTGAAGTCGGCGAACGCCTGTGATTTGACAGCCGTCCGTGGTTTGAAAGATACTTCAAAGGCTCCGAGTTCAACTGCCCATTTAGCTATCCTCCCGGTGGCTTCTCGATTGTGGAGTATATCTCCGATCGGGAAGGCGGTGACCACCGAAACTGGATGCTCTTGGAAGTAATGCTTGAGTTTGCGAGAGGTGAGCAATACGGCATACAGCAATTTCTGGATTTGAGGATACCGTACCTTGGACTCACTGAGCACCTCGCTAACAAAGTAGACTAGTCGTTGAACCTTTTGGAGATGTCCGTCCTCCTCCCGCTCTACCACGATCGCAGCGCTGACTACATGGGTCGTTGCCGCAATGTAGAGTAGAAGGGGTTCTTCAGGTAACGGTGATACCAGCACCGACGGAGTTGTTAGAAATGTTTTTAAGCCTTCAAAGGCTTGATTTGCTTCGGGAGTCCACTGGAAATTGCCTTGTTTTTTCAGGAGCTTGAAAAATGGCATCCCCCGTGACCCCAAGCGAGAAATAAATCTTCCAAGTGCCACCATGCAGCCTGTAAGTTTTTGAACATCTTTCTGGTTGGATGGTGGCTTCATCTTCAAGATGGCGTTGATTTTTTCTGTGTTGGCTTCGATACCACGCTGTGATACGATAAATCCAAGCAACTTCCCTGAGGAAACCCCGAAGACACACTTCTCGGGATTGAGCTTCATCTTGTAGGCTCTCAGGCTCTCGAAGGTCTCGGTCAAGTCGGATATAAGGTCCTTTTTGACGCGAGATTTTACGACGTCGTCCACATAGGCCTCCACATTGCGTCCAATTTGAGTATGGAAGCATCGCTGAATTGCATGTTGATAAGTTGCGCCCGTGTTCTTCAGCCCAAACGACATCGTGATATAACAGAAAGCTCCAAATGGCGTGATGAACGAGGTCTTGATGCAATCTTCTTCCTTTAGCCTGATCTGATGATAGCCCGAGTAGGCATCTAGGAAGCTTAAAATTTCGCATCCGGCTGTTGAATCCACGACTTGATCGATGCGTGGTAAGCCGAATGGATCCTTTGGGCATGCCTTGTTAAGATCGGTATAATCAACACACATGCGCCAACTTTTATTCTTTTTGCGAACAAGAACTGGGTTCGCTAACCAGTCGGGATGATACACTTCTTTTATAAATCCTGCAGCTAAAAGTTTAGTGATCTCCTCCCTGATGGCCTCCTTGCGATCCTGAGCAAACCGTCGGAGACGTTGCTTGATGGGTTTTGCCTTCTCATCGACGTTGAGGGAATGCTCGATCACCTCTCTAGGAAATCCGGCATGTCTGATGGTTTCCATGCGAAGATGTCCCGGTTTTCCCGAAGAAAGGTGACGAGCGCGTCTTCCTATTTGCAATCTAGTCCTGTCCCAATCAGGGCCGTCTAGGCCGAGTTGGACGGATCAAGGATCACTTTCTTGACGCCCTCATCAGGTTTCATGCTTATCTTTGCTTGCTTCTTGGAGGGAACCTCTCCTTCATCTTGCTGGAGCGTGGCGGCCAGTCGGATTTTCTCCCGGTCGGTCGCTGCATCTTGTGACTCCGCCATCTCGCAATTCTCTCTGTCGCAGGTGTAGGACTTCTTGATGTCGCCGCGTACTGTGATGACTCCTTTTGGCCCCAGCATCTTCATCGCAAGGTAGGTGTAGTGTGGCACAGCCATGAACCTGGCTAAGCCTGGCCTTCCCAAGATGGCGTGGTATGCCGTCTCGAAATCAGCCACCTCGAAATTCAGGAACTCCGTCCGGTAGTTTTCCTTGGTTCCGAATGTGACAGGCAAGGTGATTTGCCCGAGCGGAACCGAAGAAGTACCAGGGATCACACCATGGAACAGCGATGAGCTCCGCTTGAGTTCCGAGCGTGGGATCTTCATGTCGTCGAAGGTCTTGAAGAAAAGGATGTTGAGCCCGCTCCCTCCGTCGACCAGCACCCTTTTCAATTTTACACTGCGAATAACAGGATCCAAAATAAGCGGATATCTACCTGGATACGGGACGTGGTCCGGGTGATCCGAGCGATCGAAGACAATCGGAACTTCAGACCACCTGAGGTACTGGGGAGTCGCCGGTATTATAGCGTTGATGTCCCGAGCGGTTAGCTTCTGCTTCCGCTTGGACTCATACGCTGCCGAGCCCCCAAATATATAGTTGAGTTCTCGTTCGGTTTTTTGATAGTCTCCCTCGTCTTCTTCCAGAGGGTCTTGCTTCTTCTTTGCCTCACCCTTATCGTGATTTGGACATTTGTGATTTTCCTTGGCGAAGCGCTTCAGAGTGAAGCAGTCCTTGGCGGCGTGCTTCCCCTTAGGGTGAAAAGGACAGGTTGCTTCCATTACCGTATCGTAGTCGTCCGTTCGAGGCGCTCGGGGCCGCCCCCGTTCAGCTACTGCCACCATCTCATCGGCCTTTCGCTTCTTGTCCCTTGGTCTAGAGGACTTGGCATGGTCTCTTTTGTCTTTATGTTGTGGGCGATCTTCTTGCCGTTCTGCTAAGGCGTCTGAAGCAGTTGCGTAGCGGTCGGCCAGCTCGAACATCTCCTTTACGGTAGTTGGCGGTTTTCTGGACATCTTCTTGATCAAATCATGATCACTGACGCCCTTCTGAAAGGCCGCTATGACTGCCGCTTCTGATATGTCGCGGATCGTGTTCTTCTTCTGCATGAAGCGACGGATGAATCTTCGAAGAGACTCACCCTTCTTCTGATGAAGCTGGTATAGATCCCACTGGTTCCCAGGCCTCTCGTAAGTGCCCTGAAAATTGGTGATGAATTGCTCACAGAGATCTCCCCAGGAATCTATGGAATTCGCTGGAAGTCCTGTTAGCCAAGCTTGAGCCGAAGAGGTGAGCTAACTGGCAAATAGTTTGCCATCACGTTGTGATCTCCCCCAGCAGCCTTGATTGCCACAGAGTACACTTGAAGCCAAGCCTCCGGGTCTCTTTCCCCGTCGAACTTGGTGATGCCCTTTGGATTGAATCCGTCAGGCCAAACCACTCGGCGGAGCCTGGGAGTGAAGGCTCTGACCCCGTCAATTGGTCCACCACCCCGCCTGTATGGCGAGCGCCCTGCTGATGAAATTTCTCGTTGGTGTCGGACGTCACTATCCTCTCGGCGGCATGGGGATCTCCGATCGCCCCGACCGATGCCGAAGCGCTCGTAGTCATCCCTACGATGGCGTCTTTCATCTTCTTCGCGTTCTCTATACCTTGCGTTGAGATCCTGTCGAAGGTCACGACTCATGCTTCGGCGGGCGTCCTCGCCTCGGCGAATTTCATGCCGAGTACGCCCTGGGCGGCTATGAGCAGTATTACTGCTCGCCGTTTGAGTGATGGCCCGAGGAAGGTGTACCTTACCGGCGGGCTCCTCTTGATGATGCTGAACTGCTGCAGCCGTCACCATAGCCTTTATGTGGGCCACGATCGGAGCAGCCGGGCTATCGGGATCAAGTATTGGTTTCAGATTATCAAGTAGCGTCTTTGATGCCACAATGTTTTGCTGAGGGGTATGGAAAACCGAGTGGTCCCCCATCCTTGTCTGCAAAATGTCCTCATTGACGTTGCGGCCTCTGATTTGCATTGCTTTCGCCTGGTTCTCTTGGGCTTCACGTCGCTAACGCTCGGCCTCTGCAGCGTTTGCCGCATCCTTCTGATGCTGGGAATCGGTCCGCACATCTTCGATCACGAAGATGCTGCGGAACTCTTAGAATCCGAGTGGTTGCTCGTCTTGGAGTGCCATGAAGTGTTCTCCAGATTGGATCTGTTCCAGAACTGAAAAAGCAAGCCTTCCGAACTTGTCGGCGATGAAGTCTAGGCTCCCGAAATGGAAAGTCTGGAAGGGCGCGAAGGTGCTGATGACGTTTGTTACCGACAATAATTAATATGGGGCTATGCGCTGGATCTGAACTCGATGGTAGCACAAGACACGGGAATTATACAGGTTCGGGCTCTCACGGTGGAGATAATACCCTAATCCTGTGCTCTGGGATTATGTGTGGCTAGCTATTCGCTGATGATATGAGTTGTTGGTCTCCCGTCCCTCCCTTTATATAGCAGGGCGGGGTGGTTTACAAAGGAGAGTCCTACTCGGACTCATAACAGAGTTTACCTCTCCCATATCTTATCCGACTGGGTTTCTACTTGGATTACAATTATGCCTTGCCTAATACGACTCGGTTTCCTTCTTCGGGCTTTCCTTGTCTAGCGTATCCCACATGATTCAGTTTTGCCTCTAGCTCCCGCAGTCGGCCCGGCCCAGGGTTGCCTGGTTGGGCCTCGCAGGCCTGCTTCGTGGGCCCCAGGGTATACATATCCCACAGCAAACCTCACTTCAATGGACACACCACATTCCAGTCAGCGAAGCAACCACAAAACCATCAGGAACCAGAAGGCAAAAGCCAAGAGTTCCAGAAGACCCGGTAGTCTCCAAGAGCCCAGGAGCCAGAAGCTCGCCAGAAGGTCAAGCAGCTCCCAAACCAAGTTGCTCAGTGGATCAATAGAAGGGCGCGGCCACTTCTACATTTTTCCTCATCATCACAACTTGTGCCACATTCTTTTCTTTTCCTTCCAGTCTCAGGTACCCACACATTTCTTATCATCCCAGTAGTGCCAAATTGCTAGTATGTAGCAATAGCAATCAGAATGACCAGCAAATGACAACAGAGATTGAGTAGAATGAAGTAAAATTAATGGTCTCAGATCAGTTAAAATCATCACAGACCAAGATACTACCTGTAGATCATGTTTGCATAGAACTCAGTAAAGGAACATGAATATCAAAGATCTCGTCAAAGGCTTCAAATATGCTAAGCTGCAGCCAAATCGGTTAAGTTTATGACTGTAAAAGTCATATATGTTCGGTGGATAGAGCGGCGAGTTAGGCGCATTAGTGCGACTGCGGCAAAAAGCCAGCGAGCTGGGCATAACCACTCATCAGCGTCTTGCGGCGCTTAAGAATCGAGAGACCGGGCGGCGTAGGCAAAGCGCGCAGAGAAGAAGCGGTGGCGAGGCCTATTGGGCAGCGTCGCCTGATAGCAGCCATGACGGCGCGAAGCGAGCCATGGCGTCGCAAGGCCGGCGGGCCGGAGCTCCCATGCGAGACTAGACCGATCCGCAGACGCCTGAGGGCGGGGCTCGCGCGGAGAAATGGCGGAGGTCGGGAGGAGGTCGCCGCGACGGTCGGCAATGGAGCCGATGCCGTCGGCCGGCCAGGCCAAATCGTTAGATCGGGAAGGGAGCAAAAGCAAGAAAAACGGAAAGAGCAAAAGACACAGAGAATGGGGAAAAGTGAAGAAAGGAGGAGGAAGAAGCTGGATCAGCCTGGAGAGCAACCGAGTGGGGATAAGGAAAAGAATAAGAAAAAGATAATTGAAGAAGCAGAGAAAGAATAAGAAATGGAAAAGAAAGAAAAAGAAAAGTAAGAAAAATTTAGAGTTTTTGAAATGCGTAAAACTTGTCTTGATCGCAGAAAAAAAATAATCGCAAGATTGATAGTTCATTAAAAGATATATAAATTAACCACGGCTGATAAAAGAGAAAAGAAGAGAAAAACAAGAAAAATTAAATTGGAGTAAATAAGTTAAAATAATAATTATCGATCTCTGTCAAAAATTTAAAATCGATCAAATCAGTTGAAAATTGTTAAAAGCGATTAAATCAGTCGATCGAACTATTAAATAAAGCGCGACCATATAAAATCCGATTAAGCTCTAAAAATCGTAAGGTTAATTTCATAAATCTCAGAATAATAAGGAAAGCACGTTGGACAATTTAAAACATGCAAGAACCTATTCGCCACTAAATATGGCTTTTATGTAATTTCAGGAAATAAATTTAATTGGATCGCTGATCAGCTGACGGGTGAAGACGCATATTCTGAACAAAATCCAGGCAAGCAACCCATGACCATCTTATTTTGATTTAATGTTTTATTTGGAATATATATGGTATCATTATTGCATGGTAAAATGTTGTTTTAAGTAAAATCTAAATCGGTTTGATGGAATATTGCGGATGCAGTTGTGATTGTGATTTTTGACTCAACCGACGGGTGTGGTCAGGGTTAGTTGTTATATGGTGGGTAGAGGGTGCCATGTTTGATTTTGCCAGCGGGGCCCTTTACATAAGGATATAACATAAGGTTTAAACCACTACACTCGGGCGATGAGCCGTAAATTTTAGTATCAACCATAGTGTGTGGAAATAACTAGAAAAGGTTGTCCTATGATGGTGTTTAATCTCCATATTGGGTATGTATGATGTGTTAAACTGGGATTGCCGGATGCCCAGTGAAGGACACGGTGATAACCGATAAAGGTTATCTGGCGCTATATTTTAAAGCCTGGATGAGTATCTCTGATTATCGTAGCAGAGATCAACTGGTTCCTCCAATATCTTAGTACCGCTGAATTGAGTTGTAGCACAACTGGCAAGTGGTCAGGGAAGATGAGTGACTCCAATTTCGAGATGGAGTTACAACTGGCTAATCCTAGAATTAGTGCCCTTAGACCTGAAGCGTACAACTAGAAGAGGCCAGGGTTGGAGATTTTAAACACTAGAGTAGCGATAAACGTTCTGGGTTCTCAACGGATGTTGAGTTCACTATGGATAAAATGATCCAAACCTGCGCAGGGTCAAAATCATGAATTCATGCCTGTCTCCTGGATTGGAGGCTACGGAAGCTCTCTCATCTACGAGTGATAGTGGTATTTTCTCGAATTAAAAACTGAAACACAAGATTTCCTTAATAAAACCTACTTTCGGTACCAGATTTGAGGTATGGTTTTGAGGATTGGAACCGGGGATGGTTCCGGATGATAAAACTCATGTCTGCATAATTACTACTAATGCTTGCTGAGTACATTTTTGTACTCACTCTTGCCTACTCCCTCTTTTCTTAGACTCTGATTGCTATGGATGTTCGGACGAAGAATGGCTGGATGATCCCTTGCAGGAGCAAGGTGGCGAGAAGGCAGAGTTCGACCCAGAGGACTAGGTGGAGTAGAGGCCCTCCTAGTAGAGGCTTTCGTTCTATGGAATATTATGTATAATTAAGTGTGGCAATGCTTTTGCTGTAAATTATGTAATATGACAGATGGAAGACTGTAAGATGGTACTGCGTTTGAAATGTAATAAAGTTCCTGTAAAGTCTCTAATCAGTGTTCTACTGCAACACTTTGAAATGGTGTGTTAACTAATAAATTGTCGAGCTTACTCGACGAGCTATTAGTTAAGATGCCCTGATCAGTGTAATTAACTCGGGATTAATGAACCACTTTAATCATTATCTGGGATTAATTATGCAGGTCGCCACATTAGTCCTTCCAGCTACACATGAGTGGTGAATCCAGGATGAAAATAGAGGAGGGGCTCCTATGTAGAAGTCCTAACTCAAGACAAGTATACTAATGATATATCTATCGATCTATTGCTAACCAAATTCCAAATTCATACGTAAAGAAAAAGGAAACAAAGCGAATAATCAAAATATGACAAGGGTGCTACCTTGCTAATGGATAGAATGACATAAATATTAAAATATGTGAGGACGGATCATCAACCCATCGAACCGTAGACAAATATATAAAACTAAGTGATGCAATTTCAATTTGTGAATACAAAAATCAGACATCAGTTATCGAAAAGAGGGCATTCAGCAAAAAGCATTGCATTGGGATTTGGAGCAATTTTTTTTATACCGAGCAATGAGTGGCGCTGGCGAATCTCTGTCTCTAGCGCCCTCATCCTAACGATCAATCTAAGGCTAAGAGGCTCCTCGGTTGTTCCTCCTTGCCATTTGTCTCGATTCCTCTCTTATGATGTGCGTTCGGCCGCCGGCTGGACGGCGCTCCGACCGGATGATTCCTCTCCTCTAGCTATGTGCCCTCTACTCTGGGTCTCCGGTGACCGTCGGTACCGGCGTGCTGAGGCGAGTTCTCGCAAATCGGCCACTTCCCGTGTGGTCACGCCCGTTCGTGCATCTGCCACCCACGATCGCCCATGCGTCGGTCTGCCGCTTGTGAGATGACACCGTTCATCTCTCCGACTCCTGGTGTTGCGCTACAGTAAAGGAGGCCGAATACTGTACCAGGTGAAAACCCACGAGAGTAAGGGAGCCCATAACTAATTTTGATGGCCTACTTACCTGAAAGTATTGTTTTCTTCTTACAACTTATTCCCAGTTCCTAAACATGTCGATTTGCCACTATGGCGCCATGTCTCTGTTTCTTTCTGACGTTGGGGATACTGAGAAGAGGGGGATTCGATTTACCGGAGGTGGGGCTGACGCCCCAACCAACCCCAATATTAGATTCGCCCATGGACACATCCTTGTATTTGTCTTCACCAATTTGCCTAGGAAAACAAGAATAGACCATGTAAGGTTGCCTTGAATGGGTCGCACGATGGAATTGTAAAAGAATTGCAGTAACATGTACTCTTCAATAAGTTACAGCATCATTACTTAAAGGTGACATGCGGAGATCCAGCGGTTGTAAGGTAGGAAGCGAGATCTATATCCAGGTCATCGTACATGCTCAGGAATGGATGAGTCTGGGTATCAAAGACAACAGTTAGGACAGATGGGTCAAGATCAGTGAGCTAGCTTTTGTAAATGACACTTTGAAAAGAACATAAAGCTGTGAAGCAGAACAGAATTTTAGCTTACTGATAGGACTTGTGCAGATGACCTATTCGTAGCGTCCTTTTGCATACTGAAAATCCACAAGAAAAATCAACAAATCGTATATTAGCCTTCTTCTGGGCACTGATTTTCCATAAAGAAAACAAAGAAATTGGTTAATCTGTCCACAGGTGAGAGAATAACATTTAAAAAAAAAAAAACAGGTCATGAAGTCAGATAATCTCTGCATGTATAATGTACGGTGCAGGAATTTTGACTTGGGAACCACAAGTTACAAAGCAAAAGGGGAATCACAACTTCACAAGCAAAAGGTATGGTGTTTGTTACCACATTGATAATTTAAATTAAAACAAATTGCTAATATTGCTCACTAAATTTCATTAGCAAAGGGAGATCATTGGAGAAGCACATATACCATGCAGAAATGAATGAACAGAATTCCGCTGAAAACTGGTCTGATCGTGCAGAAGGTGGCGGTTGGTCGACTACTGCTTCAAGAAGTTCATAAAAGCTATCACGAGGAGGATATGGAAAATTGCCGGTGGCACATTCCAGCATAACTAGACCCAAGCTCCAGATATCACTCATATAACCATGTTTCTGTCCGCTGATTCTTTCTGGCTGTCAAGAACAGAAATTTTACTTTGGTTCATTGAAACCAAAAAAATTGGACATCATGCAATGCCAAACTGAAAGACATTTATTTAACTTGAAAAACTTTGACCCACCGCCATGTAGTTATAGGTGCCAATAAATGCATCTCGCTGTGCAGAAGAACTAGCAATGATGGCACTAACACCGAAGTCTGATATTTTCACTTCACCCATATGATTTATTAATATATTTGACGGTTTCAGATCTCGGTGTATAATGCGCTTCTCCTGATGCAAGTACATAAGTCCTTTTAACACCTGCACAAGATAGGTCCAATTTTTAATTAAAAAGAACCATGTAATGCTAAGGTAACAGTCTAATAGCAAAGACAAAGAAACTATGTGGTCACTTATGCGACATGTCACTGGCCTGCTTACAGATTGCAGCAAGGTAGGACTCTGGAATGGTTTTAACAATCTTCAGGAAATCAGCCAGAGAGCCACCATCCATGTACTCCAAAACAATAGAAATAACACCTTTGTCATAAGAGCACCGATAACACACAACAACATATTGGCATTGCGCTGACAAGCTTATTTCCAACTGCTGGGCAATCGCTCTGAGTATTCTTTTCTGAATATTGAGATGTATAACCTGCAAACACAACAATACACAAATGGAGATAAAGACCCTTTGCAACAGATAGGCAAAAAATTACACGTAATGAGTACTGGTCTCCCATGAAGTTACAACTATTATGTACATTAAAGAGATTAGCTAAATCGGTGAATCCCTAGTTTTTGCAGAAAGAAGTGGAAGGAGCTATAAATATGAAGCAGAAAGAATGTACGTTTTAGACAATACCTTCAGAGCAAAAAACTGGCCAGTCCATTTGTGGCGAACCAATTGCACGATTCCACTACTACCTTTCCCAATCACTTTGATTGATTCTAGATCATCTAAGCTCAATTGATAATTATCCAATGGCTTGATTGATTCTAGATCATCTAAGCTCAATTGATAATTATCCAATGGCTCTATAGGTGGAGCCTGGAGAACATTTTGAGTATTGTCAATAGAAAGAAGGTGAGAACACAAAAGGAAAAAAAAATAGATGAATGAAGAGTACAACGGTAATAGACAATCCTCGCAAAAAAATGGTATTAGACAGCATTCTTCCACTATAAGCAAGTGACCATTCCCATTCAGGAGAAATACAGCCACTGGATAACAGAATGTATGATTTCGGTAACCCAGTGCATATGCGGGTATCTATGGCTAGTACAAAGAGAATGTACAAACAATAATGACTGGTAAATAAAACTTCCTGTTGATTTTTCTTAAAAAAAAAAAAGAAGTATCTGAGAAGCAACTTAAACGGTACTGGTTTGGTGTAGATTCTCCCAAATTTACGCTGTTACCTTTTTTTCGCATATATGCATGACTTTTTATATTTACTTCAGGTATTTCTGAAGTTTGTGTAATTTGTATGTTTCGTTCCTTTTATCTAGACAATTAAAGAGTAAAGATACAACGCTTGACATGAAAAAATTGAAACGCAAAAACGTTGGTTTACCTTATCTTTAGATCCTTGGCTTTTACCTATGTCTTCTGTTCTCGGTGAAGGAGGCTTTGATTCAATATCAAAGTGTGTTTCAGAAACATCTGAGAAAGCATTAGAAGCATCAGTGCTCTGATGAGATTGGTTCCTACCAAACTCAGCTTCACCTGATTCCCCTGCAGCTATTTGCAAAGTTGGCACTTAAATTTTTCACATGATACTCCTCTCAGATCTTGAATCACTGTGCTAAGAAATCACATTTGTACATGCGAGACATCGTACGACATGTTGAATTTGTTGATGGTTGCATGCTGCTATAGTGTAGCTTTGAGAATTTTTTTGGAAGTTTACACATAATTGACTTCCATCATGAACAACTAATTACATACTCCATCTTTTACGCAACACTAGTCCAAAGGCCTTGTATATAATAAGAACATGTAAAATCAAGAAAACAGTAACAAGGAAGAACAGTATTACCCTATTAAGATTAGTAGTCCAACCACTTGAACTAACATGTGCACCTAGACGGTTAGAGTTTTCTTGGCTCCCTCTATTTTCATGTGTGATGGGTGAAGGAGGGTCTTGTATTGGGGAATGCATTGCATGAGTTGAGATGTATATTGCCAAAAGGATACATGTCACCTATTTGTAGTAGAATTATCTCAAAACTGCTACTCAGTCTCGATAATTAAGACCATCGAAGATAACCAGGCAGCGAGGAACAGAAACAGTCCCCAAAGAAGAACCAGAAGATGATGACATTTTTTTTTACCGAGAGAGCACCAAAAATTGAAGCCAGAGCCAGCCAAACCGAAACAAAAAAATGGAGCCGCTCCCTTTTAAAATTGGTTTTCGGTCGGATTGGAATCCGATCTGGATTCTTGCGCAAGAGGAGCCAGGCACGATAGGAATCCGGGCTCAGTGAGTGATGGCCGATGGCGAGGAGCAGGATTCAAGCAAGCGGAGGAGCGGCAGTCACGATGCACACTAGAGGTGGCCGACCGTCGCACGAAGCAGTGAAAGCGAGCGAGGAAGATGCCGGCGAATACAACCCGAAGCGGTGGGCGGGGGTTGGTTGCAATTGCGGAAGGCAGTGGGCACACGAAACACCCAAGGTGGCATCGTGGCCAGCGTTAGGTGGACGTTGGCCAATGGAGAATCACCAGGCTGGGGTGAGCGTCGTCGGTGGCTAGGAAAGCTCTATCGGGAATCCTAGGCATCGGCCAATGGAGAATCACCGGGCTCAAGCGGACGTCGTCGGCCGCCAGGAAAGCTCCATTGAGAAAGCTCAAGCTAGCAGGCGGTCGGCCGAGGTGGCCAACGAAGGTGACTTATAGCGTTGGGCGACAACGAAAAGGCCGGAGGTTGCAGATCCGGCGGGCAGCCGGCAAGATGTGCGAACGAGATCGACGACAAAGAGCTGACTGGCATTAGAAGAGCCCCCAGAGAAGGAACGAACCGCACAAGTGCCATGCAAAAAAAAACAGTAAACCTAACTTGACTCTGATACCATGTTATGAGTAGTATTTGTATTGAACATGAGGCAAATGGGCTAGTATATATATACACACATAAGGGTATAGAAGGAAAGCCTATATAAAGCAAAATCTATACAAGGCTAGCAATCTCTATACAAGGCAACAAGCAATCTCTTATATAAGGTAACTAGGATACTGTCTAACAAAAACAATAGTCTAAGCACTTAATTCTCTCTCTCCTAACTTTTAATCCAAGGCTAAACAAACAAGGTGCAGTAAGTACGCACGTGATTTCGCCGAACAATTTCGCCGAACAATTTATACTATAAACATCTCTACTACTTCTAATTAGGAATTGGTGGTGGTTATCCGTTCTCCTTCAGAACATCTAATCCATTGGATCTAGCGTGAACGACTGAGATGGAAGGGGATTTAATCCGATCGTCCCGCCCCTTCCTCATCTTCGCACGGGCTTACATGCCCCAAACCTCTCCAGCCATGATGTTTTCCATCTCAAACCATCTTGACGCTACACCACCTCCCCTCCCTCGATCTGGTGTGCTCAACCTCCCTCTTAGTACTACAGTCTATAGGAACTAAACTTTATTATTGTTTATCAAGGGGAACATGGCTTCCATGTTATATTTGCATAATTACCTGATTAGTTATTAGAAAGCATAAAGCAAACGTCGGAAGCAAAATGCAATTGATTTGACTAAGAACATTCTTTCGCCATTACAATTTTCTTACAATGAAAATATACAAAAATTGGATAATTTTCTTATTAATTGAAGTCTACATTACCTACTGAAAAGGGAAGATGAATGGTAGGCTGAGCTGGTGATGTATTGCTAAAGTTCAATTCAATTATCTGCATCTTTCAGTATATGGCAATATAATTGTGTTGTAGGATTAATATAACATCATTGTTAATATAAAGAGCTTAAGCATGCTGCCATTTTTTATTAATAAAATATCTATAGATTTTCTTCCCTCCTGCATTGCTTGTATACCTAGAGAACATTTCAATATTAGAATAATCACCACTAGGTGTGCTTCACATCAATTAAAAAGTCCAATTGAGCTTGAGCTGATGTGTTCTACATGAAAATCGGTTGTTTTCTATTGTCTAATCGGCTATGCATTTCTTGTCCTCTTGAGTTTGTGTTATTCTGATATTTAGTCGGTGTGGTTGAAGGTGGGTCTACAACAGTAGGCAGAGTATCTCTAGGAGGAATTAGCGCTGTGATAAAATCTTGTTCCCCATATGCAAGGTTAGGCTTTTTTATTCATAGTATGTTTATAGCACATCTTAGATCAGTTCCAAAATTTGCTAACCCAGATCAGTCCTATACATGACAAACAATGTAAAATAGTTCTACATATGGTTCTATTCACGGAAGTTATGTTTGCTATGGAGATTTTGGCCTGGCTCATATATCTTCCGTAGAGGAGAGGCTTATGTATGTGTGCTATGAGATTGTGAGAATTGCTAAATCATTGGAGCTAAATGGGGGTGAAAATTAATCTATCTTGAAGCTCATTTCCAATGGTTTGCACATATTTATGTTAGGAGTGTCATAATTCAAGAAGTTCAAAGTTAATTGCCCTCCTAAAATACATATATTACTTTGGTTGATGGTTAATAACACATTTCTCAAAGTGATTATTTGCCCAAAAACTAATAAAGCTTAAAGTGATAATCAAAGTAATAGTCGCCATGTGGATGATCCTTCTTTCTTTTTCTATGAGAATCTGAATTTGTGTAGTCAAATGTGCTTGGCAGATATTTTTAAAGATTTTGAAGAAACAAATTGTTATGATCATTTACAATGTATGTCTCTATTTTCTCTCATAGACAACTCTACATCGCACTCTCACAAGCTACTTTTATGAGCAATCTTAAAACATTTGTTGTGCTGCAAAGGATGGGCGCTTCAATTCAGATGAGACATTTACCAAGAATATCGTCTACAAAGTTCTTACATCATAGATATCTTATAATACAATTGAAAGATGTTTTATTTGTATTCATGTTGGACGAGACTCAACATAAAACATTTATTTATAATTTGATTTATTTACTACCTTGCCGAGATATACTCCGCTTGATATGTGTATGAAAGAAATTGTACTTTATTGTATGACTTAGGATTATTTTTTCTTATATATATCACCCTTTTTAGGATTCCGTTGCAACGCATGGGCACCCTACTAGTAAAAATAGACATTTCTTTAGAGTGTGCAACAGAAAACATAAACAATAAAGGAGTACCTATATCAGTAGGAGATTCATCTAATCGAGAGTACTCTCTACAAGCATCTCTCTGACGGCTTCCGCTGTTACGTTGCAGGCATGTGTCAACAACGTCAAATGTAGACATACGCAGGGTAGATGGTGCTTCAGAATCTTGCAAAGAGAGACCAACATCGAGGTAATCAAGAGACATTGAATTGAGTGGAAGAGGAAGAACCGGCAAAGTGCGTAAGGGGGCGGTGGACAGGACAGTAGGACACCCATACCTGTTTCTTGGGGATTAGGAAGATGGCTAGACGGTTCCTCAAGGGACCGTGCGATTGCTACTACATTTCCTGCTTGCTCAGTGTCTCCCTTATTCATTAGCATGTTTGTTGGGTTAACCAAATCTGCTGAACAGTTTTGTGCCGGTTCAAATAGAATCATCATTGTTGGGTAAACATGTTACTGAATTATACAAATATTTTAGCAATTTTTAAATTTCAAATTGCTATTTTTAGAGAAATTTTTTATTTTTGTAAGGAAAAATATTGTTGTATCTGTAAAAACCTTACTATTTATCAGCTAAGCTTTTATACGTTAATCTAAATTAAAATGGAAATTCAACTACTTATAATTACAGTGTAACGCATTGCCACTAAATGCCTACATATATAACACAGAGTGGGTCACTTTCTACCTAGGTTTAAATCAGGCTTACTCTTATATTTTTTGTAGTTTATTAGATATTTGCCACTGTTCAATTTGAAAATTGGATGCCATGTACAAAAAATGTCATTCCCAATGGCATGATTTGTACATAGCAACCAATTTTCAAATTGAGGAGTGGCAAATATCCAAATCGCCCTTTTTCAAACTATTGCAACAGTACACATGAACTGTCACGCTAAATGCATCAAATATTTTCTGGTTCAATTATCTTCTACGTGCAAAAAAGAGAGAAAAAACTAAACAAAATTAAGCCATGGTAATCATTGTATTCATAAGATAACATCACTATAAAAAAAACTTTTTGAACATATTATTAATAGCAAAATGTATTTGTTATAACATTTCTCCGAAGAAAAAAATAAATTTTATTATATAAAAAATCCAGTGCCATGGAAATTATATTTAATTGGAAGCAACTCCACTCTTAGGAGTGGCAGCTTACATTTCGGTTGGGTTGGGACGCTAGGAAGGTTGTAAAATAATTAAAATTACCATGGGTATAGAACATGCTAGGGTATGCACGTTTCAAATTTATGGGAAAAACCAAAATATACATAAATAAATGTCACAAATCTTCTCTCTTTTTTATGTCTAAAACAATGTGTATTGGTTGTGAAACTTGGAAGGTGCATGCAATATCTCCCACATGTAAATGTTTTAGAATTTTTTCAAAAACATTTCTCGCATGCCCGCTATATATAGCGGGAGCAGTTAACCCTAATAAATATGATGTTTTCCCATTGCCTTTCTTTATTATTATTTTTGCCAAACCATGTGATTGAAACTATATAAATAAAGTGCAGAGACCATATGGATAAAAATAAGCCACTTTACCAGTTGAGTACTCTGGTAGCTCAGAAACATGTGCAACATATGCACTTGTACTTGCAGATGAATCCTCAGTGATTTCCTGGAAATGTTTGATAAAAAAATATTAGAGTAGTAGCACAAACTAATGAATTAAAAAATAACCTCACATCAACCAACTGAATTATTTATTGAAAAATATTAGAGTAGTAGCACTTTGTAAGTTGTATGTTTCATTCCTTTTATCTAGACAATTAAACGATACAATGCTTGGCATGAAAAATTGAAATGCAAAAACATGGGTTTACCTTATCTTTAGATCCTTGGCCTTTATCTATGCCTTCTGTTCTCGGTGAAGAAAGCTTTGATTCAATATCAAAGTGTGTCTCAGCAATATCTGAGAAAGCATCAGAAGCACCAGTGCTCTGATGAGATTGGTGCCTTCCAAACTCAGCTTCACCTGATTCCCCTGCAGCTATTTGCAACGTACACGCTTAAATTTTGCACATGCTACTCCTGTCAGATCTTGAATCACTGTGCTAGGAAATCACATTTGTACATGGGAGACATCGTACGACATGTTGGATTTGTTGATGGTTGCATACTGCTATAGTGTAGCTTTGAGAATTTTTTTTGGAAGTTCACACATAATTGACTTCCATCATGAACAACTAATTACATACTCCATCTTTTACGCAACATTAGTCCAAAAGCCTTGTATATAATAAGAACATGTAAAATGAAGAAAACAGTAACAAGGAAGAACCGTGTTACCCCATTCAGATTAGTAGTCCAACCACTTGAAATAACATGTGCACCTAGAGTACGGTTAGAGTTTTCTTGCATGCTCCCTCTATTTTCATATGTATGTGTGATGGGTGAAGGAGGGTCTCGTATTGGGGAATGCATTGCATGAGTTGAGATGTATATTGCCAAAAGGATACATGTCACCTATTTGTAGTAGAATTAATTATCTTAAAACAATAGTCTAACCGCTTAAGGGCACTCCCAATGGTACACCTCAGCGGTGTCTATAGACAATAAATAACACGCCATGTCATATTTTGGATGAGTTGGAGGGGTAGTAAAGAAAGTGAGAGAAGAAAGCAGTGTTTTGCATGGGACACCACTTAAACTCGTAGACCAATACATTGGAAACAACTAGAAACAGGTAGAAATACCATTGGAATAAAAGGTAGTGTCTAACAACTATCTTGTGCTTTGTGCTGAGAGAGTGTATGTATTGGGAGAGGATATTCGTATTGAGAGTATCAAATACACATTTGATAGAAACTTGCCATTGGAAAACTACTGTTTCTATATGGTAATGTCTATCTGAGGTGGCGGGTCATAGATACCACTATAGATATCATCTATTGGGAGTGCTCTAATTCTCTCTCTCTCTCCTGACTTTTAAACCAAGCCTAAACAGACACGGTGCAGTAAGTATGCATGCACGTGATTTCGCCAAATAATTTATACTATTAACATAAAAATAGGCATTTCTTGAGAGTGTGCAACAGAAAATATAAACAATAAAGGAGTACCCATATCAGTAGGAGATTCATCTAGTCGAGAGACCAACGTCGAGGTAATCAAGAGACATTAAATTGAGTGGAAGCGTATTATGATTTTTCAAAATTCATTGAATTGACAGGAGTAGCATGTTCATTGAATTGACAGAGTAGCATGTCGGACTTCATTGAATTGACAGGAGTAGCATGTTCAAAATTCAAGAGACATTGAATATGCTGTTTTCCCATTGCCTTTCTATGATTTTTGGCAAACCATGTGATTGAAGCTATATAAATATATAAATAAATGCAGAGACCGTATCGAAAAAAATAAGCCAATTTACCAGTTGAGTGCTCCGGTAGTTCAGAAACATGTGCAACATATGCACTTGTACTTGCAGATGAATCCTCAGTGATTTCCTGGAAATGTTTGATAAAAAATATTAGAGTAGTAGCACAAACTAATGAATTGAAAAATAACCTCACATCAACCAACTGAATTATTTATGGACATCTGGGTTATCTAGTAAAGGATATGGATATACATGATTCGATCTTAGTGACTCTCTCTAGTCTAAGGGTCTGTTTGTTTTAGCTTTTGATTTTGGATTCTGGCTCCAAAAGCAGAATCAGAAACAAACAACCTAATTCTAGAATTCGATTCTTACAATCCAATCTACCCATATACATTAGAATCCATAATCCACTTCATATGTGCTTTTAGATTCAGTTTTTAGAAAATCAGCTTCTCTATAACCACAATCCAGAATCAGCTTTTAAAGAATCCAAAGCTGAAACAAACATGCCCTAAGTCTTAAATACCGTCATGCATTGAACTCTTCACTTTCTGTAAAAACAAATACAGAGGGAAACTGCAGAGACAACCCAAAATCAAAGTGACTTTGATAAATGAGACTGGCTTTGTTGCACAGCGATGGCCTTATATACGTAAGTTTTAGAAAATGTGGTTTACTTCTGTTAGTTTTCTTTGTTAAAAAGAATAACAACATTGCTCCCTTCTATGCCACAACATCAGTTTAAACATCAATTATCATTGTCTATTACGATAAGATGATACTACCTCATTAATGTCTGCGCGATCATCAGCTTCCAGACATGTTTGGAATCGTGTGCCCCCTCCCACTTCTTCAATCACCTTGTGAGTGCCTATGGGTAGTACATGTTGTCCTTGATGGAGCATGCTGTCTGCAATATTTGACAGATTAATATGCACCAAATTTACAAGTTTTTTAAGAGATTCTGGCAACTTCTGAAGCTGAGAGCAACTTGATAGGTTCAAAAATCGAAGGTGACAAATATCACCAAAAGAGTCAGGTAGCTGCTTAAGTCTCGAGCAACTTGACAGGTTTAGATCTTCCAAACTTCCTAAGTTACCAAATGAATGAGGCAATTGTTGAAGCTCTGTGCAACCTGATAGGTCCAAAGTCTGAAGTTCATGAAGTTCACAAAGAGATTCAGGTAGTTCGCTTACTCCAGAACAAAGTGACAGGTTAAGATGCTCTAGCCTCTTGAGATCACCAAGGGATGGAGGTAAATTTTGAAGTTTATCACATCCATGTAAATTCAAGTATTTTAGCTCTTTAAATATGGCAATGGAAGATGGTAACAACTCAAGACAAGTTTCTGAGAGATCCAATGCCTCCAAATTTCTCAAACTAGTAACTTGGTTTGGCAAGGACCGAATCCTTGAGTTTGAGACATCAAGGTATCTCAGATGCCTCAAATTGCTAATGGAAGCAGATAATTCTACAATGCAACAACCACTAAGATCCAAGACACGCAAGTGCTTAAGTACTGAGAAAGCTTCTGCAAGAGGCTTTGCTGCCACGCAGTTCTTGAAAGATACTGCTTTTGCCCTCTTGAGTAAACCTTTCCGAAATGCCCATTGCAGAGTGTCATTGATCACCACTCCATAGCAGTAATTCGTCTTTTCTGTACACCCACTGGGCACCTCTCGACCATCCAAAATTAGGAGACCTTCATGAGCAACATACTTTGCAAAGTCATATACCAAGTTAGGAACATGGAGTACCCTAGAAGAATTAGTGTGATTGATCCCTGTAACCTGAAAAGCGAAACAATACTAAATCACATAATTTTCTTCAAACCAATAGCCCGTTTGGACTCAGACTAGTACTTCTAAAAAAATCAGACTAGCTATTAGCCATTTAGCACCAAGACTAGTGTACAAAATCAGACTAGTTTTTAGCCATTTAGCTAGGCCATCAAAGATCCTTGGCTAAAACACACCCTAAATGACTGTTCCTAAAGAAATAAGTACCCACAAGAACTTATTATTCATTAGTGCATACTGGAGTAGAAGCTGACATACACAATATCACATTGAAACATAGGAGTAACAAAAAAAGTGTTAATCATCTTTATCATGTCACTGATTAAATTCAAGTATTAAACATTAACAAGAGCAAGTATGAATTTCTGTAGCTGACATCATATAAAATAAAGGTTAAATGATTTATGCATGCAATAAATGATTTCTAATGGTTACATACCACAAAGGCCCTAGACCATCATAATCAAGTTCTATTTTTTCAAATAAGGTACAAAAGATTTCTTTAAAGTTCCTCATTATCTGTTCATTCGATTTGCACACTGAAAGAAGGTCACATAAAACAAATTACAAAACATAGTAATGAACTAGATTTTCAAATGATTTGAACTAGAGTAAACTACAGTACCCCACATGTTGTATTTGTTTATTATGAAGAATCCTTAAGCTGAGATATTGCTGTACTAAACTAAGCTAATGCTTTCTAAGTCTCAATATATTGCTGGTGAACATTGCATACGGTTGGTAATTATTTTTTTTATCAAAAATATCCCTTTTTATATCTTACTTTTTAAAATTAAGGTTGCCTAAAACTTATTTTTAAAAATGAACCCTGCTTGCAACACCATAACGCCGCACCACAGCCTATGGCGTTATGGTGTTAAATGTTTATTTACAATTTGCAACACCACCGATCATGATGTTGCAAGCATTTATAAAAATATTTTTCGGATGGTTTTAGTTTTAGAAATAAGATTGTAAAAGGATTATCTTTAAAAAAGTTCAAGAGGTAATCAACTTAGGGCCTATTTGGTATAGCTACAAATCCCAGCTTCACCTGAGATCTGAAACTTGTAGGTTAAAATAAAGTGAATTAAGTTTATATTATTGGTCTAAAATATAAAGAAGATGATTCATCTAAACACTCTTAATATACTCATAGCTCCAGCTCCACGGATCTAGTGGAGCTAAGAATACCTGGAGCCCTACCAAACACACCCTTAATTACCAGTTGATTAATTCTATTTGCGTGACATATACTGAGTTGCTCAATTCTGTTTTCATACCAAAAGAACACAAAGCACGTCATATGTTCACAAAAATTAAAAATAAATCAGCATTTAAATTAGGTTTAATGAAACATTTGGTCCCCTACTTTCATGTCGATCAAGTCTTAGTCCCCTACTTTCAAACAACACAAATAAGTCCCTCTACTTTACAATTTTGTGTTAGTTAGGATCTCTTTTACCAAAGCTTCACATGGTATGTTAGCGCGAATACATACAAGTGCACCAACTTGTTGATGAATAGACACTGGCTTGGGTGAGGGCTTAAGGGGGTGAACCAGTAGTCAGCTCATGTGAAAAGAAATGTTTGCCATTGACTAATAAGGATAAAACCCGAATAGCATGTGGACATATGGAGTTCTGAGATGTATTTCATTGATGAGAACAATGTTTTAATAGCATGTAGCTGGAGTTTAGTGACAACATGTTTTATAGAGGATAGACAATAGCGCATAGCGGTGATATAGCGGGCACAACATGTTTGGGTGTTTCTGCAAAACTACAACGTTAATCAGTCAATTCTGAAATCAAGCAACTTATCTTGTATTAGGATTACTTTTTTTGTGCATGTGGAATAAGGATTCAAAGTTAGGAACACGGAGAACATGGACCAGAATGAGTCCACAATGACAGCAGGGGAACTAAATACTCCATTTAAAATTTAAATTATGTGTCCCTTGCTAATTGAATTTCATACTGTTGTAACAATATAAGTAGCACTCCTATGCTCTGCTCGGAAGAAAATTGAATAATGGACAAATGGTTCATTTTATTTTAAGCAAGAGACCATACGCAATAATGGTCGAATGAAAATCAACCCTCAGCACTTAATTTGCTTTAGTATCATTGCTGTTTTCAGTTTAGAAGAGTACATAAGCATTTCCATTTTCGCTGATAATAAAGGAAAAATAAAGTTGAAGATATTGAACATCTAGCATTGTTAGTGAGTGCTATTTATAAATTGAGCAGTGTTTCAATGCTTTCCATTCCAATACAAGTTGTACAAATCTTGAAGCAAGCGGAATGGTAAGACGGTAAGTAATCACCATCTACCCTTTATTCATGCTTTAATATTTGTGCAACTGTAAAAAGAAAAAGTATGGAAGCACCTCTCAAATTAATAAATATTTACGTACGTGCCAGAAAAACACATACTTCATGGAAGTTAGGAAAGAACTTCAGCTTAGTACATTTGTAACAACATACCCAGGATGTCTCTACGACTTGGAGGAAGGATGCTGATAAAAGTTCATGAATGTACATCTCCCCTTGCACATAACTCGGCAAGGTCCCATGTTTTGATCCCAGCAAATCAAGTGCAATCCACTGCCGAATAAGTTTTTCCTTATGGATACCACACCCTTTAGGGAAGATGGATAAATATGAAAAGCATGACTTCAGTGCTGCAGTCATATTGTAATATATCAGCTTGAATGATGCAAACAGATCAACTTCAGTAGAAAATCTTCTCTCCAACTTCCATATTTCTTCATCCCTTGCAGCCAACCAAACATCGTTCGCTTTATTATGCACCATTGAGCCAAGATAACGAGCTATTATAGGCATACCTTCACATCTTCTTACAATTTCCTTCCCAATTTCTTTGAAGCCTGAGTTAACTCCTTCGTTTCCATTTGTAAATGCGCTTTGGGAAAATATTGTCCAACAGTTGTCTTCAGACAAATGACCCAATCTGTATGGCTGAACAGTTTGCATTAACTCTGCAACTCTTTCACTAGAAGTGGTGACTATGATCTTGGTGCACCTCTGTGTTCCTCTCAGCATTTCCTTTAGGTCTGCAAGCAGGCTTTCGTTTGTGCTCCACAGGCCATCCAAGACAATTAGACAGCTTTTGTTACAATGTACCTCTCGAAGGCGAATCTTTAGCACCTGGAGGCTCTCCTGAGTTCGATCATTCACATCTACTTCTGGGAGTCGTTCTGTTTGACTAGCTTGTGAGATCATATCAGCAGCAACTTTTTTTAGGTCTAAGTTCCTACTCAAATCGATCCATATACGCATATCAAAGTTCCAGCCTTTTCCTTTGTCGTCAAAAATGAACCTGGCGAGAGTGGTTTTTCCCACTCCCCCAAGGCCGACTATGGGAACAATGGAAAATGTTTCTCTTCCATTTTGAAGGAGCAAGTTTTTCACATTATTCTTGTCATTATCTCTACCAAAGACTGTAGTTCCATCACACACTAGTTGGACATTAAACTGCTCGACCGTCGATCTATTAATACCCATTAAACTGAATACTACCGAGTCTTTTGCTATACAATCCATTTTTCTTCTGAGTGCCTTCATTCTATGAGCCAAAGAACTATGCCAGATAAATGGTCTACACGAGCAGAAGAATGTTGCCTGCAAATTTAGTTTCAATTATTTCCGGATGTAAATAGTAGTGACCAAATATTTTGGAATGTGAAAATTTCTTTCCAGAGAGAAAGAAAGTACTGCAAGATTACTTCAACAATGTAAAATGTCTCGCATAATTCATTGGATTGATTCAAAAAAAGTCTAATTTAATGGTTATAGACTTTAAAAATTAGTCATAGGGTTTGGGATATCCCTCTTTCTCCCTTTAACAATCCAGTCTTGATTAAATGGTCTAATATGTTTATATGGAGCATGACTAAGCAAGTGTAAATATTTCTTGGAGTACCTTATGTCTTCTGATCTCACTAAAATGGCATACAACAATTCGAGCAGCAGCTCAGGTGATTAGATGCAAGAAAATTCCTTGAAACAACTCCAAGGATTAGTGAAATGTCCCGTGCATGCAAAGTTGGAAACACACAATTATTTGTTGATGTGTTGCTAACTGTTCCCTGGACGTGAAGAGTTAAAACTCTTTGGACGTGTTTGGATAGGACATGGAAAGTTTAAAACTTTGAATCCCCAAAATCTTCCGAAACAATACCCCGTCATCTAAACACTCCCTTAGTGCATATTTGGATAAAGAAGATTTTTCGAATCCATGGGATTGAACTAAGTCCCAAAAATTCCCCCAAGAAATCCCCCTCATTCAAACAATCCCTGGGTGAAAGAGCTGCCCTTGGAAGGCCGCACTATGGAAAGGCAATAGAATTGCCCAAAGGAGGTGTTGGACGTTGTATGCTTAGCATGGGAAATACAGGAAAATGTTTCTCTACTAGTTTCTACTTGAAGAGAAAACCCACCTTGAAGCTATTAAAGAAACCCTTCACATGAGGTTTAATCTCATGATTGATTTGAATAAAACTTTCGTAGATATTCTTTGATGAAATCCTATATAATCCCCAAAATGAAAAGTTTCCTTTAGATTGCAGTCGTCCATTTTACCTCCAAATTTCGTTTGTTCCAAACACCCCAAAGTTAAGTTCTCTCTCTATTAAAAAAGTGTATACAGAAAAGCTGGGAAGAAAGAAACTATAAAACTTGCTTATTTCCTCTTGTCCAGAAAAAACTACATTTTCTGCATGCTCTCGTGCAAATTTGACTATTGTTATTTACCAAATTATGTTGGTAAAAATATGCAAAAATATATATTATGAAAGCAATTTTTAAAACAAATAGCTTTTGTAATTTTCTTGTGCGCGATCTATATATTTATAAAGAGGTGTCTGGCCTGAATTAGAAATGTTTTACCAACATGGATATAGAAGTGGTAGGTTCTTTTTACCGGACGGAGCATATAAAAAGTGCAAGCGCACATCATAACGTGTGTGTCGAATACAAAAAGGTATAATTGTGATTTTGTATAGGGACGTAATCCTGCTCAAAGCTAATAAGCAATGAAGATCTTGGGCATTGGAGCCACAACTACAGCACAGAAAGGTTTCCTTGAAACAATGGAGTTATAAATTACCGTTCCACACCAGCCGCTCCTCGGAGATTTGGCACTGCTATGATCTTCAAATTCGTCCAATAAATCTTCAATCTCATAAGCTATCTGCCTTATCTTCCTGGTCTCCGTGCTCATCTCAATGGTTTGAGCCTCCAAACCGGTCAGCGCATAGCTCAAATTGGACAGAATTTTCGTCACATGCGCCATGTCTTCGTTGACGCTGGAGGGTAGCTCCCACCCACGAGCATCGGAGGCTAGCCTGCGTAGAAGCCGATCAAAGGCGGCCGCTGCGGTTGCCATATATAGCTCTCGTCGACACAAGACTCTTAGGGTGCCATTGGTTGCATTGGTTGCATGGATAAGGTTGGATGGCCCATCCAACCTAAATAGGGTAAAATCATTCTAGTGGCAGTTTGATTAGATAGATAGAGACAAAATAATTTTTTGTTTGGTTCGATAGATGAGAATGGATAGAATGAGCTATTTTTTACTTAGTTTGATGGATGAGGATGAATGGGCTAGTCGTAATCACAGATTTGAATTTTTTGACAACATTTGAACGAAATTTGAATTTTTGGATAAAATTTGACCAATATTTGATTTTTCAGACAAAAATTAACTAAAATTTAAAATTTGAATTTTTAAATAAAATTTGACCAAGTACACCACTTCATGCAACAAACTGGATAAGCCCGTCCAAATTTTTTATAGCTCTATCTAGAATCTTAAGAGAATATTCCAAAAAACTAGATGATCATTTCTCATCCATCCACTCATTCGAACAATTAGATAACTCCAAATCCATATATAGCCATACACCATCCACCAACATCCACCCAACCAAACATCACCTTAGTGTCTCCCAGCATGTGCACACGGAGTATTGGGGTGGGTGACTGGTTGGTGGGAAAGTAGATAATTTGTCCCTTTTTTTCTTTGTTATTAATCATTTGTCCCATGATATTTTATTAATATACGGATTTTAGAGCCATATACTAGTAAGACATACGGAATAAATAATTAGTTATGCCCAGCAAAATAAAAACAAATCATCGGATCTCCTAGCTGGGTGACCGTTCCCACTCCATTAATACGTTGATAATGAATTTGTATTGCCTTTTCGGATTGTCAAAAGGCAAAACACAGGAATTTTCATTTCCGAACCTGAACGTTGGAATTTCAAAAATAAACATATGAATTTTATGAAAAATAAATAAGGAAAAAAATTGCAAATACCCTCCTCAGAAGTCAATGTCCCCAAAAGCATATAAGAACCTTCTGTGGCATCGTATGCTTTTATCGCTTTTTTAGTAAAGCATAAGAATTACTTCCTTCGTCTAAAAATATAAGACATGTTTTGACTTTGCATAAGAAATAAAATTGCATTGAAATTAAGAAAGGTATGAGAGAAAATGACTTAGATACTCCCACGTAATTGTCTTAGAAGATGAAAGATAATACTTTGTGTGAGTGGTAATGAATAAATGCATATAGCTGAGAGAATAAATAGAGGTATAGAAGGAAAGATCTCATTAAATCTATGTGCAAGTTTTATATTTATGAAAAAAATCATTTAAAAAATAAATCTTATAAACTTGATCGGAGAGAGTAATTATGCAAAGGGGGATTGCGACAAGGCATTCCCTATCACATAGAATTTCCCTATTCCCTGCCCCTAAACTTGACCTTGAGGGCCATGGACTAGTTAATCCAGGTGATCTAAGAGTACGAATAAAAACGGATTGAATAGTTTCTGCTCGATCTGGATAATTTTTGGATACGGATAGTATCGGTTCAGATATTTGTCAAATAGTATCAGATCATAAACGAATACGAATTTTTCTATCTGATACAAGTACATATTCAGTAGCTCATTATCTATCAAATACGGATATGAATCCGGATAATTTGGATATTCATAGGCCAGATTATCTAGATATACACGCACGTTGGGCCAAACCTACTCTTTTGGCCCAATAAGGTTTTTGAATTTTAAAATTATTTTCTAATTTAATTAATCCACAAATCAAATTTCAATTATTAAGTTTGACAAACCAACTCTAACAATTACAAAATTTTTTGGGGAAGTTTTTGACACAATATATCATTTAAAAAATTATTTTCAAGTTTTTATCGCTTTTTAATTTTCTCAAAAATTGAAACACTGTTGTCCTTAATGGGAAACTATTTTAAATAAGTAGCTAAAAATGCATGAAAACTCATAAATATATATTTTATTATTTTTAACATAATTCAACAAATAATATAAATCTTGGGTTATTACATATTCTTCATAAATGTTTGGATAACATAAACTAGTTACTTTTGTTTTGTTCATTTTGTGTGTACAATTTAAAGGGTTTTCATGTTCCGATAAATACTTGTGATCGTATTCGTTTTGATTTGTATTCTCTCTTTATCTATATTTGACATTATTCATATTATATCTGGGTTATCCATATTCGTATCCGTATCTGAGAAAAAAAATATGAAAACAAATATGACAAAGTTATTACCCATTCATATTCGATTATTTCATCCCTATCCAAGAGGAATGTGCCCAATGGCACTTGGCTGGAGCTGTATGCATAGATGAGCTGTAGAGCGTAGTGCCGGTTGGTCGCTACTATTCACCGATGATTTGTAATTTAACCCTTTTTTATTTGTTTTTTGGTTGTGTGAATCAGGAGCTTGGCCTAGCTTATATTTTATTTAACTCATCTTCTTAATACAATAGAGTAACACACGAGCCTTTCGGAATAGCTTCTCTCCATTCCCTTTCATCTCAAAGGTTCTCTCATTGTGACACTTGATGGCGTCCCTTTCATTCCACTTTCCTCCCTTGTTCCCTTCCATCAAACTCAAATAACTTTTTGTTTTCAAGTTTTCTCCTTTGGCTCGCCAGCTGTCCTTCGCCGAAGGGCCTTTGGGGTCAGGCCGAAGGCCTGGCTGTTGTGGCACCCTCCATCGGCTTCGTGACGAGGAAGACCTAGTCCTCGGGTCTTTGCTGGGGTGTAGGGTACGGTGGCCATCCCCACAACAACTTTTAATTCAAAATTTTTCATTCAAAAACTTTCAGTTCAAAAAAATTCTATTCGAAACCTTTGATTTCAAAAATTTTCGACTCAAAAAATATTTCAGCTCAAAAAGCTTCAATTCAATAAACATTCAAAAATTGTTAAAAAAATACTTCATATTAAAAACTATCGGATATCTAAATATGGGGTATGACAACATACTGGAGACATAAAGTATATACCGTATATGTCCTAGCAAGCATCCAGAAACTCCGAATATCACGGGCCTAATTCTGCGGGATAGGATATGCGTGAGTAGGATATCTCCCTACCAGGAAAGGCTCAATCTTCTTAATTTCTATTACGAGGAAGACCGACTCGAGTACACCTGGTAACCAAGGAAGTTTGGATATGCTTCAGAGATCAACATGACGATGGACTCCACATCTGTTACGATCTGGCATCCAAACCAACTACAACTCAATTTGAGGCAATGCTACCTTGACTATATAAGACCGGAGGTAGGCACCCTCAAAGGACGAGAGAAGGAAAGCAAACACGCAAGGAGAGATCTTTACAAGGCGCAGAGCAACTAGGAGCCGACGTTTTCATCAACCTCCATAGTTTAGCCATCACCTAAAATCTTCATTGTAACTAGGGCTAGACACCTCTGCTTTGTACTCCATATTACATACTCAATCCATCATTAGCAAAGGACGTAGGGTGTTACTCCATCCAGAAGGCCCGAACCTGTATACATCGAGCATCATTGTCTGCATGCTTGACTTCGCTAACCCAAAGGCACCTGAAGTATAAGTGACGGGGACTGGGCGACCCTTGGCCAGTCAGCGCACGGTCAATGGGCTCCCTAGCTCGGGAGGCCTCGACCACGACCTGGACTGGCTTGGGCTGCACGACCTAGAGCGCGTGTAGCCCCGAGCTCGGACCCCGCACGACCTCGGGCTCGGGTCGACTCTTGCTCGGGACGGCGTCTCCTTGGATCCCGAGCGCGGCGTTTACTCGGCGATTACGTAGCGTGGGTTCGTGCGGTGAAAGCGGCGTGTGCGGCGTGCGGGGCGATTACAACCAACCATCAATGCGCATGAAGGCCACTACCCGGGAATCTCTCCCGTCCGTTACAAGCAGGGGAGATATAAAACCGAAGATGCGCAACCTGAAGGACGACACACTAGAGCTCGAGCATTAGACATCGCCATTGTTGAGCTTGAGCTGTAACACATTTCTGTACACGTGAATAGCAAAGATCACCGCCGCAAGGCAACTGGAGTAGGGCTATTACCTTCACAGGGGCTCGAACCAGTATAAACCCTGGTCTCACGCTCGTTGTCGTCTTGCTCCGACCATCAGCACGCCGAGTCCGTTCCTCCACTTGAGCAAAGCTCTGCTCGGGTCCCTAGTCTCACTACCCCCTTCCTCACTTCTGCGGTTGGCGATCCCGATCGTCGACAGCTGGCGCCCACTGTGGGGCCCGATAGCTTCTCTCATTCGCAGGAAAAACACCAAGATCTTGGTAGCATGGCGCACTTCATCGACAGACATTCCACGAGCGTGGGTTCGGGTGCGGACCCCGACTCCGCGTCCCTGTTTTCGCCCTCGCCACCGCCATGCGAGCAGCATGTCTTGATGGTGGACAGCCATGGCGCGGGTGCAACGGCGGATG
The DNA here is from genome assembly GCA_036346375.1 of Guadua angustifolia. Classification (NCBI taxonomy): domain Eukaryota; kingdom Viridiplantae; phylum Streptophyta; class Magnoliopsida; order Poales; family Poaceae; genus Guadua; species Guadua angustifolia. Next base: position 16,439,925 of record CM070516.1, on the reverse strand, counting down.
GCCGTGATCCGCAGACCCCTGAGGACACTCGCCGGATGGTGCATGTCGCAATCAACCAAGCCATAACTGCTCTCCGGCGGGAGGACCAGGAGAAGGCCGGCACATCGTCTGGGCATCCCAGATTTCCTCCTTCAAGAGAACGCCTCCGCACTATCGCCCGGATCATGGCAGATCCCGATAGGGCGAGATCGGAACTCTTTGGCCGAGCCCTGGCCGAAGAACTCGACCGGGCTGCGACCGAGGTCATACCTCCGCAGCACCGAAGTCATTGCTCGGGGACCCACTCTCTGAGGAGCGATGACAACTCATCGCACCGTCGCCAGCGCGCTCGTCGATCGCCTCTTGGGCAAGAGGTGCCTTCTCGCCAGCAGCGATCTCGGGACGTAACTTTGACGCCGCCACGTCGCCGTCCCGCGGGCACCAACCCGAGCAGGGTCAGGCGCTAACCGAGCTACACAAGCTCCACGTCAACCGGCAGCAAGTCTGGGGGTCTCTCCCCAGATGTTCCGCCCAGGCGCCGTAGGGTCCAAGACCGCCTGCGTTACCTCCCAGGTGACTCCCGTGCTCGGCGTCATGGTCGTTCTCACCGAAGATCAGGCCACCGAGGGAGCCTCAACTCCGAGTCCGGCAGCAACGAAGACCTTGTCGGCGACGACCTCTCCTGGCACGCACCTATCCCGGCCTACGGCTGCACGGCGTATTCCGACGACCTTCGTCGAGTACGCTGGCCGGCCCGATTCAAGCCGGCGTTGATAGAGTGCTTCGATGGGACCAAGAACCCCGACGAGTTCCTGTCTATCTACTCGACCACCATCCTGGCGGCCGGGGGCGACGAGCTCGTCATGGCCAATTACCTCCCGACCGTGTTGTACAGTGCCGCGCGAACTTGGCTCTTCAACCAGAAGCCTGGTTCCTTCAGGTCGTGGCACCAAATCCAGAGCGCCCTCCGCTCCAACTTCCAGAGTTGCTACGAGCGGCCAGGGAGGGAGAAAGACCTGGATCGCGTCATCCAGGACAAGAGCGAACCGCTTCGTGACTTCGTGCGGCGATTTATCCGCACAAGGAACTTGATCCCGAGCATCTCCGACGAAGCTGTCATCAAAGCTTTCAAGTTTGGCGTCCGCGACCGGCGCCTTACCGAAGACCTGGAGATCACCTCGAGGCTCAGCGTCAACAAGTTGTTCCGTATGGCGGAGCGGTATGCGGATGCGGACGACGCTGTCCGCTGGAAACGCGACTACGACCAAGGTAAGCTTGGTCTAAACTCCACAGAGGCTGGTCCGTCCAACTCCAAGGGCGCCGACCATGGCACCGCCACCAAGAAGCGGAAGCGCGACCGCAAGAACGGCGGTGGTCTGCCACGAGTGATCGTTTCGGCAGACGGCCAGCGCGAAGTCCTAGAGGTCTGAGATCAAGCTCGGGAAGGGTCCCGACCTCGCCAAGGTCGGCCTCGACCTCGTCAGACGTCGAACCGGCCCAGCCGAGGGCGGCTGACGTTGGGCCTCGGCGCCACCGTGCTTAGCCGCGAGGGGCGAGGGGCGCCAGTGCGATGAGGCAAAGTTCTGCTTGTTCCACAAGGCGGCCGGCCATGACCTGCGAACCTGTAGGGCTTGGCAGAGCAAGCTGGATGCCTTTTATGATGGACGCGGAGAGATGCCCGAAATCCCGAAGGAGGACGACCAACCGGACAGGGTGAACGCTGGGACGGACCATGACGACCTCGACCTAGAGTTCCAGTAGGGCGAGCGCCGGATCGATGTCATCTTCGGCGGTTCGTCGGCTTACCAGTCCCGACGCGAGCTCAAGGCCGCCTCGTGAACCATCTACCAGGTCGTTGCCGGGAAGCCCATCGAGCAACACTGCAAGTAGGCTGGGGCCACCATCACCTTTTCTCCAGAAGATGCTCTCCAAGGTATGGCCCGAGATCTGAAGACCGCCTTGGTCGTGACCTCAGCCATCAGCAATACCATGGTCGGGCGCGTCATGGTCGATGGCGACAGCTCCCTTAATTTGCTTCAGGCAGGAGCGCTCGACCGGATGCAAATCCCCCGGTCGAAGGTCAAGAGCATAGCTGTCCCCTTCTTCGGGATTGTCCCTGGAAGCTCGACCATCCCTTTGGGGCAGGTGGTCTTACCCGTCACCTTCGGCGACTCGGACAACTTTCGCACCGAGCTGATCACCTTTGAGGTGGTCGAAGAAGACCTCCCGTACAACGCCATTCTCGGGCGGCCTGCCCTGGTCAAGTTCATGGCGGCCAACCACTATGGCCATCGGTGTATGAAGCTGCCTGGTCCCAACGGCATCATAACCGTGCGGGGCGATCTACAGGCGGCGCACGGATGCGAGACCAAGGCCTTGGCCCTTGCCGGCATGCTGCCCCAGCGAGGCCCAGAGGCGACGGTGAACAACGCTCGTCTGAAGGCGGCGATCCAGCCCAGCAGGGCGACGAAGGCCGTGCCGCTCGAGGAAAACGACATGACCAGATGCATCCATGTTTCGGCCGAGCTGAGTTCCAAATAGGAACTCGAGCTCGTCACCTTCCTCCGCGCCAACAAGGGCATATTCGCCTCGAAGCCTGCGGACATGCCCGGCATCCCAAGGGAGGTGATCGAGCACAAGCTGTAGGTCAGGCCAGATTGCCGCCCCGTGCGGCAGAAGTTGCGCCGTTTCTCTCCGGAGAAGGTCGCGGTCATCAAGAAAAACCTCCACAAGCTCTTGAAGGCCGGTTTCATTCATGAGATCGACTACTCCGAGTGGTTGGCCAACCCGGTCATTGTCCAAAAGAAGGGCGAAAAGTGGAGGATGTGGTGGACCACACGGAGTTGAACTCGGCCTGCCCGAAGGACAACTTCCCGCCCCCGCGCATCGACCAGATCGTCGACTCCACCGCGAACGCCAAGATGCTAAGCTTCTTGGATGCCTATTTGGGGTACCATCAGATCAAGCTGGCGGTTGACGACGAGAGCAAGACGTCGTTCATCACGCCGTTCGGCACCTACTGCTACACGGCCATGTAGTTTGGTCTGCGCAACGCTGGAGCCACGTTTCATCGTCTGATGACCAAGACGTTCGACCCTCAGATCGGCCGAAACCTTGAGGTCTACGTGGATGACATCATCGTCAAGAGCCCCTCCGAAGGTGATCACGTTCGAGACCTCGAGGAAACCTTCGCCAACCTGAACAGGCATAAGATCAAGCTCAACCCCGAGAAGTGCGTGTTCGGCGCTGCATCAGGAAAGGTGCTCGGCTACATGATCGGGGGCTCGGGGGTTGGCCCGAACCTGGAAAAGATCGAGGTGATCGAGAAGATGGCGCCCCCGACCTCGGTCAAGCAGGTGCAGAGCCTCACCGGCCGCATGGCCGCCCTCATCAGATTCATCTCGAGGCTCGACGAGCGTGGGCTCCCATTCTTCAGAGCTCTGTGCAAGCAAGGGAGCTTCGAGTGGACCCCAGAGGTGCAGCGGTCTTTCGACGAGTTGAAGGTATACTGTCAACCCCACCCCCCATACGACTCCGCAACTTTGGCGAGAGGTTCTTTGCTCTACCTGCTGCCACCACCCAAGCTGTCGGTGTTGTCTGGTGGTTGAGCGGGATCACAAGAACACCGATCTGTTATGTCGTGAAGTCTCCTGACGGCCGAAGGCGCTACCCGCAGTACAAAAGCGCCTGACGCTCTCCTCATGGCCAGCATAAGCCGACATTATTTCCAAACGCACTCTGTGGTCGTCCCGAGCAACTTTCCGCTCGGGGACATCCTAAAGAACCCAGAAGGCGGTGGACGAATCGCCAAGTGGGCTACGGAGCTGGTGACATTTGATGTCCAGGTCGTAGCTCGAACGGCCATCAAATCGCAAGTGCTCGCCGACTTCGTGGTCGAGCAGATGTCGCAACCCGCTCTCGAGCTCGAGGTCGAGGAAGAGAAGCCCTGGATCATGTTCTTTGACGGCTCGAGGTCCTTCAAGCGCTCGGAGGCTGGAATCCTTATTATTACCCCACGCGGTGACCAGTTGAGGTATGTGGTTCGTTTTGGGTTTACGGCGACCAACAATGTTGCAGAGTACGAAGCTCTCTTGGCGGGCCTACGGGCTTGCAAAGCGTTGAGCGTGCGCCGGTTGGTCGCAAAGGGCGACTCCCAGCTCGTAGTCAATCAGTACAACAAGGAGTACCAGTGCTCGGGAGACTCGATGGCAAAGTACCTTGCCGAGGTGCGCAAGATGGAGAAATGGTTTCAGAACCTGGAGCTCAAGCACATACCCAGGAGGGACAACTCCAGTGCCGACTTCCTCTCCAAGCTCGGCTCTTCCGACGACGAGATCCCCCCCGATGTCATCCTGGAGACTCTGGCGGCTCCCTCAATCTCCGATCAGGAGGTCTTGCTCACCGTGGTCGAAGGTATCCCCTCCTGGGCTGAACCCATTCATAATTTCCTTGCAAGGGGTGACCTACCGCCCGACCCTGCTGAGAGGAGCAAGATCAAGCGCCGGGCGAGCTTATACACGCTCGTCGAGGGGACGCTCTACAGAGCGGAATGTTTTCGGAGTTTTAACAAGGTGCGTCACCGCGGAGGAGGGTAAGTACCTGTTAAATGACATCCATTCAGGTCTCTGTGGAGCGCACTCCTCGTATAGGACGATGGTCGGCAAGGCCTTCCGTATGGGGTATTATTGGCCTTCGGCGCTTCAGGATGCCCGTGATATCGTCCGCGCTTGCCGAGCATGCCAGTTCCACGCCCGGAAGTCGCATTAGCCCGCCTACGCGCTTCAGACCATCCCACTCGCTTGGCCTTTCTCGACCTAGGGGCTGGACATCCTCGGCCCTTTTCCTCAGGCGGTCGAGGGTAAGAAGTTCCTGTTCGTTACTGTTGACACTTTTACCAAGTGGATAGAAGCCGAACCGGTCTCGACCATAACTGCTCGGGCGGCTGTCCGTTTTTTCCGCTTGTTCGTGGTCACCAGGTACGGGGTTTTATGCAAAATTATCATTGATAATGGTACGCAGTTTACCAGTGAGTTGTTCCAGGAATTTTGCGAGGACCTCGGCATCAAAGTATGCTTTGCTTTAGTGGCTCACCCTCAGAGTAATATGTAAGTTCAACCTTCATTAGTTATGGTTTCGGTGTTAATGACAAATCTAATATTGAGATTATCTCCTAATGCGATTTTGTTATTAATGACAAATCTAATATTGAGATTATCCATTTGATGTGATTTTATTATTAATGACAAATCTTATATCGAGACTAACTTGTTTATTTAGAATATCCTTGATTAGTCTCATCGCATTGAAAAATGGAAAACCCAAGGTATGTATGCGTATTCATCTTAATATTAGTTGCATACTTTGGAGACAAGTTAAAGTATGAATATCCCCATTATATTAACCACAAAATGTGTATCATGTTTACCAATCCATATATTACATGGATGCACACACTTAGGGGGAGTTTGTAGTTTAACTTGAAAGTCTCTTTGTATTGATCTAATTCTTATTGACACATATAAGGATCAAGACAAAGAAACTAAATCCTTGAGTATATATTTGAATTGCCTAGTTATAGTATACTCATGGTAATATAGGATATACTCCAATATGATCAAATTGAATATGTGCATATTATATCCAAGTCAATCATTTTATGCACATATACATGTGGGCTGTATTCTCTAGTTGATGACTTAGAGTAATGATCATTTCCATATAGTTTACACATAATGGATCATTATTTTTCATCAACATGAGTATATGAAAACTTGTGTAGTTAATATATACTCATATCAATTTAAATGATAATTTAAATTGAGTTCATTTGTCTTGTTAATCATTAAAGAACATTTCATCATGTGTTGATGGTGTTCCTTGATTAATTAAGGAAAAATGAATAGTTCTTAAGTATAATGAAGCATGTGTTGCATTATTGTACTTAAGACACATATTAATCATTCAAATTGATTTAGGTTGTGCTCAATTGATCTAAAGGCATCCATTATGTGTTAATGGAGTGCAAGAGATAATTGAGACAACCATGCATCTTGGACTAACAAGTTTTATGAGTTGTGATTGAGTTAGGTCCAAAGATGAATGAGATGATGAGAACGGGACAAGGACGGCATCATGAGGTGATGGACGTCAAGAGTGGATCCCGAAGATAAAGAGGAGTCGAGTGATGATCCTGGGGGAGTATCAAAGTGATGATCATAAAGACCCCAAAGGGGATTGCTTGTGCGCGGCGGCGAAGGTATAACTAGATAGGCTAAGGACTTTTGTAGTCTTTGAGTCTAAGGTTTTATCGCCGTACTATTAAGAGGGGTTGTGTCCTTGCTTGAGTTTCATCATGTGTTGGTGATCTCAATCCGCGTTCACTCAAGCTCAAATCATTCGGATTTGGTTTTTGCATAAGGGTTAACCATTTGGCATGTGTTGCGAATGGGTTAAGCTTATGCTTGGTTGTTATTGGTTTATGCTCCGATTTGCATTGTTGCAAAGAGGAAGAGCATATGTATTTGGTTTTCGCATAAAGCTTTGATTTGCATGTGTTGCAAATAGGATAAGCTAATGCGTTGGCTTTTGCGTGAAGTTCACTTTTGCATGTGTTGCAAATGTTGAAGCTTCATGTTTTGGTTTTGCTCAAAACATCTTTCAAAACCGTGTGATTGCTTGGAGCTAAGTTTTGCATGTATTGCAAAAGGAGAGAGCTCAAGCATGATTTGGTGTTTGTGTGTTTGTATAGAGCTAGAGGCTTGCATGTGTTGCGAGTAGAGAGCTCATACTTGTGATTTGGTTTTAGTGTGAAGTTCGGTTTTGGTGTTGCATGGAACTAGAGAATTGCATGTGTTGCAATTAGAGAGTTCATGCACCTTGATTTGATGTTGCTTGGAGCTAGACTTTTGCATGTGTTGCAAAGAGTAGTGCTCAAGCATGAAATGCGTTTATTGCGTTATTTGCAAGTTCGTTGTGCAAATAAACTAAGGTTTATGAGTCCGAAATCCCGAGAGCATGTGAGTGGGGCTTGCAGCGGGTGTTGGCAAGTTGACCGGTCTTGTGTAGACCTTCACATGGCTAGGGATTAATCTCATAAACTTCGAGTTTGATTTGCTTAATACATTTTGCAAATAGATTCGAGTTGGTTGTGAAATGTGAATCTGCCAAGATATCGGTGCTCTTTACTTCCATTAGGGCTTATGTAGGGTATTGTTATTTAATATTTGGGTTATTATTGATTGCTCACTTATTTGTTATGTAAGATAATTTATTGATATTGCAATTAGTGTTGAGCTAATTAGTTGCACTTGAGTGGATTCTGTTATTGTTCATAGGTGATATCGATCATTTTTTGGATTAATTTAGGGCTATTGCCCCTTGGAGGTTCCGACCCTAAGGGTGCCCGGTCAGCCTTTACTCAAGTGTGAGAGCCCCAAGGTGGAAGGTTTTAGGCCTACCCATGAGCGTAAAAAGGCAATGAAAGGGTTACGATGATGTCAAGGTCGATTGCCCAAATTGATATGGAGACTGAATTCCTACAAACGAAATTGGTGCACTTATGTAAATTCCTCATATTATTGCTCAATGTTGATTGTAATTAGATTGCTTATATCAATTATTTTCAAATAATAGGTAGAATTGAATTTAGTTATGACTATGAGCCATATTGCTAATTGCAAAGACTATTTATACGTCGATATTCCTTGATAAATTGCATGAAGAGCATCATTAACTCACTCAATTTTGAAAGCTTTCCCACCTCAATCCTTCTTTATGTAAAGGTAGAACAGGTATTATTTTGGCTTAGTAGAATAAGAAGTGTAAGAGAGATGTCTCTAAGACAATATGAAATGGGAAATTAGCTTCATGAATTACTTAAATGATTATATTTTAATAGAACAAAAATCCTGTAAGATTTGTAACTCATAAATATATTACTCCAATAATTTAGAGAGAATTGCCTCACTACCAACAACAATTTTATTTAAATGCTACCACTCAATTTAATTCATTTAATCTAATCACGCTAAATTGATCTAGCTTTAGACTTAATTTATAACACATCATTGAGGATTGTTGAGCAAAATTGGTAAATTTTCAAGGCAAAATCAAAACTGAAACCAAGACCTCAACCAACAGATTGCTACAATTCCATGCCATACAAAGGGTTTAGGCTGAGGTAAGAAGAGAAGTGCAATGAAGGGACTCGATATGATCCTAAAGGAGAAGAATTCTCAAAGAGAAAGAAACAAATTTGAAGTAAACAGAACATCCAAAATATGAGTCAAAAAAAATCATGGAAAGCCATTAGGTTAGTTACATGGGATATGCCATCAATATATTAGTGAAATTCCCTAATCAATTAAAAAATTATGAAAATTGCAACACCTTAGCGATGATTTCTTTGTTAAATCAATTCTCTCTAGATTATTTGCTAAATTGAGATACAATGATAAGCAAATAGATGAAAATGATGAAAGTTAAGGAAAATCCTGAAGCAAGCCAACGGCGTCTAAAAGGACTATCTCAACTCAAGGATAATGGAATGGAGTGTTAGAAGGCAAACTCGAAGCTTCAATTCAATGCAATAAACTAAGGCTCACAAAATTGCAATCATCTAAGTGATACAAGCAAATCAAAATTGGACATTGAGGTCAATAAATGTCAAATTAGGGCCAAAACAGATTGCTACAATATCGCAAAAGGGTTTGGATAAGATTGCCAAAGGTTCCCAATGAGAGGATTAGACTTTACTTGGGACAAGAATGTAATCAAGTGACAGTAGTCAATCCTATGCCACAAAAGATTTAATTGATGTAAAGTATTTTAAAATGTTTTTCATTATCTCATTGCTAAGAATAAAAAAATCATTGACAATCTTGAAAATATTTTGCAAAAATTTTATGCTAGTCTCTATGGCCTTATTAATGGTTATTAATTAGATGGATCAAACTTGGATGGCTTATATATGCATATACTACTCCTCAATTATCAAATAAATCTTAGGCTAATAAAAATTCAAATCAATCTTGTAATAGTCATTTTGAAAATGCTAAATTAGACATTTGGGTTCTAAAAATTTGACTTTAGCCAAAAGTTTTGGGTAAAAATCCCTAAAAAATTTTAGATTTTGGATTACTTGTTTCTAGATAAAGGAAATTTTATAAATAGGTTAAAACAAAAGATAGATAAGTTAACAATTCTGTAAAAGTTTCTAAATGTTCTTATAAAAGTTTGCTTGGAGTTTATAATTATATATTGAAAATATTAATTCTTTGAGCAATTGTCATCCTTACTATCTTAAGCAAATTTAAAATTTAAAGTAGCAAATGATTTTCATATTCCATGTTATCATTCTTGCCTTATTATATTGATTTATTGTTTTAAAATCATCTTTGACAAAAGAAAATTTTTTAATACATAAATCTGAAAAATATTTAATAATAAATGTATAAAAGTTTTTGAAAGTTTTCCAAAGGATTTGATTTCAAAAATTTTAAAAGAAAAATTTTCAAAATAAACTAATTTTTTTGGATTTAAACTTAATTTCATCATAAAGTAAAATGTTCAAAATAATTCAAAACTTAAACCTGAGTTGTCAAATTAACAAATTCCGTTCAAAGTTCAAATGCAACTTATAAGTTAAGTTTTTTTGAAATCTTAGAATTACTTGACCATAATGGTATACTAGATTTGCAAATTGAAGTAGAAATTTACTATCAAAGTTGTTAATGGATTTTAATCATCAAAATTCTCAAATTCAAATTCCCCAAATTTATTCTGTGTTATGTTTTATATTTTATTTGGTCTCAAAAGGACCCGTTGACAAAACAAAAATTTTTTTAAAATACCTAAATTTGTAAAAGTCTTGAAAACATTCTATTTTTCAAATTTTCAGTTTTTATGGGATATTTTTGTTAAATATTTGTAAAAATTCTTTTGAAAATTTTTATATCCCAAATACATTTGTGCAAATTTGTAAAATTCTGCAATTTATTTGATCGCTTCAAAGGTATTCAATCTTGAACTTAAATTATTTAAAGAGTGATATTCACCTTTTGAAAAGACAAAACTTGGTAATTCAAATGCAAATAACTCCATAATTCACTTGTTGAATATCTTGGGGTTATTTATTGAATTTGATTATTTGCATTCAAGTGAAATCATATCTTTTTTTACTATACTAAATCTTTGTGATCTTGTTAAGTTTTAATCTGTATATGATGTCGATTATATCTCGATACCCATCGATGTTATCGATAGTTCTTCAAGGTATCAATTTTTGAAGTTGATCCTTAGTGGATAATGAATTTATTCATCTCATATGCTTAAAGTGGTATCATGAGTTTCTTTTCTCCAAGTGATATCTTGATTTTTTTTTTATTTATTCTGATTATTTGATTTTTTATGTTATGAATTCAATTTTCAATGTTTCATCCTTGTATATTCATCCATCTTTTAAAGATTTTTCTCAATAAAATTTAATTACAATTCTCGTACTTTTGAGTTAAATCCAAGAAATTCTGTTACATTTCTTAATTAAAATTTGAAAATGTTATCTTTTGATTTAGCAAGCCTTGTATTAAAGTATTATTTTCGGTTTCATTTTTGTTCTCGTTAAACCGATTGAAATATTGATTCAAAGATCTTTAAATTTCAACATAAAGAGAAGTTATTTAGTGTTCAATAACGTTAAACCCTTATTGCATTTATTTTTCATGGTATCAAACTAAAATGTTTTTATTTTCTTTAAGCCATTAAAATAATAGTTTTTTTTAACCTGATATTAAAGTGTATCTTCCAAGTAAGTTCATTCATTAATATGCTTCATTAAAAAGATTAAATCATCGAGACATATTTAAAAAATTCTTCAAGGGTAATATTAGTTAAATGAGAAATCTTATGAACATTTTGGTGTTATCAAAGGAATAGGGCTTAATTAATTGTAAAGAGGCTTATTTGTCAAGTGAAAATTGATCTAATTCATTCTATTTTAATGCTATTGTTAAATATGAATATCTACTTAAGTGGAATATTCTTCAATATTTTTTCAATGAATTTTATTAGCTTGATTTGATTAATCCCAAAAGGGAATTGAATTCAACCATTGTTTGGTTTTGTTAATAAACTAATATTGAGATTATTTATATTTTTTCAATTAAACAATACTTATTCCTTTGAGTTATTTTGTATAATGAAATCTAAAGACTAATTGTTTATTTGAATCTTGTTTCTATGCATTAAAAATGAAAACCCAAGGTTTTGTTTCACTAATTAGTTGCAATTGATCAAGTTAAATATGAATTCCCCATTATATTAACCACAAAATTGTATCATGTTTCAACCATATTAAGGATGCACATTAGGGGATTTTTAAAAACTCTTTTGATAATTTATTAACAATAGGACAAACAGAATAAACCTTATATTATTTTTGCCATTAAGATTTGGAATTAGTTACTCAATTGATAAATTGAATATCATTTATATCGAATCAATATTTTATGCAATATCATTGGCTTTTTCAAGTTATCTTATTTAAGATCATTTCATAATTAACATAAGTCTTATTTTCATCAATATTTGAAAACTGAATATATATACTATATTTATATAAATTTAAATGAGTTCATAGTTGATATCATTAAATAATTTTCATGTTTATGATCTGATAATAGAAAATGAATGTTTAGTATTATGAACATTATTATTGTTTACATATTGATTAAATTGATTAGTTCTAATTGGAAAATCATTATTGTAATGTGAAGTTATTGAAACAATGACAAAGTTTTATGAGTTGTGATTAGTTAGGTCCAAAGATGAATAATATGAGAAGGGAAATGGCGGCATCATAGTGATGGTCAAGTGGATCCAAGATAAAGGAGTCATGATGTCATGGGGGATCAAATGATGATCATAAAGACCCCAAAGGGATTCTTTTTTGCAAGTGTATAACTAGATAGGCAAGGACTTTTGTATCTTTGAGTCTAAGGTTTTATGCCTTATTAAAGGGGTTTTCCTTGCTTAGTTTCATCATGTGTTGGTGATCTATCGCGTTCTCAAGCTCAAATCATGATTTGTTTTGCAAGGGTTAACCATTTGGCATGTGTTCGAATGGGTTAACTTATTAATGTTCATTGTTTAGTCCATTGCATTTTGCAAGAGAACATTTATTTGGTTTGCAAAACTTTATTCGTTTGAATAGGATAATAACTTGGTTATTCTTGATTAACTTTGTGTTCAAATGTTAAGTTCATGTTTTGGTTTCTAAATCTTTCAAAATGTGATTGCTTGGAGCTAAGTTTTGCATTATTGAAGGAAGACCAATATTTGTTTGTTGTTTGTATGACTAAGGCTTCATGTGTTCAGTAGAGTTACTTGGATTGTTTTAGGGAATTGGTTTTGGTTTGAGGACTAAGAATTATGGTTGAATTAGAGTTCATGACTTGATTGATGTCTTGAGCAGACTTTTGCAGTGTTGAAAGAGATCCAAGCATAAACTTGTATGTATTTGAATTCTGTGAATAAACTAAGGTTTATAGTCAAATCGGATTGATGGGGCTTCAAGGTGTTGGCAAGTTGACGTTTGTGTAGACCTTAATGGCTGGGATTAATTATAAACTCGATTATTGTTATATTTGCAAATGATTCAGTTGGTTGTGAAATGTTTTCGAATTTGGTTTAATTCTTGATGGGTTAATTGTGCAAATGGTTTTGCTGTGTATGAATGTTGTTAAGGCTAAAGAATGGGTTTTGGTTTTGGAGAAATGGATTTTGGAGGTTGATGATTTTCTCGAGTATCTAGGAGCTGTATTGAATTTGACTCTGAAAATTGCGATATTTGAAGTGTTTTTATGGATGGTGCATACCTGTCAGGTGAGCAGTAGTATACAAAGTTTAAGGCTGAGGCTGATATCATGGCACATGCGTCCGGGACTTTTTCATCCCAAGTTTTTTGGGTAACTGGGGTAGGGGTTGTTTTGGGAGGTTCCTTGTTTAAATTATGGGTGGGTCACTGCTTCTAGCTGTGAGTAGGGGTTTTGAGTCACGCGGCGAAGGACCGATTGAGTGGTCTCGAAACGAAAGGTGGGGCGTCATGGTCAGTGGACATCAAAAAAGTTTTTTATTTTTGCTATCTGATATATGCTAATTGTAATGATAGATTTACTATTGCTATAAACTTTCCTTTGTTTTGTAGTTTTATTTAACTCCCGTCCAGCGTTTGTACTAAAAGGAGTTCAAGGAATTGAATTTTTTTAACCCAATTGGTCCAATCAAAGGAACCAATTTTTTGTTATTACAGCAAGATATTTAACTGTTGAAAGTATTAAAAAAACGCACACCCAGATTTATCAAATTTTGGAAGAAGCCTATAAGAATTTGAAGAAAAAAAAATTTATAATAAATTAAAAAAAACTTTAGATTAAGTCAATTTATCATCATAAATAAACCTTCTATATTTCTTATGAAAAAGATATGAAATAGTAAGAAACTACAGCAAGTGACGAAGGCCCAGAATTAAAGGCCCCGCCAAAGAAGCCCAAGAACAGAAAGAGGCAATATTTTGGAAAGTTGAGTCCAAGCCATTTAATTGAGAAGATTCATAACCCCAAATTTGATTAATTAAATTCAAAAAAACTGAAAATAAATTAACACTTAGTTTAAGAAGAGTTTAACAAACACCATAAAAATGAAAATAACTTATTAAAAAATGCTTGGTCAAATATGCCAAGTGGCAAACCAAAATTTGATGTGTAGAGTTAGAAAACCACGAATTAATTTTTTCTGTTTTAAAAATTTTTAATCTCTTTAATATAAAGTTGGTATTCTCCTATAATTAAAAACTTCAAAAATTTTATAAAAAATTAAAAAATTTTAATTTCAAGTTTGTTCAATTTAAAAAATTCCAAATTTTGTTAATATTTAAAAAAAAGTTAAAATAAAAAAACTGTTAATTTTAAATTTTAAAGCATAATTTTTTAAAAAATCCAGTTTTTTAAAATATTAAAGTTTAAATAATCCCTATTATTTTTTTTTTTTTGTTAAAGCTTGAAAAAATTTTTAAACAATTAAATAAAATTTAAATTTATCAAAAAAATTAAAATTGAAATTTTAAACAAATTTGTAATGTTTCTTTAGGTAAATTAACTAACGTAATAAACATATCTGTTATTATTTTTTCGTTTCAAAAAAGAAATTTAAAAATTAATTATCAATGTCAATAATTGTTTAATTAAATAAACGGCACCAGGGTTGCGCACGCTTTTTTTTTTTTTTTTGGTTTTAATTTTTAAATCTTGAAATTTCCAATTAAATTTAAAAATTTTTTTAGTTTAATTTAATTTTTAAAAAATATAAAAACATTTATGGTTTTTATTTGGTTTCAAATTTTTAATTTTATTTTACTTTTCCTTTTAGATTTATCTGATTTTTAGTTTTTCATTCTTTTTTCTTTTTTTTTAGTATATTTCAGTTTCTTTCCCAATTTAATTTTCAAAATATACCATGCTTTAAAAAGAAATTTTATAAATTAAATTTTTGTAAACCTTTAGATTAGTTTTTGGTCTTAACCTGAATTGTTAAAATAAAATTAACAAAGTTTATTAAAACGCCTTTTTTTTTTAGCAAAAAGTTTTTTTCTTTTAGCTTAAAAAAATTTTAACTGAGATAATTCCAGACTATTCTTAAAAAATAACAGATTAAAATTTCAAGAATATAAAAGAAAATTTGTTACAAGGATGTATTATGTAAAGTATTGTAAGGAAATTTATATTAATTTTAAAAATATATGTTTACAATTTATGTTTACAAAGGGTATACTTTGTTTGTAAAATATCATTTTTAAAATTCTTTTTTTAAATATTTTTACTTTAAAAGAAACCAGGTTATTTTGATAAACCCTTACAAATTCACTGTGGTTTTATAATTTATTTAGAAAAAAACTTTATCTGAGCAAATATTCAATTTGGTTTATTCTTAAGTTTTTAAAATTAATTAAATTAATTTTTTATAAATTTGTCTTATAGAAAATTAAATTTTATATAATTTGTATAAGCCCATTATGTGTTAATGGAGTGCAAGAGATAATTGAGAAACCATGCATCTTGACTAACAAGTTTTATGAGTTGTGATTGAGTTAGGTCCAAAGATGAATGAGATGATGAGAACGGACAAGGCGGCATCATGAGGTGATGGCGCCAAGATGGATCCCAAGATAAAGAGGAGTCGAGTGATGATCCCGGGAGTATCAAAGTGATGATCATAAAGACCCCAAAGGGATTGCTTGTCGCTGCAAGGTATAACTAGATAGGCTAAGGACTTTTGTAGTCTTTGAGTCTAAGGTTTTATCGCCGATTATTAAGAGGGTTGTGTCTTGCTTGAGTTTCATCATGTGTTGGTGATCTCAACCGTACTCAAGCAAATCATTGATTGGTTTTTGATAAGGGTTAACATTTGGATGTGTTGCGAATGGGTTATATGTTGGTGTTATTGGTTTATGCCCGATTGATTGTTAAAGAGGAAGAGATATGATTTGGTTATAAACTTTGATTTGATGTTGCAAAAGGTAAGCTATGTGGTTGAAGTTACTTTTGAGGTTCAAATGTTGAAGCTTCATGTTTTGTTGTCACATTAAAAGGTGTTGCTTGGAGTAAGTTGATGTTTGCAAAGGAAGCTCAAGCATTTGGTGTTGTTGTTTGTATAGGTAATTGCATGTGTTGCGAGGAGCTATCTTGTGATTTGGTTTTAGTTGATTGTTGGTGTTGCATGGATAGAGAATGCATGTTTGCATTAAGTTATGACTTGATGTGTTGCTGAGTGACTTTTGCATGTGTTGAAAGATTGCCAGTGAAATGTTATTAGTTTTGAGTTTTCAATAAACAGTTTAGAGTCGATCGAGATGTAGTGGGGTTGCAACGTTGGCAGTTGCGTTTGTGTAGCTTATGGTAGGGGTTATTCATAAATCGATTTGATTTGCTAATATTTTGAAATGTTCGTTGTTGTAAATTGTTTCGATTTGTTTGAATTTTTAGCATGGTTGATTGGCAAATGTGTTTTGCTTTGATTGTGTTGATTCTAGAGGCTCAAAGAATGGTTTTGGTTTGGAGAATGGATTTGGAGGTTGTTGATTTCTGAGCTGATGGCTTAGGTATCGGTGCACGAATGCCGAGCTTTGCAGGTGTTTAGTCGGTGTGCATACCGTGTGAGCGGTGTAAGTGACGTGGGCTGATATTGAGCAGTGCAGCATGATCTCTGAGGCGTAGAGTTTATGTTTTCGAATTGCCAAAGTGGGTTTTTGGGGGTAATCCCTGGGGCTTGGAGTTGGGTGTATGTATTTGGGGAAGTTGGTGTGCCATCCATTGGTCTTGAGCAGAGAACTATTCATGTTGCAATGATGGGTTTAAGGTCATGTGTGGTTGCTGAGTGAGGTCTGTGCATTGTTCATTGTATCTGGTGCATGTGTGCTCAGTGAGTTAGCGGGGCTTGTGCTTGGAGTGTTGAGCCGGCGTCGGGAGCTTAGTGAAGCCGAATTGTGAGGTTCGGTTGAGCACTGACTGAAACCAGCAGTGGAAGAGGTGCGAGGGAGCCTCCAAGTGTGGGCTGCTCACTGGCTGGGAGCCGAAGTCTCAACCACTAAATATGGTGTCTTACTTTCAAGTATTCATTCATTGAATCCAATTGCTGATGTATTGATGCTTGTTCAATGATGTCAAATTGCAATTCTGTGTCTAATTTAGTTAGTGCATATGAGCTATTGATTGCTTATTCAAACTATTTACTCATATACTATTGGTTTTGTTAGGTGATAACATATTTATTAATTTTAACTATTACCCCCAGGATTCTACTAGCGTTTGTACTAAAAGGAGTTCAAGGAATTGAATTTTTTTAACCCAATTGGGTTCCAATCAAAGGAACCAATTTTTCGTTATTACACAAGATATTTAACTGTTGAAAGTATTACAAAAAACACACACCCTTTATTTTATCAAATTTTGAGAAGAAGCCTTATAAGAATTTGAAGAAAAAAAATTTATAATAAATTAAAAAAAACTTTAGATTAAGTCAATTTATCATCATAAATAAACCTTCTATATTTCTTATGAAAATAGATATGAAATAGAAGAAACTACAGGCAAGTGACGGAAGAGCAAAATTAAAGGCCCCGCCAAAGAAGCCCAAGAACAGAAAGAGGCAATATTGGAAAGGTTGAGTCCAAGCCATTTAATTGAGAAGATTCATAACCCCCCAAATTTGATTAATTAAATTCAAAAAAACTGAAAATAAATTAACACCTTAGTTTAAGAAGAGTTTAACAAACACCATAAAAATGAAAATAACTTATTAAAAAATGCTTGGTCAAATATGCCAAGTGGAAAACCAAAATTTGATGTGTAGAGTTAGAAAACCAGAATTAATTTTTTCTGTTTTAAAAATTTTTAATTCTTTAATATAAAGTTGGGTATTCTGCCTATAATTAAAAACTTCAAAAATTTTATAAAAAATTAAAAAATTTTAATTTCAAGTTTGTTCAAATTTAAAAAATTCCAAATTTTGTTAATATTTAAAAAAAAGTTAAAATAAAAAAACTGTTAATTTTAAATTTTAAAGCATAAATTTTTTAATAAAATCCAGTTTTTTAAAATATTAAAGTTTAAATAATCCCTATTATTTTTTTTTTTTTGTTAAAGCTTGAAAAAAATTTTTAAACAATTAAATAAAATTTAAATTTATCAAAAAAATTAAAATTGAAATTTTAAACAAATTTGTAATGTTTCTTTAGGTAAATTAACTAACGTAATAAACATATCTGTTATTATTTTCGTTTCAAAAAAAGAAATTTAAAAATTAATTATCAATGTCAATAATTGTTTAATTAAAATAAACGTCAACTCACACGGGTTGCCCGCTGCTTTTTTTTTTATTTTTTGGTTTTAATTTTTTAAAATCTTGAAATTTCCAATTAAATTTAAAAATTTTTAGTTTAATTTAATTTTTAAAAAATATAAAAACATTTATGGGTTTTTATTTGGTTTCAAATTTTTCAATTTTATTTTAATTTTTCCTTTTAGATTTATCTGATTTTTAGTTTTTTCATTTTTTCTTTTTTTTTAGTATATTTCAGTTTCTTTCCCCAATTTAATTTTCAATTGATCTAAAGGCATCCATTATGTGTTAATGGAGTGCAAGAGATAATTGAGACAACCATGCATCTTGGACTAACAAGTTTTATGAGTTGTGATTGAGTTAGGTCCAAAGATGAATGAGATGATGAGAACGGGACAAGGACGGCATCATGAGGTGATGGACGTCAAGAGTGGATCCCGAAGATAAAGAGGAGTCGAGTGATGATCCTCGGGGAGTATCAAAGTGATGATCATAAAGACCCCAAAGGGATTGCTTGTGCGCCCGGCGGCGAAGGTATAACTAGATAGGCTAAGGACTTTTGTAGTCTTTGAGTCTAAGGTTTTATCGCCGTATTATTAAGAGGGTTGTGTCCTTGCTTGAGTTTCATCATGTGTTGGTGATCTCAATCCGCGCTCACTCAAGCTAAAATCATTCGGATTTGGTTTTTGCATAAGGGTTAACCATTTGGCATGTGTTGCGAATGGGTTAAGCTTATGCTTGGTTGTTATTGGTTTATGCTCCGATTTGCATTGTTGCAAAGAGGAAGAGCATATGTATTTGGTTTTCGCATAAAGCTTTGATTTGCATGTGTTGCAAATAGGATAAGCTAATGCGTTGGCTTTTGCGTGAAGTTCACTTTTGCATGTGTTGCAAATGTTGAAGCTTCATGTTTTGGTTTCGCTCAAAACATCTTTCAAAACCGTGTGATTGCTTGGAGCTAAGTTTTGCATGTGTTGCAAAAGGAGAGAGCTCAAGCATGATTTGGTGTTTGTGTGTTTGTATAGAGTTAGAGGCTTGCATGTGTTGCGAGTAGAGAGCTCATACTTGTGATTTGGTTTTAGTGTGAAGTTCGGTTTTGGTGTTGCATGGAACTAGAGAATTGCATGTGTTGCAATTAGAGAGTTCATGCACCTTGATTTGATGTTGCTTGGAGCTAGACTTTTGCATGTGTTGCAAAGAGTAGTGCTCAAGCATGAAATGCGTTTATTGCGTTATTTGCAAGTGCGTTGTGCGAATAAACTGAGGTTTATGAGTCCGGAATCCCGAGAGCATGTGAGTGGGGCTTGCAACGGGTGTTGGCAAGTTGACCGGGTCTTGTGTAGACCTTCACATGGCTAGGGGGATTAATCTCATAAACTCGAGTTTGATTTGCTTAATACATTTTGCAAATAGATTCTGAGCTGATTGTGAAATGTGTTTTCGTAATTTGGTTTGAATTCTTTGAGCATGGGTTGAATTGGTGCAAATGTGTTTTGCACGTGTGTATGATCATGTGTTGATCATCTAGAGGCTCAAAGAATGGGTTTTGGTTTTTGGAGAAATGGATTTTGGAGGTTGATCTGATTTTCTCCAGGAGGTCGGTACTTCCGGGGCTTGAGGGCGGTAGTACCGCAAGTGCGGTACTACCGGGAAATTGCCGCCGGGCTTGGGGCAGGAGTTGCTGGTGTTATTGAGTATTTGGTTGAAGTGTTGCATGTGTTGCACACTCACATTTGGTTCTTGAGCTAAAGAGTGAACTAATTGCATGTGTTGCAATTAGGAGTGGGTTTGAGAGGCTCATGTGCATGTGTTGCACTCGGTGATCATCGGATGCGCATGTGTTGTGCTCGGTGAAGTTCAAGCGGAGGAGCGGCTTGTTGCTCTTGGAGGTTGCCGACTCCTAGACGGCGTAGGCGTCGTGCGCGGGAGCTCTCAAGGTGTGAGAAGCCCCGGCAAGTTTGTGAAGGTTCGGGTTGAGCCTACGCGCGAGCGTGAAAAACCACGACTAGTGGAAAGAGGCGGGTGCTCGAGCGGGAGCCGGTCCAAGTGTGGGCTTGCCTCAACGTGGACTAGGGGAGACCGGCAAGTCTCCGAACACCACGGAAAATATCGGTTGTCTCTTTTACTTTCAAGTATTGACATTCATTGTATATTGCTCAATTGCTTGATTGTAATTAGAATTGCTTAGTATCAATTAATTGTTCAAATTAGCAATTCTAGTGTAGAGACATAATTTAGTTAGTGCACTAGTGAGCCTAGTTGATTTAGGCCTTAATTGTCAAAACCTATTTATCACTTCCGCATATATCCTTGATTAGGTTTTGACTTAGGGGTGTATTAGAGCGATCGATTTTAGTAAGCGATTAATTTTGTAAAGCGCCTATTCACCCCCCTCTAGGCGCATCCTCGACCCTACACAATGGAGCAGCAGAACGCGCCAACGGACAAATCGTCCAGGGCGTCAAGAAACGAGTTTCAGACGAGCTCGAACGCTATGGCAAGACCTGGGTGGACGAACGTCCCACCGTCTTATGGTCTATTCGTACCACGGTCAGCCGAGCAACAGGGTCCACACCCTTCCAGCTCGTGTTCGGTATAGAAGCCGTCCTGCCTCCTGAGGTTACGCTGGACTCTGTCAAGGTCAGCTTGGTCGACCAGGTCGACTTCGAGCACGAGCAGTCTCTCGACCTTACCCTCGCATAAGAAGTAAGATGCCGTGCACTGCTACGATCAACGCACTACCTGCAAGCTCTTCGCAGACATGCGTCTCGGTCGGTATGACCTAGGGAGCTCCTTGTTGGGGACCTAGCCCTAAGACGAATTCAGGGCTCGTCCAACACCAACAAGCTATCCCCGCGGTGGGAGGGCCCCTATAGAGTCGTTTCAACAGATCGCACAAGGGCTTACTGGCTAGAAATGCCCGATGGCAGAGAGCTCTCTAACTCGTGGAACATAGATCAGCTTCAGAAGTTTTATGTGTAATCCCTATACCTTACATTTCAATAAAGCTGTTCTTCAATTCTCGACCTTTACATCTTTTCTTTGTTGACTGTGCACTGTCATTGTTTGTCCGAGACTTCTTCGAATACGACCTCCATACAAAGCACACTCGCTCTTGGTCTGAGCGTCGCGAGCTTAACGTTCACCCCCAGTGGTCGAGCTAAACGTAAGCCAAATCTCTTCGCAATCCAGCTCCTCCCTGTGCCCGGGCTTGAGCCAAAAGCCTCGCAGCTTTGACCACTGAGCAGTGCGCACGGTCGTGGTCAGGATTCGAACGCTAGTCTGGGCGTGACCATCTCACTAGCTTTTGTCACGTTTACTTCCCCTGCGGACCTTTCCTCAACTCTGCAGGTCATGGTCATTTGCTAAGCATCTAAATCTTGCGCCCAAGGCCGGCGTTGCTCGACCTTGGACCCAACAGGGGCTGGATGAGGGCATACCATCGGCAAACGACCTAAGGTGCATGACTAAAGGCAAAAGAGGCGTACACCAAATATCCTCGACCAAAAACTTGAAACAAGACAGTTCGTTGTCCCCCAAAAGAAAAGTAGCTCTGTTAGAACATTTTGTCTTAGTGTTTTTTACAGGTTGGCCGGCCTAGACCTATTTACAAATCGGCCATCTCGCGGGTAAGCTTCTCCTGCTCGAGCTCGGTGACCTTGGCCCTCAAGGTCGACAGCCGCCCTGGTACTAGAGGGCTTCCTTGGCGGCATCCACGGCTCGGCGCCGTTCGTCCTAGAGTTGGGCCAGAGCGTTCTTCACCGCTTTGCTGACGCGCCCATGCTTCTCTTCAAGCTCCAAGACCTTGGCCTCGAGCTCGGGGGACGCCTTCGCCGAGGAAGACGCTTGCTCCGCGGCGGCCTTCGCCAGCACTTCGGCCTTGGCCCGCTCGGTTTCGAGCGCCTTGGCCGACCGCGCGCGCTCTTGCTTCACGACCTTGTAGCCATGGTCGCGCTCGGTGGCTCTGGCCTACTCGAGCTCGGCCGCGTGGGCGACCTCCTGCGCCTTCATCGTCTGGCGCAGGTCATCGAGCTCTTTGGCCCTCTGTTCGCCTCTTCTCGCCGATCTCCGTGGTCTCGATGAACTCGAGCGCTGCCTCCGCACCTTCACCATGTTCAGGATGCCCCTCAGCACGTCGGCGTGCTCCTGAAGGCCTTGCAACCCTTGGGAGACCTTGCCAATCGCCTTCATGGCGGGAAACGTGGTCCAAATAAGAGAATAGGAAGAAAACTCGGGCTAACGCACTACAAGGTACATGAGCGGGTCCTTAACTCACGAAGGCGGTTCTCAACTCGAGCGCGGGTGAATTCCTCGCGTTCGTCGCCCGTTGTCCCCGGGCCAGAACCGACCTCGACCACGGTCGGGGCACTTGGTCCAGCACCTTGGGGTGCCACGCCGGTGGCGACCTGGCGTTCTGCCGCCACCTCCTGGGGGCTCAGCTCACCGCCAGGGCTGGGCTCGGCGACGGCACCAACCCCGACCTCCGTGGTCGGGGCTCCGTCCACCTCCGACACGAAGCGAGCGCCGCCGGATTCGCATGCGCGATCTCATGGGCGCGGTCGACCTTAGTGGCTGCGGTGCCACGACCTCAGCGCCCGACGAAACCGCGGTCGGGCAGGCCTGAGGTGCTTCCGCAGCATGGTCATCTCCGGTGGCCGGTGGTGCCACGACCTCGACGCCCGAAGCAACCGCGGTCGGCCGGGCCTGGGGTGCCTCCGCAGCTGTGACCAAAGCACTCTGGGCGCCTTCCTCCGCGTCGACCTCGGGAGGGCCAACGACAACAACGGCGTCCGTCTCGCCGGTGTCGTAGTCCTCGCTGGTCGCTGTCGTGCCCCAAATTTATGGATTCGGACACTCTGTGTATTCTGTACTAGTCCAGGATCACGCTAGTACACACAGGATAACAGGTTGAAGTACCACAATCGTACACAGAGGAAATAAATAAATAAGTACTTCAAGCATAATATAATCGAGTTACATGACCTTATGGTCGCCTTACAATAATTCGCTACGCAGGGCGACAAATATCAGAGTAGCACAAGTTTATCAGCGGAAGCAAAAATAAAGCAAGGAATCCTTCATAACCACAGGCTACTGAGTGCGGCTCAACCCCTTAGTCCTCTTGGCCTTCGACGAACTCCTCCTCCCAAGCTGGCACAGCTTCATCTTCTGAGGTTTTTGTCGATGCAAGGATGAGTATACAACATACTCAACAAGTCATGCCCAATGCAGGTCTATTACTACATGCATGGCTTATTCCAAAGGAAAGGCTTAATTGGTTATTTTGCATAAAGCAACATTTCTTTTACACAGGTAATCCTATTAGATTAAAAGCAGTAAAACCAATATTAATAATAATTATTTTCACAATTCTTTTCCAAGAGTTTGGCACACAACCCTAGTTTCATTCATCAGCTTTTGGCACACAGCCACCCATTCCTCATCTTTTATTTTTAAATCTAACCCTTGACTGTAATCACCGAGCAATGTCCAGTACCGCGGACACGGCTATTCGAATAGTTTCAACTCACACACTCTGCAGAGGCTGTACACTTTACCCACAGGATAAAGTCGCTCACCACACAGGCGATTGATTGTAACAAAGTCTTTCAGAAACTAGCATTTAACCGTTGAAACCCTCCGATACTTCCCTTCTAACACTTCCCTCACTCAGAGTCGAAGTTTAGACAGAGCAAGTACCGTTGAATGGGTACCAAGCCGTAGCACGTGCACGCTTCTCTACAGCTTGCACTGGTGTGCTTTGTCACCCCGAGGTTTCAAAGGAAAGAGGTTAGAAACCTACTTAACTAGGTCCGTCCCATTAGGACAAGTGGTTGTACACGGAACTCAGTTCAAAGGCTCGCAAGGTTAAGTCCTTAATTGTCCCGGGCAAGACATCCATTTTATACTTCTCGGCACACGGCATTCACAATCTTTCATACAACCCATTGCCACACAGGCCCACCTAGCACGAAGCCATCCTGCCACTTGCCCCGGTCCAAAACATTTCCCCACCCCACGCTACATTTAAGCAACACATGCCATTGTCCACATCAATTCACCTAATAGCACCACACAAAGTTACTATTCCAATTCCATCATATGACATCATCGCACTTTTACAAAAATCGTTCCATA
Source organism: Guadua angustifolia (assembly GCA_036346375.1). Classification (NCBI taxonomy): domain Eukaryota; kingdom Viridiplantae; phylum Streptophyta; class Magnoliopsida; order Poales; family Poaceae; genus Guadua; species Guadua angustifolia. Next base: position 16,415,919 of record CM070516.1, on the reverse strand, counting down.
ATTGTTTAGGCAATATTCATTTGCTATTTGAAATTCATTCATCGCATACAAGGGGATAAGCAGCTAATCACGGTCTTGCCTCCTGTGTTGGCGTTATATTAGCCTCCAACATATTAAGCATCTTAGAGTGGACAAAGATTTTAGGGCATATAAACAGTATAATCAAGGTGGCATAAACAAGTTTGGCTTTTAACTACCATTTCCCAATTTAACCACTAGTATTTGTACTTAACATAGCATGCGATATGGAAATCAAAATATACTTTGAAAACTAGGCGCAAAATGGTCAAAGCATGACTTGCCTTCAAACAGCGATTGGTTCGGTCCGAGGCTGCGATGGGTCTTGAATTCTCCTCGGAATTCCTACGACTCTGAGTCTAATCGATACAAGTAAGCACACAATAAATATGCAATACAGACAGCAACATTAACACCAAAAATAAAATAAAAATCACCACTAAATAGCTTACATTTTTACAAATTTTTGGGCACTGGAATCACTCAAATCCGAGTTAAAATGCGAAAGTTATAGCATTTTCAAGTTTGCTGAAATTCAAATAAATATATAACCGGATTTCTTTATTTATTTGCCTACTGAAAATCCGGATTAATTCCCTCGGCGACACGTGTCGGCACCGGAGTTAACCACGTCGCTTACAGACACTGACAGGTGGGTCCCAGATGATGTCATGCTGACGTCAGCACGACTGGCGGTCCACCCACTGACGAGTGGGCCCGGTGAACAGCGCTCGGCCCCACATGTCAGCGACTGACATGCGGCGAGGAAGTATCAAGCCACGCCTACGGGATTTTCTTGACCATTGGATTCAAATCTGACAGCGCAAGTCTAACCGACCGATACACTGTTAATATGCCTACGTGGCCTCACCTTGAGCGTTGGATGGAAATCTGATGGCTGTGGTTGCATGCGAGGAGTCGAAGAAGAAGCGGCGGCGCTGGTCGCCGGACTTGGAGAAGATGCAGCGGGCGACGGCGTTTCCGGGCGTCTCCGGCCGGAAGAAGTAACCACACGGATGCGCCTTGGCACGACGAGTTCGGAGCGGCCTTGGTTGCGGCGGGGAACGACGGACGGCGGCGCAAACGGTGAAGAACCGAGGCGGAGGAGAGCGGCTACTACGGCGAGCTACTACGCGTGCTACGGTGGATGGCTGAGCGAGAGAGATGAGGCGAAATGAGTGGGGTGAAGTGCTGAACACGGAGATATACTCCTCTCACTCGGACATGCCTCGGAGAACGCGCAAAATCTCTGACAATATCCACGGCGGCCAACGGCGAGCGGCGGTGCACAGTCGCCTCGTCCCGAGACTGTGCGGTCACATCGACCGTCCAATCGCGATCCAACGGTCCAGATTCGGCGGCGATTAGGGTTTCCTCCGCGCGAGCACAGTGTTGGGCCGGCCCAACACTGTAGCTAAAGGATTTTCCGGTTTTTCGAATAAAAATAAAGACAAAAATTCAAAGCAATTATTTAAGGCACTAAAAATACCTGAAAAATTCTAAAAAAATTCCAGAAAATATTTCAAGGCATTTTGAACCTAAATAAAATATTTTCATTTATTTTTGATAAATGGTTTTTCTGATATTAATTAATCAAGAGAAGAATAACTCAAATAAATTTTATTTAAATCCAATAAATCCTCAAAAATCCATAAAAATTCAATTAACTCTAGAAATTCAGATAAATTCAAATAAAAACAAATTAACTTTTAATTAATTCACAAAAATCCAAATTACGCCAAAAATGAAAATCAGACCAAATTTCGGGACGTTACAAACCTACCCCTTGCGGAATCTCGCCTCGAGATTCGAGGCTTAACTAGAGAACGAGTTTGGAAATTCCTTTTTCAGTCTTCCTCTCGCTCCCATGTGGCCGCTTTACGTGTGGTTGCTCCATTGAACTCGCAAAAACAAAGTTGTCTTGCTTCTTGTTTTCCGATCCATTGTACCGAAATTTTTATCGGTTGTTCCTTGTAAGTCAAGTCTTCAGAGATCAACTTCTTCGGTGATGTTTGCTCTTAGGCACTCGGAGACACTTCTTGAGCTGCGATACATGAAAGACATTGTGTACTCCTCGCTAATGACGTGGTAACTCCAGTTGATAGGCAACCTCGCCTTTACGGCTTATGACCTTGAACGGCCCTACATATCTTGGCGCAAGTTTACCCTTTTTGTGAAACCTCTGGACTCCCTTAAGAGGTGTAACTCTGAGATACACGTAATCTTCTGGTTCAAAGCTCAAATCTCTGCGGCGGTTGTCTGCGTAACTCTTCTGTCTTGACTACGCAATTTTTAACCTTTCTCTGATCAGTGCTATTTGCTCTTCGGCTTCTTGGAGTATATCTGGTCCGAAGACGCGACGCTCTCCGGTCTCATTCCAATTTAACGGAGTTCTGCAGGGTCGACCATACAATGCTTCGAAAGATGACATCTGAAGACTTGCCTGATAGCTGTTGTTGTAACTAAACTCTGCATATGGCAAACATTTATCCCAAGTTGATGTATATGCTAACGCACAGGCTCTCAACATATCTTCTAATATCTGGTTGACTCTTTCAGTCTGCCTATCCGTCTGCGGGTGATAAACTGTACTGAAGTTCAAACGGGTGCCCATTGCTGTATGCAATTTATCCCAAAACCTTGAAGTAAATTGGGTACCTCTGTCCGATACTATCTTCCTTGGCACTCCATGCAAACAAACGATCCTTGCCATGTATAGCTCGGCTAACTTATCTCCTGAATAGGTTGTCTTTACGGTATGAAGAAGTGCGACCTTTGTTAATCGATCCACGATGACCCATATGGAGTCATAACCTCCTTGCGTCCTTGGCAACCCGGTAATGAAATCCATTTGATTTCTTCCCATTTCCACTCTGGTATTTTCAATGGTTGCAGCAGTCCTGCTGGTCTCTGATGCATAGCTTTGACTCACGACATACATCACATAGTGCTACGTGTTCAAGAACTCTCTCTTCATATTCGCCACCGTAATCTCTTTTTAAGTCTTGGTACATTTTGCACTTCCCGGTGAATCAAATACTTGGAATCGTGAGCTTCCTCCAATATTAACTGCTTTAACTCCTTTTTGTTAGGCACACAAATGCGTTCCTTCATCCATAGTGTGCCCTGATCGTCCAGCTTAAACTCTTTCGCTTGTCCTTCCTCCATCTTGGCTTTGATTCGCTTGATCTTCTCATCATTCTTCTGACCTTCTCTAATCTGGTCTTCCAAGATAGGCTTTACCTCTAACGCGGCCACGAATCCTTCCGGAACAACTTCCAATTTTAATCTCTGAAGATCCTTGCACAATTCTTTCTGGCCTTCTCCCACTATCATATTTAGACTATGATTTTTCCGACTCAAGGCATCAGCCACTACATTGGCCTTGCCGGGATGATAATGGATACCCATGTTGTAATCCTTGATCAGCTCTAACCATCTCCTTTGTCTCATGTTCAGGTCAGATTGGGTGAAAATGTATTTAAGGCTTTTATGGTCTGTATACACCTCACATCTATTGCCGATAAGATAGTGACGCCATATCTTCAGGGCATGCACTACCGCTAATTCTAGATCGTCGTTGGGTAATTCCTTCATGTGGCCTTAATTGCCTTGATGCATAGGCTACTACCTTTCCATTTTGCATCAACACGCATCCAAGTCCTTGGCGTGATGCATCGCAGTAAATATCAAAACTCTGATGCACATCTGGTTGCACAAACACGGTGCCGATGTCAGTCGTTTCTTCAATTCCTGAAAACTTCTCTCACACCGTGTCCAAACAAACTTCTTTTTCTTTCTTTAACAATTGCGTAATTGGTCTAGCGATTGTGGAAAATCCCTCTATGAATCGGCAGTAATAACCCGCCATTCCAAGGAAACTTCGAACTTGTGAAACTGTCCTGGGTGACTCCCAATGCAGCACTGCTTCGACCTTGCTTGGGTCTACTGCGATTCCCTCTGAGGTCATTACATGTCCTAGGAAATCCACCTGACTTTTCTAGAAATCGCACTTATCAATTTTATGCACAATTGTTGCTCTCTTAACCTTTCCAAAGACTAATCTCAAATGTTGTGCGTGTTTTCATCCGTCCTGAGTAAACCAAAATATCGTCGATGCATACGACCACAAATTTATCTAAGTATTCCATAAACACTTTGTTCATTAAGTTCATAAAGTAAGCAGGCGCATTTGTCATTCCGAATGACATAACGGTGAACTCGTAGTGTCCATATCTTGAAGAAAACGCGGTCTTGGGTATGTCCTCTATTTTGATTTTTAACTGGTGGTATCCTGACCTAAGGTCGATCTTGGAAAATACTCCTGCTCATCTTAGTTGATCGAAAAGATCATCTATCTGGGGTAACGGGTATTTATTCTTTATCGTCACTTCGTTAAGTGCACGATAATCCACACACATCCGAAAACTCCCATCTTTCTTCTTAACAAATGTAACGGTGCTCCCCATGGTGATGAGCTCGGCCTAATGAATCCTTTTCTCCAATAACTCTTCGACCGCTTTTCATCTCAACCAGTTCTTGGTAGAGACATCCGATATGGTCTCTTTGCTATGGGTGCTGTCCCTGGTACTAAGTCAATTACGAACTCTATGTCTCTGTCTGGTGGCATTCCTGGTAATTTCTCGGGAAAAACATCTGGGTATCCACTGACCACTGGTACATCTCTTATACTGACGGTTTGCAAATTGTTTACTAACATCTGTCCTTCTCGAACTGCCTTAGCTTGAAATTCCACTTTCCTACCTTCCGGGCTCTCAATAGACACAACTGTAATACCCGCAAAACGTTTACCAGGGGTTTTGGGGCGGTTTCTTTTCACCTGACCTCTCTTTTCTTTTGTGTGGTTGACAATCCTCCAGGGCTGATATTTTGTTCTCCCCATTCCAGCCACTGCCGACTCCCTCCTCTTCCTTTTCTTGGTCATCTGCTCCCTGGTGCTAAGCGTCTCTCTCCCAGCGCCTCCGCCGGCGCCTCTCCCTTCCCCTACTGAGCTCGGCTCCCCTCTCCTGGACTTTCCCTCGCGCTCCTCGCCGGCTGTCTCTCCGCCCAGTCGATTTCTCCGAGCAGCTCTCCTGGCGCAGAGCCCTCCTCGTGCGCAGACCCTCCTGGCGCTCCCTGGCGCAGCTCGCTCTCCCTGGGCAGCAGTTCTCCTGGCGCCTCCTCTCTGGCGTGGCGGTGCTCTCCCAAGAATCAAGAAGAAGAATAAGAAGAAGCAAGACCAGCTAAGCCGAGCCGAAAGAAGAAGAAGAAGCAGGCGTGGTGGTTGCAAGCTGGCGGTGCCTCCCCTCCGGCCATTCCGCGCCGCCTTGGCCTCCCTCCGCAACCCCTCATCCGGCTAGCACCTCCCACCTCCCTCCTTCCTCCATGGATGTGCTTTGAGGTAGTCTAGCTTGGGGATTTTTCTTTGCATGCAAGGTGTTTGTGTTAATGCCTAGCTAGGTCTTCATGAGAATGAATTAGTATTGCATACGATTTTGATTCCCATTAAATTGTGAGCTTGAGGTACTGGCATATTTGAAGTAGAACATATGTTCTGTGTTTTTCTTTGATGTGGTTAGCATTGATGTATAGCAGATTCTCTTGTAGATGAGCCATTATATGGGATTCTGAAAATGTGGAAATGCTTGTCGTGAGCAATATATAATTGTCTGGTTTGTGCTTTATTATTGGATTGGATCTTAGAAAGTGTAATTAATCTGCACATCTCTGGTGATGTTTGTTATAATATTGCTTGCTCTCTCTCCAGAAGCATACATTAAGTACCATGTAATATTGCTATGCATCTAAAACAAGACTATTTAACCCTACTATTTTGGAAGTCGAGACTTGGATGATTGTTATCTGTTGGCATAGGAAGAAAGAAATCACTGAAATAATCTCACATGCATTTCTAGATAAAGTCAACTTTACATGCTAGAAATTGTTCAGGAGGTAGTGTTCTTGTATCAGTCCCAAGCATATGATGAGTTAGACTCCTCTTTGATATACTGTATGCATACTCATTTACTTATCATCTGAGATAAATCATACTTAGTTTCAGTTATTGAATATGGTTAAGCAATCGTTCAGTTGGTTGTTCTTCGTATAGTTACATTCAAGACCATGCCTCTGCCACCACCCAGAATATGAGAATCTCACCTTTCATATTGTTGTTTATGAAAAATATATTTCTTTGATAATTCTGTATATTGTTTGTTAAATTGTGTGTTTAAAGTTGGACAGTATGGCCCAATTCAACGAGTTAAGAGTTTATTACTGCCATTTGATTATGAGCATACTGCTGTATATTAGTTTAATTTGTTAATGGTTTTGCATAAGATCCCAATTTGAGAGAATTGTCAGTGTGTTCTCCTATTATTAAGGATTAATGTATGTTGTTTAGTGGGTTGTCCGGAGTTTCCATTAGTGTGAATTGGGACTGTTTTTGGCAAGAGTTGAGTTTTCGTCGCGCATTGAGGTATTGAGTCGTCCTTTGATCCATTCTTGTGCGTAACGTTGTTTTCAGGGAAAGTGTCTTCGGGAGTGGTCTTGACCCCGAGTTGCCTCTTGCGTCGGTAAAGGCAAGTGCATCCCCTAGAACGTTAGTAGGGTGTTAAATGTTTTGACTGCGACAAGAGTATGAGAATTCTAATGGTTTGGTTATGTTTAATGGCATATCTAGAAGTTGTTCTTAGCATGGTAATGAGGATGGATGAATGTTAGCAATGGGAAGGTAAGTTATTAAATTTCTATTATTGCAACGCCTTATGAATTGTACAAATGAGTATGGTTATGTTGATGCAAAGAATAAAGTGATTAAATGAAAATGTGTGTGTTATATTCATGTTTGTGTCGTGCTTATAAACATGTCACTTGCATTTGCGCATTCATTACAGAAGAGGCGACCCATGTTGATGTGGGCATTTGTACTCACACGTAGTGAGTACAAAAGTCCTACCTCGTAGTCCCATCCACGGATGGGAGCGAGTCAAGAAGAGTAGGCCCCGCCACGGATGGTTAGATTGAGGGTGCACACCGACGGTGTGCACTCACTATACCCCAGATACGCTATGACAATGTGCATTATGAGCATGCATGGTGCATTCATTTTTTTGATTCATGAGAAAAAGGATGAGAGCATAAAAGCATTGCATTGTATGTTGCAATTGGTAAATGTTAATTGATGAGAAGGGAATGACAAGTTGAGGATTGAGTCGTGGACTCATCCCGAACGACATTGAGGCATGAGTATGGTTTAGTTATGTTTCCGAGTTGTATGTGGTAAATGGGGATAGATTGCTTCTTTTCTTTGGATGATTTCAATTAAGTATTGGTTATGTCAAAAGATGAAGTAGTTGTGCTCTTATGTTTGGTTGTATATGAATTCAAACTGCTTTTTATTTACGGATATCAATTAAAGAAACTTTTACTTTATGTCTTGTAGCATTTATATTCTAGTCGAATTCATTATTTTTATGCCTGATTGCGCTTTGTTGAGTCTTGGACTCACGCTTGTTTGTTTTCTTGTTTTAGGTACTTTGAAGCTGGCTCGTCGGGTTGGGAGTAGTAACACGCATTACCGACTTGGTCTCCAAGAATTCGCTTAACCGATTCATTCAGTCTTGATGTATCTAATAAGATTGTAATGTGTTATGCGTCGTGGTGGAGTTTATTAAATTCTATTGGTTTTGTGATTGGTTAACTAAGGACCTGCTAGAATGATATCCTACTGCAAATATTTTCTGTCTCCTGAGTGGATGTCCATAGTTTTAGAGGAAGTGCTGTCGAAATTTTTTTGGGGAAATCGGGAGTTAGTAGCATTCTGGACTTCGTGGGAAGTCTGGGTGTTACAACAACTCTCCTCCCACAGTCTAATATAGCCTTATGCTTGGTCAACCAATCCATTCCCAGGATAACATCCAGGGTTTGGGTATCTAATATAATAAGGTTCGCCAAGAACTCTACTCCTTTTATTAATAGCTTAACTCCAGAACATCCGACCTTAGAACGGAGTTCTGATCCAGGGGATTGAACTAGGAGTGTACTTTTAAGGTTAACCATATCCAGGTCATTTGTCATGGCAAAATCTCGAGAAACGAACGAATGCGAAGCTCCTGAATCAAATAATATTGTAGCTGGCACTGAGTTGACTAGAAACTTACCGAGCACGACGTCCGTGGCATTCTGGACTTCGTCTGAGGAGATATGGTTGATTCGAGCTCGCGTGAATCTTGGCGGTGTAGCTCCAGCTTGAGCAGTGTCCTCGGCTTCCTCCTTGGACAGGGTCTTGGCAGTGTGTTTCAAGGTTAAACGCATGGCGCCACACCTCCTTTCTTGGGGCACACATTGGCGAAATGCGGTTTCATTGCGGTTGTAGCGGCGCCTTCGACATCCGCTGATTTCCTCCGCCTGGTTGGCAATCTTGACGGAGTCCGAGGGTCTGTCCATTGGTCTTGGCATTGGCGGTGGTTTCTAACAATGCTTCCTCGCTGAAATCTAGGGAACTGCTAGTATCATTCTTGTTTTCGATGACCGACGTCCTCCTTGCAGAGCCATGCGGCGCTTATGATTATCGTCAAGCTCTTTGCGCTTATCTTCCAAAGATGAGTGCCTTGTTTACCAACTCTTGGAAATCCGGAAAGTGTGGGTGATCACCCCACCCGCAATCCGTGTTAAGCCCTTTCATAAAGCGAGATTGCCTTGTTTTGTGCATCGCCACGTCTTCGGGAGCGAGCATAAGTTAGGTGAACTTATTTAAATAATCGCCACCGACCGCCTCCTCGCTTCGCTCAATTCCTCCTTTTTCAATTCCATGATACCCTCCGACATGGTATCGACAACTATGGTGAATTCTTCCCAAGTAATTTCTCGGGTTCTCCTGTGTGACGCTGAAGAGTTTTCCCACCATTCATTGGCGGTTCCTCAAGGTGGTGGGAGGCATAAAGTACCTCTCGCTTCCTTCACCTTTGCGCTATGTGCAATTTCCTTTCGATGGTTCTCACCAATCATCCGCCTCCAAGGGGCTAGCGTTGCGGAAAAGGTGGGCGGTCGAGTCCTCATGAATTCGACAATCTTGAGTAGGACGTGCCCGTTGTTCACAACTTTGATTGTTGGCGGTTGCTTGAGTGTTGATCTGTTGTACTGTGGCCATCATCGTCTGCATTAACTGAGTCTGTGCTGCGAGAAATGCTCCTAGATTCGCACATCGATCGGGCGGTCTGTCTCTGATGGTGGCGATCGCTCGACTACCTCTCGACGCGAACCATCGCCTCCGGCTCAAGTTGTTGTAGTGTTCACCATCTGCTGATTTCTTCGATGGTTTAGAGATAAGGGGGAAAAGAATAGGCAAGCATGGAACTTATATGGGGGAAACAGGTGTAACTTAAAACCATTAAACATTCAAGCATAATTAATAATTAGGTATGGTTTATTACATAGTCTAGGGACTATGCAACCATAACAATCACAAACATCACATCAAATTGTTCATTACAACATCGCATACTAATGTTCGAATTAAAGCGACACTCAAAACAATCGAAGTCTCAACGCAAAGCCGGTCACCGCAACTCGACAAAGCATCACTCCTCAAGCCACCCCGCCTGGCTCGCCGATCACGACGTTGGCGGGTGAGTGGCATCGGGCAACCGTCCCCATGCCCTCCCCACTGTGTACTGGGGCACCACAGTCGCTGGTCTCCGGCTGGCGGGCGCTGCTCCTCCGCTCCTCCTCGCTGCCATCGCCGAGCTCCATGACGGGCGTCCGGCCTCGACAGAGAGAGCCTCCTCCACTGGCGATCCTTGAACAGTGTGCTCTCGGTCTCCGTGAGAGCAACCTTGGTCTCCTCGAGCGTACACCGCTCAAGCTCAAGTCGTGGCGCCCATAACCTCCTCTCGTGGCGTGGGCGAACCCGCTTAGGTGCACGACGGTGGCGCTCGTCCTCTAGCTCCAAGCGCGCTTAAAGAGGTCCTCCCGCTGTGGGTGCACACAGCGGTGTCCCACTTCGGCCGTGGTCCCTCTCGATCCGACGAGCGCAACCCGGGCGCACTCAGATGCCGCCTCGTAGCTAGCTCGCTTCACCGAGGCGGCAGACGACTAGCATGCGCGTGCTCGAGCGCATACAAGGTAAGAGTCGTCTCCCATCCGCGAGCAATCCTGTTGACTATCCAAAGGGACTTGTAGAGTGGACGATCAAGCCTCCCAACACTGGAGCATCCTCCGAGCTCAGAACAGTAGCCTCCGTGACGCCTCCAAAGAGTGAACCATCCGCATCTACCAAAGCAACGCGTCGTAACAATAATTTTAAAAGAATATAAGTAATGTAAAAATACAAGCAGAGGTATGAAGCAAGGAAGAAGGGATAAGTCAAGATTTCATTGATTATTCTAGCCAAATTTTAGTCTTTAGAAATTAGCTTTTATCCTTTCTAAACGCCGCCTAATCTAGGGTTAAGTCCTACAACAAGATGGCTCGATACCATCCTCGCCGTGCCCGAATTTACGGATTCGACACTCAGGTATTCTCAGACTAGTCCAGATCACGCTAGTACACACAGATAACAGTTGAAGTACCACAATCATACACAGCGGAAATAAATAAATAAGTACTTCAAGCATAATATAATCGAGTTACATGACCTTATGGTCGCCTTACAATAATTCGCCATGCAGGGCGATAAATATCAGAGTAGCACAAGTTTATCAGCGGAAGCAAAAATAAAGCAAGGAATCCTTCATAACCACAGGCTACTGAGTGCGGCTCAACCCCTCAGTCCTCTTGGCCTTCGATGAACTCCTCCTCCCAAGCTGGCACAGCTTCATCTTCTGAGGTTTTTGTCGATGCAAGGGTGAGTATACAACATACTCAACAAGTCATGCCCAATGCAGGTCTTTTACTACATGCATGGCTTATTCCAAAGGAAAGGCTTAATTGGTTATTTTGCATAAAGCAGCATTTCTTTTACACAGGTAATCCTATTAGATTAAAAGCAGAAAAACTGATATTAATAATAATTAATTTCACAATTCTTTTCCAAGAGTTTGGCACACAGCCCTAGTTTCATTCATCAGCTTTTGGCACACAGCCACCCATTCCTCATCTCTTATTTTTAAAATCTAACCCTTGACTGTAATCACCGAGCAATGTCCAAGATCATGACACGGCTATTCAATAGTTTCAACTCACACACTCGCAGAGGTCAGACACTTTACCCACAGGATAAAGTCGCCACCACACAAAGCGATTGATTGTAACAAAGTCTTTCGAAACTAACATTTAACCGTTGAACCCTCCGACATTTCCTTCTAACACTTCCTCACTCGAGTCGAAGTTTAGACAGAGCAAGTACTGCTGAATGGGTACCAAGCCGTAGCACGTGCACGCTTCCTCACAGCTTGCATTGGTGTGCTTTGTCACCCCGAGGTTTCAAAGGAAAGAGGTTAGAAACCTACTTAACTAGGTCCGTCCCATTCCGGACAAGTGGTTGTACACGAACTCAGTTCAAAGGCTCGCAAGGTTAAGTCCTTAATTGTCCCGAGCAAGACATCCATTTTATACTTCTCGACACGGCCTTCACAATCTTTCATACAACCTGTTGCCACACAGCCCACCGGCACGGCCATCCTCGCCACTTGCCCCGGTCCAAAACATTTCCCCACCCCACGCTACATTTAAGCAACACATGCCATTGTCCACATCAATTCACTAATAGCACCACACGTGTTACTATTCCAATTCCATCATATGACATCATCGCACTTTTACAAAAATGCGCTCCATAATTGTTTAGGCAATATTCATTTGCTATTTGAAATTCATTCATCGATACAAGCGGGATAAGTGACTAATCACGGTCTAGCCTCCCGTGTTGGCGCCATATTAGCCTCCAACATATTAAGCATCTTAGGGTGGACAAAGATTTCAGGGCATATAAACATTATAATCAAGGTGGCATAAACAAGTTTGGCTTTTAACTACCATTTCCCAATTTAACCACTAGTATTTGTACTTAACATAGCATGCGATATGGAAACCAAAATATACTTTGAAAACTAGGCGCAAAATGGTCAAAGCATGACTTGCCTTCAAACAGTGATTGGTTCTGGTCCGAGGCCTGCGATGGGTCTTCGAATTCTCCCTCGGCGAATTCCGGCGACTCGGAGTCTAATCGGTACAAGTAAGCACACAATAAATATGCAATATAGACAGCAACATTAACACCAAAAATAAAATAAAAATCACCATTAAATAGCTTACATTTTTACAAATTTTTGGGCACTGGAATCACTCAAATCCGAGTTAAAATGCGAAAGTTATAGCATTTTCAAGTTTGCTGAAATTCAAATAAATATATAACCGGATTTCTTTATTTATTTGCCTACTGAAAATCCGGATTAATTCCCTCGGCGACACGTGTCGGCACCGGAGTTAACCACGTCGCTTATAGACACCGATGTGGGTCCCAGATGACGCATATGGCGACACAAGACGACCGGCGGTCCACCCACTGACGAGTGGGCCCGGTGAACAGCGCTCGGCCCCACATGTCAGCAACTGACAAGCGGCGAGGAAGTATCAAGCCACGCCTACGGGATTTTCCTGACCGTTGGATTCAAATCTGACGGCGCAAGTCTAACCGAGTGATACACTGTTAATACGCCTACGTGGCCTCACCTTGAGCTTCGGATGGAAATCGGATGGCTGTGGTTGCACGTGAGGAGTCGAAGAAGAAGCGGCGGCGCTGGTCGCCAGACTTGGAGAAGATGCACGGCGACGACGCTGCGCCTCCGGCGAAAGAAGTAACCACACGGATGCGCCTTGGCACGACGAGTTCGGAGCAGCCTTGGTTGCGGCGGGAACGATTTGACGGCGCAAAACGGTGAAGAACCGAGGCGAGGAGAGCGGCTACTACGGCGAAGCTACTACGCGTGCTACGGTGGATGGCTGAGCGAGAGAGATGAGGCGAAATGAGCGGGGTGAAGTGCTGAACACGGAGATATACTCCTCTCGCTCGGACATGCCTCAGAGAACGCGCAAAATCTCTGACAATATCCACGGCGGCCAACGGCGAGCGGCGGTGCACAGTCGCCTCGTCCCGAGACTGTGCGGTCACATCGACCGTCCGATCGCGATCCAACGGTCCAGATTCGGCGGCGATTAGGGTTTCCTCCGCGCGAGCACAGTGTTGGGCCGGCCCAACACTGTAGCTAAAGGATTTTCCGGTTTTTCGAATAAAAATAAAGACAGAAATTCAAAGCAATTATTTAAGGCACTAAAAATACCCGAAAAATTCTAGAAAAATTCCAAAAAATATTTCAAGGCATTTTGAACTTAAATAAAATATTTTCATTTATTTTTGATAAATGGTTTTTCTGATATTAATTAATCAAGAGAAGAATAACTCAAATAAATTTTATTTAAATCCAATAAATCCTCAAAAATCCATAAAAATTCAATTAACTCCAGAAATTCAGATAAATTCAAATAAAAACAAATTAACTTTTAATTAATTCACAAAAATCTAAATAACGCCAAAAATTAAAATCGGACCAAATTTCGGGACGTTACAGTCGCGGGCTGGATCTCCTCGACCGGGTCGTCGAGCCCTTGGTCAAACTCGCCGGTCGGAACCCAGCTCGAGGCCCTTGAAGGAGTGCGCGCCTGGCTCGAGGGTTGACGTGGGGCCAGCACGAAGGCGTTCTCCTCCTCCTCCTCAGACTCGGACTCGCCCTGCACAACAGCCATCGTCAAAACGGGCAAGTTTCGAGCTCGGGCGCTCAAGGTCTGCGATCAAGAACAGACACTAAGCCAGAAAAACGTGAAGGGGGCGGAGCAAACTATAAAACCAAAAGCTTACCTGGGTCGTCAGCCTCCGGCTTGTTGAGGGCCGGCGAAGGTCTTGTTGCCCCAATGCCGAAGGGGCACTTCGCTTTCGCACCCCACCGGCCTGGGACCTCAGAGCTCGCGCTGGATCCACGCCATCCGCGGCGGCGGTCCTAGGGGTCCTAGCTTTGGCGCCCTGGGCCGGCTGGGGACTCGAGGTCCTGGCGGCGGCCGCCACGTTCTGCTGCTGCAAAGGGGAGAGCATGTCAAGCAACGAAAGGACACGAGCATGGGCTCGGGGGCTCGGCCATGGGAGTCCTTACCATGGCACGGTCACCCCACTCGACGTGGGGTTTCTTCACCTCCTGGCAGCCTACTCCGGTCGGGGGGGACCTCATCTTCCCCTTCTTGCTCTTACCCCCGTCGGGCAGCGGGAGCATCCTCCTGGCTGTCTCGAACAGCTCCTGATGGTCTTGCAAGCATGCAAGGTTCAAGGAGGGCCCCATGGACACTCGAATTAAGAGCTTGGTCGGGACGGCTTACCTCGGCCTTTCGGCGGAGTACATTCTTCGGGACGGGGTCGTCGATGACGTAGTCATGCACCACCTTTCTGAACATCTCATTCATCCTGGCGGCGATCCAGGACTCCTTCGGCGCTGCAAGGGAAACGACCATCAAAGAAGATCAAAGGTCGCCAGGTGTCAAAGCCGAAGGTTTCACTTTGTGGTCTCCGCCCGACCTCGGCCAAGGGTCCGAGGCATACGGAAGCTCGTCCCCAGCGTCTGCGAAGTGAGGCTCGAGGTCGTCCCAGGTGTCCTCTTCGACCTTGAGCCTCGGGGCTAGCCGACGGGATCTGGCGACCCTTGGCTCGGCAACAAGACGGTCAACGGGCTCCCTAGCTCGGGAGGCCTCGACCACGACCTAGACTGGCTTGGGCCGCGCGACCTAGAGCGCGTGCAGCCTCGAGCTCGGACCCCGCACGACCTCGGGCTCGGGTCGACTCTTGCTCAGGACGGCGTCACCTTGGATCCCGGAACGTGCGTTTACTCGGCGGTTACCGGAACGTGGGTTCGTGCAGCTGAGGCAGGCGTGTGCGACGTGCCCGGGACAGTTACAACCAACCATCAATGCGCATGAATGCCACTACCCGGGAATCTCTCCCGTCCGTTACAAGCAGGGGAGATATAAGACCGAAGATGCACAACCTGAAGGACGACACACTAGAACTCGAGCATTAGATATCGCCATTGTTGAGCTTGAGCTGTAACACATTTCTGTACATGTGAATAGCAAAGATCACCACCGCAAGGCAACTGGAGTAGGGCTATTACCTTCACAGGGGCTCAAACTAGTATAAACCCTGGTCTCACGCTCGTTGTCGTCTTGCTCCGACCATCAACACGTCGAGTCCGTTCCTCCGCTTGAGCAAAGCTCTGCTCGGGTCCCTAGTCTCACTACCCACTTCCTCACTTCTGTGGTTGGCGATCCCGATCGTCGACAATAAGTTTATTATCGATTCCTAACATTCGACAAAAACCTTGGAGGAAAATTGAAAACAAAAACTTTTTAAAGTTTAAAGGGAAGGGAATGAGGAGAAAAGTGGGATAAAGGGGATGATGCTAAAGTGTTGTGACGAGAGAGCCTTTGAGATAGAAGAGAAGTAGAACAAGGAGGAGGTGATGTCACATATCACAATCAAAATGCATCCTAACCAAATTTTTGGTGAGGCCCCCTAAAATTAGCAATTTTAAAAAAGAAAATACCCAGATGGCAAAAATGGATGATGCAACCACAAACTAATTAGCAGAGGATTGGAAGGTTATCTAACACTATTTAAAAGACTAAGGTTCACGTAAAACAAGCATTAAACAGTGCATAACTTGCAAGTTCCAAGCACAAATCACAGACCAAACAGACATAGTGGTATGGCTTGCATTGCACCAGCAACACAACGAATTACATGTTCACAAGACTAAGAGCAGAACTGCAGAATGAACCACTTGAGCGAGCTAGCAAAAAACAATAATGTAGTAAGCAGCACCAGTATTTGAATGAAGGGTTAGATAAGTTATACTAGCGCAAATTAAAATTCTATCAATCTCAAAAAACCATGTGAGTAAATGATCATGAATTACAGATAGTTACCACTAGACACGTAATGCAGTGATAGAAGATATCGAAATAGATTGATGTTGTGCGTTCTAGTATGGTCGTCGAACAGTGCGATCAGTCTGAGCTATAGCCTAGCATCAAGTTGATCCTTTAGCTTTTGGATCGATCCAATCAACTCCTTGATCGATTAAACAGTCGTTCTCGAGTAGCACAGTACTAGAGCAATGCCTCTATTGGTACCCACACATCCAGAGTTAGAACGCCGAGCACCAGGGTGCTAGCACTGTACGCACAACAGTGATGGTAGAGGACGGCTAGGGTTTTGGTGGTGGTGCAACTCTTGCATATAACTTATGCTTGAAATCCTAAGCCTACGTCCCATTTTTACAGCCCTTGATGGAGTCCAATCCTTGGCCCCAATCGAGTCAATATTCAATTCGGTCCATTAGAAACGGATCTAATCCGAACTCTGATAATAGATTGTAATCGTTTCAAACCCCTTAAGTGTGTGACCCTATAGGTTCATGTATATTTGGACACGACACAAAAACACCTATTTGACCTATAATCGATAGTTGTCCCTAGCAGTACATATCGATTCCCAAATATTCATAAAGTATCAGATGAACCTACTATAGTGTGATAATATCATGTTCCCTTTGCCTCACGATATCAGATCGAACTCAAGGCGAGATTGTGCCATCCTATGACAGCCCGATCCCTTCAGTCATACCATAGTAGATTAATTTATCTGCATTGACTCTCAATCACATTCAGTATTGCCATGTACTTCCTTAATCCATCTACCTCGAGGGGCCCAAAGATATCTCTTCGTTATATAAGAGGGGCAAATTCCATTTTGATTATTCATGTACCTCAACATATTTCATGGTAAACCCGAAAACTTCCTTTATAACTACCTAGTTAAAGAGTAGCGTTTGGCAGCCCCTAAGTAAACCATTACACATCCAGAAAACCAATAACGATCTCAGGTCTAAGGATCATACATACACTACATATGAGACCAACTGATGACACATAGGAATATATAACAATTCTCATAGTGTCTCATATGGGTCAATCCAATGCATATTCTCCAACACGTGTCTACATTATTGATTAGATATCTCTATAACCTATGAAACATGGTCATTAATCAATGCATGTGCTGATATATGAAATATAATCATCCTATATTGTAACAACCGATTAGAGATGACTTGATATATAAAAAAAGTTACACGAACAAGTCACGTACTTGTTGATCAATCTAATCGATATTTATTCAAAAGACAAACAATTATTCTATTCTATAAACATAAGATGTGATACAATCATTTCCATGATTGCCTCAAAGGCATATCACTAACAATGAATTCCAAATTTCCACCTAAGTACTTAAGTAGCTCCTCTTGAATACCTTGACGACAAGTCCAGAAGCTAATCAGTTGTCCATAAGTTGGTTTCAATTTGACGTGGCACACCTAGCAGAGCACCTCAACGAAAACCATCTGATTTAGCTAGAAAAGTATGGATAGGTGAAAATTGAATACTCCCTCCATTCAGAAATATAGATGTATTTTGAATTTGCACAAGGATTATAGTTGGAGTGAAATTGAGAAAGGTATCCTACTTAATTGTCTTGGAAAATGAGATATAATAGTTTGTGTATAGTGATATTATGACTAGATGGAAGCTCAATAAGCAGCCATACCTTGTTCCTCTCGAAGTTCTTAAGTTGCTCATGCATAGCATTAATCAAGACTCATTGGATACTGCATGAGAAAAATCCTTCGCTCAAATGAGGCAACAATGGCAGGGTGATGGCAGAAAGAGGACAACCTTGATTTTGAGCGCGTCACATGCTCAAATAGATCACCAATGATCTGATGAGGTGGATGAGAATGCTGAATATATATGGCGGGGTGGTCTAGAAGTAGAAATGGCCTCTACCTCATACACAGAAGAGGTAGGAGCAGAGCCACTTGCTGAAGAAAAGTTAGAAGGTAAGGGCTAGTCTCCCTAAGGTGCAAAAACGGAAACAGGTGGCACCTCAGGTGTAGAGAGGACTAAATCAGATGGAACACCATCATCCTTATCCTCTACAAAGATGGTCTCAGAGAGAGAGAAAGGGCCTGATATATCAGGTCTAGTACCTGGGCTAGCCTCATCAAAGATCACATCATAAGTCTCTATGATCCTATTTGCATCACAACTCCAGACCCTACAGCTACTAAAAGAAGTCAAGTAATCTAGAAAAATACCATTAGAAGAACGAGACTCAAACTTACCTAGGTTACCAGACTTCAAAATGAAACACTTGCAACCAAACACTAAGTTTTCGCCCATATCTAACTCGTAAGAAGTGCGGTGCAAATATGCCCCCAAGAATACACGATTAGAAACATGACAAGCAATAGCTATAGCCTTAGCCTAAAACTTCTTAGGAATATTGTACTCGTCTAGCATCGTCCTGGCTATCCCAACCAGGGTCCTATTCTTCCTTTCCACTACGTCATTTTGCTGAGGAATGCATGGAGAGGATAATTGATACTCTAAACCAGACTCCACATAGAACCTCTAAAAGTACGATTTATTGAACTCCATGCCATTATCACTGTGTATAGCTCGTAAGGCACCTGAGAGCTCAATAGACAGCCTATTGACAAAACTCCTGAAATGAGAAAAAGACTCATCCTTCGAGGTCATGAAATACACCCAAGAATACCTTGAAAAATCATCAGCAATGACAAGAAGTCAAGAATATACCACTTCCCACCTACTGACTGCACTCTAGCAGGACCAATAGTGTCCATATGTAAAAACTGTTGGGGAATGGGTTGGCTACTCTAATGAAAAATTAAAATTTTCTACCACATAACCAAAGAACCACTGCAAGTTATAGATCACAGAATTACCATTAGACATGCAAACCCATAGCGGAAGTAGAGTTGATATAGCACGGTGGTGCAGATGTAGTCATACTAACCTCGTGCCTCCTCAACAGCTCCTTGTGACTGTCGCAGGCTGTGGATCATTGTAACATCCCAAAATTTGGGTTTTCAAAAATTTATATTAAATTAGCTTTCTAAAAAAACTTTCATCAATCTTATTTGATTAAAGAAGCTTAATTTCGAATTTTCTAAATTTAAAACAATTTAATGTGCCTTTTGTGTGCATCAAGTAATTTAAAATTTAGATTTACAGTGTTCTTTGTATCTCAGGGAATTTCCCAAATTGAGATTTGCTAAAAATTAATTAAAATTATTAAATTAAACATTTGGATGTTAATTGGATTTTTAATTCGAATTATTAATTATTCGAGCAATTCTATATCCAAATTCCATTTCAAAACCTTTCCAAAAGTCTCATCAATTAAAAATATAATTTGGAGAAAAAATAAAAGATTTGGTTTTGCTAAAACTACCTTATTTAATATAAATAAACCAAAGGGAATTTCTGCAAAATTTCATACATTTGTCAAATTATATGTTTTCTAAAGCCTTTCCGAAAGCTTTAACAAAATAAAAATATATGTTGATATAAAAATAAAATATTTTGTGGTACCAAAATATTTTAGTTGATCTCAAAATGTCCTAATTAAACTCTCTAAATTTTCTTAGAATTTTTGGGGTTGTTTTAGTATTCTATGGTACCCTCTGTTCTCCTTTCAAATTTCGTGCAATTTGGTTCATGGAATCAAAAGTTATGGCCGTTCCAATCTCAAATCGTGTTTCTGCCCGTTCTCCTCGCTTTTTATGAGTTTGGCGTGAAATTTTATGGTAGACTCCTCTTGATATCCCCTACATGGTGCTCACTCTAACCCATGGTTCTTACCTCGTGATTTTGCGCAGAAAATTCTTTTCTCCGATTAGACTGTGTTGCGGACAGCAGAAAACTTCGTCGTGCATTCCCCGTTGATGGACAGAAGGTAAAACTCAGATCCGTTCATGTCACTTTGTGCCAAATATTCCCAGATAGCTCTCTGTAAAATTTAGTTTGGTTTCATCTATTATTTTAATAGTTATGACCGTTTGATCTATTAGTTGCCGCACCCGTTATCGGTAGTTTGTGATCTATCTGTTAGGTTTTTGTCAAATCCAGCCATACCGTTGAATTCGTATCGCCAAGATCTACGCCATGCTCACTTCCTGTTTGCTGTTCGCTCGTCCGAAATTTTTGATAAATATTTAGCCACCGACATTCATCGTGCATCGCGTCATCTTTTGCCGCCAATCATCCTAGCCTTTTGTGACCGTGTCACCATGTCCTGTAGGTCGTAATATCTCTATTTTGTTCACCTATGAAGTTCCGTTAGCCTCTGTTCGTTGTTAAAGTCGTTACCAAAGGATTGGTCGCCGATCCCACCTTTTCTCGTGTTCTCAGTTTTAGCCGTCCCTTTTGCCATGTCGCCATGACAAGTATACCTTGCTGTCCAGAGCCATGTTATTCCGTTGTTGCCACCCAATCGTCGCCTGCATGACATGCCACCTTAACCGTTTGCCTAACCGTCACATGCGTGTATGTACAAGTGAAAGCCGTAGTATCATATAGCCATGTTGTGACCTAGCCCCATCTTATGCAATGAGTTAGCCTCATCACCATATAATAATGCTTGTGGCCGAACCTAAATCCTAACCTAAGACTGGCTCGATGAACCAAGTTCATCGTGGGCCGTGTGATCGATTGTGGTACCACTAGTTGGTCAACTACAATCAACCCTAAACCTAGCAGAGTTCTGTGTCATCACCAAAGATGCCATGTCATCATCACTGTCGTTTATCGTATCCTTATTGTATAGCCGAACCTTATATTAGTGCCCTAACCCGAAGATATGTGCACCACATATGTCATTCCCTACCCAAGTCATGCCCGAGCCATATTAACGTTCCTATCTGTTCATATCATCGCCGCTTCATCATTGTCAAGTCTCTTCATCGTCGTATGACTGAACCCTAGATAAAACCCTAGCTGATCGCTTATCGACCCTATGTGTTTGTGCCTTATCTTAGTAAACTTTAATTTATCATTGACCCAAGAATCGTTCGTGGACTTGGTCGCTAGACCATTGACCATGTGTCATATCCTTGTGTCATATCTAATCTATCAGCTTATCTTTATTTTGTTTGATTGTGTATCTACTTAGTCAACGAAAGTCAACCTCAAGTATTAGCTTAGTTCATCGTGAACTAACATATCTGTATGGACCCGGTCTATAGATCGAGAGCCCATATGTTATTGTCTGTCTAATCAAGATAACAACTTCAAAGGAAATATTCTTCGGAATATTATTCCTTCTTTCCCAGTTATTAATCTTTCCCTTCGGTGTATTTTCCGAAAACTGTTCTCTTTTGTCTAATGATCAACTTAATCCATCCAAGTTCCTAATTTCATCTAAGCCGTTGTGCCCAATGCTATTCGTTCTTAATTTGGAGTTTACTTGATTTGCTTTTTGAGTTTTGTTATATTTGTGCTTGTTTATCGTTAGACGTTCTTGTCGGAAGTCGCTGAAGGAGCCGAGGATCAAGCAAGCGGAGATTGAAGATCGAGGATCAAGGATCAAGATAAAGAGTAAAGAATAATAAAATTGCAAGGGCCGTGCAAGTCGTGCTTTGATCATGTTGCTCCTAGCTTTACAAATTTACTTTGATTCAAATTATTGCATGCTAGTTCAAGATTAAAATGATTTAAATTAATTTAGGATTAGTTATTCAACCCAATTGTCGATATCACCTTGCCATGATTATTTGTATGCTATAATTCATTAGTCACCCTAAGATGGTTGATTATTAGTTGGTTGATATTACTTGCCAACGTGGATTGGTTAGACTGCGTATAATTGCTTAGCCATGCCACGCAACTCATGTCTTTTGAAAATAAAAGGTTAATCTCGATTAATGGATTATGAAATGTATGGGGTCCACGCCTTCGACCATTCCGCTTGGTTCGCCTTTCTCGACTGGGGCTAGATATCTCGGCCCCTTTCCCGTGCAACCGGGGAAAAATTTCGCTCGTGGCTATCGACACCTTCACCAAATGGATTGAGGTTGAACCGGTCTCGACCATCACCGCCGAGCCGCCGCTCGCTTCCGCTTGTCCGTGGTCACCGGTATGGGGTCCCATGCAGAATTATCACCGACAATGGTACTCGGTTTACCAAAGGAATTATTCCAGAATTTTGCGAAGGCATGGGCACCAAAGTGTGCTTCGCCGTGGCTCATCCTTAGAGCAACGGAGCGGCAGAAGCGCCAACCGACAGATCGCCCAAGGCGCCAAAAGGCGAAGTTACGATGAGCTCAAACGCCACGGCATGACCTGGTGGACGAACTTCCAACCGTTTTATGGTCTATTCGCACCCGCACGTCACCGAAAGCAACAGGTCCACACCCTTTCACTCGTGTTTGGTAATCGGCCGCCCCGCCTCCGGAGGTAACGGCTGGCTCCGCCAGGTCGGGTTTGGTCGACCACGCCGACTTCGAGCAAGAACGGTCTCTTGACCTTGCCCTCGCGGAAGAAGTAAGATGCCGTGGCATCGCACGATCAGGACATACCGCAAGCTCTTCGCAGACATGCGTCTCGGTCGATCACGACCTAGGAAGCTCCTTGTTGGGGACTTAGCCCCGAGACGGATTCTGTATCGCCCAACACCAACAAGTTATCCTCATGTGGAGGGCCCCTATAGAGTCGTTTCAACAGATCGCACGGGCTTACGGCTAGCGATGCCCGATGGCAGAGAGCTCTAGCTCGTGGAACATAGATCAACTTCGCAAGTTTTATGTGTAATCTCTATACCTTTAAAACTTCAATAAAAGGATATTCTCCGATTTCTACCATTCATGTTTTTTTTCTTTATTATGAGCATCTCGTAATTTTTCTTCGAGCACGACCTTCAGATTTGCCCTTAGTGCTGGTATCACGAGCTTTACGCTCACCCCCAAGTGGTCGAGCTCAACGAAGTCAAGCTCTTCGCAATCACTCACCCTTGCGTCCGGTTTGAACTACAAGCCCCATGCCTTTGGCTATTGAGTGTGCGATGGTCGTGGTCATGGAGTTGGTGATTTATTCATCGAGTTCGCTTGTTGCGTTTTTTTCGCGAGCACTCTATCTCGATTCTGCGAGTCATGGTCATTTGCTCGTTTTAGACTTGTGTCCAAGGTCGGCGTTGTTTCGACCTTAGACCCAACGGGCCGGGCCGACGTAATATCTACAAACGACCTATGGATCTCGATCGCGAACAAGAAGGGCACACTTCAAAAAAGGTAACCCAAACCTGTTGATAACATCAAATGTTTTTACAGGATCGAGGATGTTTGAGCTACAGATCCTCCATCTCGCGCGCGAGCTTCTCTTGCTCGAGCTCGGCGACTCTGGCCCGCAGCGTCGAGGCTTCGGTTTGTTGCAGGAGGGCCTCCTTGGTTGCGTCCGTGGCTCGGCGACGCTCGTCGTTGAGTTGGGCCAGGGCGGTCTTCGCCGCCCTGCTGGCACGCCCAAGCTTCTCCTCCAGCCCCGCGACTTTGGCCTCTAGCTCGGGAGACGCCTTGGTTGAGGATGATAGCTCGGCAACAGCCCTCTCCAACGCCTCGACCTTGGCACGCTCGTCGGCGAGTGCCTTGGCCATGGTGGCGGTCGCTCTTGGCGGTTGCCTCGGCGCCTCGGCCTTAAATGCGCTAAATGCGGCAAGCGCCGTGGCAGAAGTGGTTTGCTCCTTGGCGGCTTCCTCGAGTACCACGACCTTGGCGCGCTCGTCTGAAGCGCTGGCCGCGGCGCGCTTGTTCTCGCCGCCTTCTCGAGGGCCTCGACCTGGCGTGGAGGGTCTCGAGCACCGAAGTTCAAGAAGTTTCGCTCGCGGCGGCCTTCTCCAGCAGCTCGACCTTGGCGCGCTCCGCATTAAGGGCCTCGAAGCTTTGGTCGCTGAAGGCCTCGTGCTCTGCGGCTTGAACCCATGCTCGCGCCGGAGGATCTGGTCCTCTCGAGCTCGGCGGCATGGGACACCTCCAGCGCCACCATCGGCGACGCAGGTCGTTGAGCTCCGGTTGATCCGCTCGAGTTCCTTCGCGTCGACCTCGATGGTCGCGCAGAGCCTGGAGCGCTCGGTCTCCCACTCTTCCATGGCGTTCAAGATCTGGCGGAGCACGTCGGCGTGCTCATTGAGACCTTGAAGCCCTCGGGTCACGCTGCCAATCGCCTTGAAAACAAGGAAAGCGATCTGGTAAGAAGTTGTCAAGAACACACAACTTAACATATTACAGGACATATAAGGAAAGCTCCTACCTCACGGAGTCGGTACCGCCGACAGCTACTGGAGAACTCCTCGCTCATTTCATCAAGACGAGTGTGTTGATCTCAAACCTTCGCCAGTCCCCGTGACTGGACCTTCTTCAATCACCGCCAAAGACACCTTGTCCAGGGGCCTCACGGACGACGTACGGCGGCGGCTCGATCTTTCCACATCGGCCGGGTCGGACCCCGACCAGAGGTACGACAATGAAACCGGGCCCGACCTCCGTAGTCGGGTTCCGCAGCTTCGGTGGGCGGAGTTGCGCGAAGCAAGATCCGACCCAACCCCTGGGGGTGGAACATTGTATCCCCCGGGGGCTCGAAGTTCGCAAGCCGGGTCATCGGAGTGCCTCCCGTTGTCGTGGTCGCTCTCCGTGGCCTGGGGAACCGCGGTCTCGCCATCAGGCATGATCTTGGTCGGCGGGGCCTCAGGGACTTCGGTGACACGGCCTCCAACGATTGGCGGCGCCATGACTTGAGGGCAGGACACCCATGTCTCCTCGATCTCGGGAGGATCGGCGATCATGAGGGTACCTGTCTCGCCGGTGGTTGTAATCCTCGCCGATCGCGGGTTGGGGTCCACCTCGTCCGGGCTATCGGGGCCTTGGTCGAACTCCCGACGGGGCCCACTCGAGGCCCGGCAAGAGCGCGCTTTGACCAAGACGTAGCGGGGCAAAGCATGTAGGCGTCTGCCTCCTCCTCGGACTCGGACTCGCCTCAACAACGGGCATTGTCGAGTGGGCAAGCTCGGGTCTCGGCGCCGAGGTCTGCAATCAGGATAGGCACTAAGACGAGAAAAAGCGTAGGGATGGAGCAGGTTGCAAAGCCAGGGCCTTACCTGGGTCGGTGGCCTCTGCCTCGTTGATGGCCGGCGATGGTCCTGTTGCCCCGAGCTCGGGGGGGCACTCCACTTCCTTCCTTTGGTCTAGGGAGGTGAAGCTCGCGATGAGCCCGCACCACCTGCCATGGCCATGCCAGATGACCAACCTTGATCACCCTGGACAGGCGGGGGGCTCGGTGGTCTGGCGGCGGCCGCTGTGCTTTGCTGCTGCCAAGGAAAAAAAACTTTGTTAGGCCCCGAGAAGCCAAGGGCACGAGCTAGGGAACTTGGCTATGATCATCTTTACCATGGCGCGGTCACCCCATTCGATGTGAGGCCTCTTCGTCCCCCGGCGGTCAGCTCCGGTTGGGGGGAGTCTCTTCTTCCCCTTCTTGCTCTTGCTCTCGTCAGCAAGGGGAGCGATCTCGAGTCTCCCACAACTCTTGATGATCCTACAAGCAAGCACGGGTCAGGCAAAGATATACAAATGTTCGGATAAGGCTATAGGTCGGGGAAGGCTTACCTCGGGCTTTACGTGAAGACGTTCTTGAGACCGGGTTGTCAAGAGTATACTCATGCGCCAGTTCGAACATTTCAAAGATCTGCCGCGACCCAGACTCCTTCGGCTATTTGCACGAACAAGAGCCATCGAGAGGAGGAAGAAGTGCGAACTCAAGCAAAACCTTGGGGTCAAGACCTTACCAGATGAGCTCTCGCGGGTCGAATCGTTGCGTCCCTTGATCTGGGAGAACGGGTGTAACCTCCTCCGTAGGGGAGACACCCGGATTCGCAGAAAGTCGTTCGCGATCGCCTGACCGGTGAGGCCGAGCGTGGCGCAAATGTGGATGGCGGCGATGGCTTCTGCGTCGACGTCGAGGTCCTCGGTCTCTGGGGTCTCCTTCCCCGATGTGGCGGCTCCTCAGATCGCAGCCTCCCGTTCTCCCCCTTCTTGAGGTAGAACCAGCGCTCTGACCATGGACCAAGAGAGTCCCGGCCAGTGATCTTGGGCAAGGCCCACTTGAGCCTGCATCGTTGTTTGGGAAGTAGAGGCACCCGACCACGGGTCCTTCCCGAGCGGAAGAGGGAGATGAAGGAAGAAGAGCGAGGGGTGGGAAGAATCCCAGAACCCCTCGCATAGATGGGAGAAGATGGCTAGGTGAGGACGGAATTGGGTACCAAGTTGATCAATTCAATTTGGCAAATTGCCGAGGACGTCGGCCAGAATTCGCTCTCCGGGTCCGCACCAAGAGGGAATGATGCTCTGCGCATAATCTCGTCATCTCGAGGATGAGGTTCGGTCTCGCCACCGGGTAGCCGCCAGGTCACCTGATCCAACAGCCCCAGGGCCTCGAGCTCCTTCATGCTCGCGACCGACAAGGTGCTTTTCCCCAGCTTGGCCATGGCGAAACGTCGTGTGGAGATGGAAAGGCGGTGCCTCAAGCGAGAAGGCTTGGGAGGAGGGCGAGAATTTTCAAGCCGATGATCCAAAGCTCGGGGTCTTCCACGGCGCTTTTGGGATATAACCTCCTGATTGCCTCAAAAGGCGACTTGGCATGATTAGGCAGGCGCATTAAGGCTGGGCGGCGGACTCGGTTAGCTGCAGTGTCCATTGGTTGTTGGCATCCCAGATCACCGGAGAGATCAAAGGTCGCCAGATGTCTCGCCTGGGGTTTCACTTTGCGATCTCCGCTCGACCTCGAACAAGGTTCCAAGACCTTGCAAGGGTTGCTGCCAGCGACCTGTTGGGTGAGGCTCGAGGCCGTCCTTGGTACTCCTTCTACGACCTTGAGCCTCGGGGGCTAGCTGTCGGGGGCCGGGCAACCCTTGGTTGGTCAGCAGACAGTCAACCGGCCCCCTAGCTCGGAAGGCCTCGATCAAAGACTCGGATCAAACTCGAGGCCGCTCGACCTAGGGCGCGATAACTCCGAGCTCGGGGTCCTCGCGACCTGTTGTTCGGGATGATTCAAGGTCGATAGCATTCCCTTGGATCCCGGACACGTCATCACTTGGCAGTTACGGAAACGTGGGATCATGGAGTAATGCAGGTGCCAAGGGATCGAACGGTTACCACCGGCTATCAATGTGCATGAAGGCCATGATCCGAGAATTACTCCCGAACGTTGCAAGAAGAATGTGTATAAGACTGAAACTTTGTAAACACTTAGCCAGATGTAACAACCCAACAAGACACACACTCGAGTTCAAGTCTAGACTTAGCATCGCCAAGATTGAGTCAGTAATCCTCTCTTGTACTCACAAATAGCGTGAATCACCACCGCAAGGTGGCTGGAGTAGAGCTATTACCTTCTCGGGGCTCGAACCAAGATAATCCTCGGCCTCGTCCGCTGTCTCCTAGCTCCGACCATAGACCTCCTCGACCTCATTCCTCTGTTCGGGCAAAGCGCAATTGTGGTCCCATTTCTCACTGACCCCTACCTCATTTTCTGCGGTTGGCGATCCCGATCGTCGACACTAGTTTAGTAGGATTCTGATATCTCACCTTTGATACCCCGGGGTGGCAGTTACACAAAAGTAACTGTATGGGGGAGCGTGCCTGTGCTACGGCTTGGTACCCGTCCAACGGTGTTCGTCGGTCCTATACTTCGGCTCAGTGTGAGGGAAGTGATAGTGAAGGCAATCCGGAGAGGTTCCTAGGTTGAGCTAGAAGTTTCTGAAAGGCTTTGTTATGATCGCTCATTCGCATACTCTTGTATGGCGATTCACGGCTGACGTGATGAGTTGATTGTATCTTGTGGGTAAAGTGTACAACCTTTGCAGAGTGTAAAAACTATTCGAATAGCCGAGTCCGCGGTACTGGACAATGCTCGGGGATTACAGTTAAGGGGTAGAGTTTTGAAAATAAAATGAGGTTGGGAATGTGGACAATGTGATATGGAAATTGATTAAGGATGAGAAATGCTTTACTTGAGAATGATTACGAAATTTATTATGGGTATTATTTGTTTTACTGCTTTTCTATCTACTATGATTATTTGTGAATGCTGCTTTATTGCAAAAGAACTATTCAGTCATTCCTTTGGAATAAGCCATACATGTAGTAATAGAACTGCATTCTGTGCACAACTTGTTGAGTACGGTTGTGTACTCACCCTTGCTTTAACAAAACATCACCAGTTGAGGAGAAGTCTTTGTCTTCGAAGGAGGAGAAGTTCTGCAAGAAGGCGAATATCTAGGA
The DNA here is from genome assembly GCA_036346375.1 of Guadua angustifolia. Lineage (NCBI taxonomy): Eukaryota > Viridiplantae > Streptophyta > Magnoliopsida > Poales > Poaceae > Guadua > Guadua angustifolia. The sequence continues at coordinate 16,387,675 of CM070516.1, read as the reverse complement.
GTTGAACCTTGTCAAATGCCTGTGGTATTTTGATGGGATTCACCGATGTTCTTTGTTCCGCTGCTGTTCGTTTTACTCTGAGTTGAAGTCATCTAGGCTTCACAATTGTAAGTTAACTTTAAGGTTGTTCAACATGTTATATTAATAGATGAATACTTTATTTATTATTCCGTTGTGTATGATTGTGATATTCATCTTTGTTAACTGTGAGCACTAGCTACACGATCTCGCGACTAGTCTTTGAAAACACAGAGGGTTTCCGGATTGCGAATTCGGGTCCCGACAGAGATGGTATCAGAGCATACTGACTGTAGGTCTTGACCCTAGATAGTTTGGCCGTTCTTTAGTTTGGCCCATGTGTACTGTCTGCTTAGCCCCACCCGGCGCCTTCGTGTCGTATCGCCCTGCCTCCTGGCTCCCTCCTTGTCAATGCTACCTTCGCCTTCCCCTCTTGCTGCAGTGCATGAGAAACAAACAAATGCATGCACACTCGCACTCCCACTGCAACTCACGGAGAGCCCTGCCGAGCGAGCCCGGGCAGTTGCCCAGGGTCGTCGGGAGGTGGCTCCGCCACTGGCTGGGACATCTGATCTGAGCACTAGCATAGTACACCGCTTAGCTTGGGAAAATTAAATATCCAGCACCAAATCATCACCTTGTAAAGATCTTACCCTCCGGTTGTTGAATCAAATTCCTCTAATCGAATCATTTGTTGCAACAAAAAAAATCATGAATTGGGATTTCAGAGCTTGCAACAAGACGTCCCTTAGATTGCGATAATAAAAGCAACTCTTGCTTCTGGCACAACAGGACTTATGAAACCGATCATGCTGGACAATCAAATACTTCTTCCCTCATACTTGAACAAATCAATCGCAACAACAAATTGTAGAATAGTAGTGCCAATGTTGATAAAACAATATTCTCATCAAAATTGGGTGAAATCACGAGTATAAAATTTGCAGGCGTATTAAAACTAGTTTAGAAATCGTAAACAAACAATTTTACACAGTTACAACATTGCAACATTTGAAATTAAGAGTGTTGATTCGCAACAAACTGAAAATATTAAGCAATATTTCCATAATTTTATTCTAAGTTTCTCAAAATAATTTTATAAAATTGTAACACTGCAACATTCAAAAGTAAGAGTTATAATATTTTTCAACTAAAGATGCAACAACCAGAAACAGTAGTGGAGGTTCAAGCAAATTGCAGACGGGGACCATTCTTAAGAGAATTACAATGAAGTAGATGACGCCATAGCCCCACTTTGGCCTGCACAATTCTCCACCAGTGATAGGAAATAAATCTACAATAAATGCAGAAAGGCAGCAACACCTGGGGACAGATCTCCTAACAATGGACAAAAAAAGGTCACAACAAGAAAGGAGACGGATGCCCACACTACCGCCTCATTGCCGGCCAGCTCAGGGTTGCCCTGGGTGAGGCTAGCTTAGCATCACTAACTCATCGCCCCCTGTTCACACCATCCTCCACTCGCGATTAATGCCAGCTCCTCCCACCTTAGCCTGCCAAATCTAGCTAGCTCCACCCACGACGACAACAAATTTAGCAGGCTCCGACCACCCCTCACTTGTAGGGGAGGGGTGCAAACGGATCAAATACGGACGGATTTCGCTCATTCCGTATCCTATTCCAAATTTTTTCTCGGATATAGAATCGGATACGGACAGTGCCGGATTTGAATACGAATACGGATTACCTTGGTCGCGAATACAGATCATTTCGGATATGGTTAGTCTCGGTTACGAATAGTTAGTCGGATAATGCGTGAAAGCAGAAACCATATATGTCGCGCATATTAAGATCAATCAACCATATACAAAACTTTACTAGAACCTTGGAGACATATACGTGTTTCAAATTCAATAATAATTGCCTTTCCTATATAAGAATAATATGCAGCCAAGTATAATTCCAATCAACATATGAACTTATATGATGTAAAATGTTTATGTTTATCAAATCTGTTATCGGATATCTATTTCACTCATTTACACTGATATTTTTCGGATATCTCGGATATGCGGGTATGGATTGGATACTTCTCTTCCCATATCTTACCCCATATTTTTTTCGGATAGGCAGATTCGAATCCGGATATAACCGGATATCATTTTTTTAGATTCGAATCGGATTTTAAACGAATTCGGTCTCGGATCGGTTGGGAATTATCCGCTCTGTTTGCACCCCTACTCACTTGGACCTCTGGATATCATGACCCAAAACCCTTTGTGTGCAATGCACTATTCCCATGATCAATGAATAGTACACACAATCAACATCTTTATTTTTATTGTGGATGCTCTAAGGGCATTTTCCCACTATTTATCGAGAGTTTGGGATGTAAAGGAAACATTTTGGAGTTTGAGGTGAAATTAGACTCCAAATAGAGCTGAGGCACTAAAAGTTGACGTTTTTCAATATCTCATCATACCGTTATTTTCATAAAGTTTCACATCCTGGTTCTTTTGCAATATTTATGTAATCATATACATAAAGTAATCAATAGTCCTTCAATTGGGTCCCTATGGTACACAAGGAGTGCACATTTTACTGTAGGATCTGAATAGATTGGGAAACTGCAAAGTATAAAATGGCCGCATATGGTTGCTCGCATTGCACCAGCTTGCAACAATTCTCTGCTATGACTTGGCAGTGGCTTGCAACAACGCTTGTGGTTTTGTGCTCAATCTTCTTGTTTGGCAGTTTAGCAGCCTATTTTAGTGTCACCAGATATGGAAAAGTTGAACTCGTACATACTTGAAAATTATTTATATGCAACTCTCGGCGTAGCCGGACTAGGCACAGCCTGGGCTTCTTTGGAATTTGGAATGGTACTGTCCAGACAGGGCACCAACCAGTTCATCTTCTTCTCATCAGCAGATGCGGCACAAGCTCTAGAGATAGAGGGTGAGAGATCATCAGTCTATATAGAGTTTACAAGGTACCATTTTTTTTTCATAAATTTCTCAAATATTTCAATGTATATCCTAATAAACTCTCTCTCTATATATATTTTAAAAAATAGAGAGACCTTCTGTAAAGTTGAGGACGCTAGCCCTTCGAAAAAGTTAAAGATCCATAACGGATCAAAGTTGGAGGATCAAAATATGCGTATACCGAAAACAGAATGTAAATCTACATATGCCTGGAGAAAAATGAGCAACAGTATTTTCCAATTTTCAGTGCTGTACAATAGGAAAACTGTATGCCAAGCTGGCAAACAAGCAGAACGTACCAATCCTAGTAACGTTTAGTTGGGGGCAGTTTTTCCATACCTGTTGCTCCTGTTCCTGCATGCGATAAGTTTGCACGGCAGAAGATTTTCGTTCTTCCCTTACTCTGTTGTATATAGAGGTATCAACCTCCCAGTCGCCGAATGCTGGTATAGATGTTGGATCAGCTGGACGGGAAGAGACACTTGTTTTCCGCTGTATTGGTACGTGCTTTGTATTGGGGTTGCCGTCCCCTGTTTTCCACTCCCAAGATGCAGAACTTACACGTTGCTGTTTGAACAGGAATATTAGTAAATATTATCCATCTATGCATCATTTTTATCATTATTGGTTACGACTCAGAAGTAAACAAAAACAGCAGGATACTCAACCTTCGTATTGAAGATTGTGTTAAGAACTTGGGATTAAGGAGAGCCCCTCATTTCAATAAAGGAAATTATGGACAACTCTAATTATTTTTTCATGTCTCATCTGTGTTACACAACCTTGTAGTTTAAGGAAATTTTAATTTACTCTATATACTTTTACACTGTATTTCAATTAACTCCAATCCCCTGATAGGGCCCTAAGTTTTAATTGAAAGTGATACACAGGTGGAATCTGAGTGTCATAACATGGAGTGAACATCCCTAGTGGCATTCACAAGGCAAAAATGCAGCCTGTGCTCATAGGACATAACTGAGCAAACCATACGTACAATCGACGGTCATGCTAGAAGTCAGTTGCTTGAAAAATACCTATAAAATGTTCGTTTTTCTCCATAGTTTAATCGAGAATAAAGATATGATGTTTTTATAAGAACAGAAAAAGATATTTTGCCAATCTAACTAGTTAATTGGGTTATGAAACTATGTTTGATGTTCTACTGCAAGATATTAGCACACTAGAGGGTTCTGCCACCTGTATGGCGGCCCCACCCCGTATACCAAAAACGTGGGTTTACCTTATCTTTAGATCCTTGGCCTTTATCTATGTCCTCTGTTCTCGGTGAAGGAAACTTTGATTCAATATCAAAGTGTGTTTCAGCAACATCATTGCCCTCTTCAGGATCTCTAGCGACAGAAGCCTCAGAAGCAATCTCTAAGAAAGCATCAGTGCTCTGATGAGACTGGTACCATTCGAACTCAGCTTCACCTGATTCCCCTGCAGCTATTTGCAAAGTACGTGCTTAAATTTTGCACAAGATACTCCTGTCAGATCTTGAATCACTATGCTAGGAAATCACACTTGTACATGGGAGACATCATACGACATGTTGAATTTGTTGATGGTTGTATAGTGCTAAAGTGTAGCTTTGAGAATTTTTTGGAAGTATACACATAATTGACTTCCATCATGAACAACTAATTAAATACTCCAACTTTTACGCGACGTAAGTCCAAAGGCCTTGTATATAATAAGAACGTGTAGAATCAAGAAAACAGTAACAAGGAAGAACCGTGTTACCCTATTAAGATTAATAGTCCAACCACTTGAACTAACATGTGCATCTAGACGGTTAGAGTTTTCGTGGCTCCCTCTATTTTCATATGTGTGTGTTATGGTCCTGCTACTACTGAGTACGAATTACAAGGGGATTTTGGAGGATTGAGGAGAAATCAGTGGAGGAAGGGAGGAAGAAGACACACGGGTAGGGTAAGAAGAACTGAGGAAGATAAGTAGCGCTGGCTGTTTCTTCGATGATTTCCTGGCAGCTGATCCTTCGGCTTTTGTAGTGCCTCCCTTCTCCACCAAGTGGGCTACCCAGTCCAACATCCCAAGGCCCAGTCCGTGACATTCCGCCCTCCTTGAATTTCGGCTTGCCCCCAAGCCGATGATAGCAAACCATGGATAGCAGGGGCACCCGGATCCCATGGAAATGCTTGCTCAATGACAAGAATTTCCATGGACATAGTTTTTGGGGGCAAGATTCTCCTGTCGATGTCGCGGTCCTTAAGCTCTGCCTCCGTTGCAGCTCCAACCGTTATCACTGCAACTCCACCAGAAAGCTTTGCAATCCTCTCTGCCAACTTCTCATAATCATAGACTGAGTCTGTCTGAGAAAGTTCTCTCTTTAGCTGTGCAATTCTTGCCTGGATCTCATCTTTGGTGACAACATCTGCTATAATGGTTGTGGATGACTGGGAGATGGTCGCTTTCCGGGCTATGTCAATCTGCTCCACTGTTGTATTCTCAACCAGTAATCCAAGTTCTTTGGCTTGAAATTCAGCACCTGTAACAATGGCGATGTCCTGAAGAAGAGCCTTACGCCTTTCACCAAAACCAGGAGCTTTAATTGCAGCTACATTTAGAATTCCTCTAAGCTTGTTGACAACCAAAGTTGCCAAAGCCTCACCATATACATCCTCCGCAATTATGGACCCAACAAAGTCATCATTTCCAGCTCTGCAAAGACCATGCAAAAGTGAACTGTAGCTTACCAGAGTAGGAGTGATTCCATTTCTTTCCATGTCAACAAGAATGTCACGGCCTGTCAACAGATCACCATGTTTGCATAACCCATCAACTAATATGCTGTAGCTATGGACATCTGGGACAAACCCACCTTCCTTCATCACATCAAACACCTCTTTGGCTTTGTGAACCTGACCCTCATGACAGAAACCATGAATCACTGCATTGAAACAATAACTGTTTCGCCGCCTGCTTTTCCTCTTCCTTGTGCAGCCAAACCATCTTACGCCGTCATGGCTGCTCGCCCACCGGTGGGAGTGCAACGGCGGCCTGGGTCTGCTCAAGCAAGAGGAGATGCTACGATGGCTCGCAGGGGAAGGGAGTTTTTCCCGCGCTTTTATCGTCGACATGCCCCTGCTGGTCGCGGAGGTTTTGGCGAGGGGCGTGGCCGTGGAGACCCTTCTGGCAGTGGTGGTTCTGGTGATGGGCGTGGTGGTCGTGGCGACACTGCCGGCCGTGTTGGTTCTGGAGATGGGCGTGGTGGTCGTGGCGACACTGCTGGCCGTGGTGGGCGTGGTGGTGGCCCTGGTCGGGGTATGATTCAGGGTCGCGGTCGCGCGGATGGCATGGATCAAGTGGACACTTCTCTCAATCGGTTTGGAAATCAGAGGTATAACTCCTTGCAAAGTAACCCAATTAACAGAGATCAGCAGTTGGGTGGTCCAGAAGGGGCGGTGCCTGCTCGGGATCAAGACTCTCGGCTTGATTCGGGTAAGGTGAAGAAGCCTCGGCCGCCATTCTGTTTTCGTTGTAAGTGTGTTGGCCATGTTCAAGAAAATTGCACTGCTGATCTCGATTGTTACATTTGCAATAAGCGCAATTCTCATTTAGCTGCAAAATGCCCAATTCTCAAGATGCCAAAGCTGGTAGTGTCTATGTCTGGGTGTGCAAAAAATGAGATGTGTTTTTTTCAAATACCGGAGTTTGACTTTAAATTAGAGGTTCCAGATCCTGCCCCAACAGCTTTAATTACTACTAGTGGAGGAACTCTTGATGCTGTTTCGGTTCAGATAGAATTGGCTAAGTTGTCTAGGGTAGAGTGGAACTGGGAGGCTTTGCATCATGGAGTGGATGCTTATCTGGTGGCGTTTCCATCAGAAGATGAGCTGATTCGTATGGCTGACATAGAGTATAAATTGAAGAGTGGGATAACTCTCAAAATTAGCCAATGGGAATTGAATGGTGACGCTACTCCAGCTTATTATTTGAATGAGATTTGGGTGCATGTTACTGGAGTCCCACATGCATGGCGTCATTATTTAGGTTTTTGGGCGCTAGGATCTATGGTGGGTACCACTCTTGAAGTTGATATGTTAACATACAGGAAGAAACGAGTTATCCGCCTCTTGGTTGGAGTAATGAGTTCAGAATTGTTGCCTCTGACGACGGATATCGTTTTTCACAAAGTGGGATATGATATCACTTTCACTCCCGAGGCTACTGATTTTGAACCTGCTGTAATTATCCAATCTGTTGTGATTGCTAATGAGAATGAAGATGGGGGTAATAAGGATGTTGACACAACAAAAGATATGGCTTCTGATCAAGCAAATAAGAAACTCAAAAATGGATCAGAGGAAGCCATGTCCACATGTTCTGGTGATAGACATGGGTCAGGACCAATGCTGGTTGATGATGGTGGTGATGTGAATAATCAGGGTTGCTCTTTGCCAGGGGTCATTGCTGTAACACCATTGGGTCTTAAACCGATGGTAAGATCGGATAAAGCTTGTTTTATTGACAGTAATAAACCTTCTGGATCTATTTGGGTGACAAAGTGTTCATCTGCTCCAAATAGCGAGTCTGGACAGTTCAAGAGGGTTGCCAGTGATGTAATCAGTTCTTTTACTCAAGAGGACTTCAATGGAGAGATGGTGCCTGCATGTGGATTTTTATCTGTTCCGGATGGTCTTGAGTCTGGAAAGGAGGAATTGATGCCGGCGGTTTTGACTGACTTGCTGGACAATTCTGAGACTAAAACACCCGAAGCTGAGATTGGTAAGGAGGAATTGATGCCGGCTGTTTTGTCTGACATGCTGGATAATTCTGGGATTCAAACACCTAAAGCTGAGTCTGGCAAGAAGGAATTGATGCCGGTTGTGTTGACAGACATGCTGGACAATTCTCGGACTCAACCAACTGAAGCTGCATTGTGTTTGGCTGATTTGAGGGATAATCCTGGGACTCAATCACCTAATGCATCAAATTTCGATGGAGTTTCTCATGGTTCAGTACGCAGTTCGCCAAGTATGAGTGGGAAGGTTGCTGCAAGTATGGCGCTGGGTGCAGGGGTCTCTCTGGACACCTCTTTGCAAGTGTCCAAAGATCAAGTTCTTCCTGTCTTGTGCCAAGGGGTGTTGACGGAGAATGAATTGGAAGGGGTGGTTGCTCCTGTTGTCCAGACCAAAGTGCAAGGTGTGGATAGGTTGAATGAGGCGGGAATCATAGATGCAAATGGTTCTATCGCTTCTTCGTTGGATGGTATGCAATCGGTTAATTTTTATTCCATTGATGGACTTCGTCGTAGTTTACGATGTAATATTCAAGCTGTTGATGGTTCATCTTTGGCAGATGGTGATGCACTTTGCAAGGCTATGCAGCAAACTGCAGTGCGAAATTTGGATGCGGCTTCAGGAATCAAGACGGTGGTACCCTCCATTGAGAGACCATATTCGCCTCAGACTCTTCTAACACTTGAGACTGGTATGTTCACTTGTGCAAATGCTATTTCTTTTGTTAATATGCCAGATGAGATTTGTGCAACGAATCTAGCTAGCATAGGCTTTTCTTTCAAAAAGAATAGCAGTGGTTCCAATCTATCAATTAAAGCGTTAAAACGGTTGGAAGTTGATAGAATAAAGTTGACACAATCAATAAGGCAAAAAGAGGCCACTAAAAACTCTCTTCAAAAAAGGGTGGTTAATCCTTTTGAATCAAGTGATGATGAGTCTGCGAATGCTGATAGTGACTTATTTGCGCAATTGAATAAAGATAATTCAGAGGTGGACCTAGAGTCGGGTGATCTAGACATGAGGATTTGTGATCTAATGGCATCCGCTCGTAAGTCTCGTAGGGGTCGGAAATCAAAAAACAAAAATAGGTTATTATGAAAGGTCTTTTTTGGAATAGCAGAGGTCTTTCAGACTTGGCTAAATTTAGGTATATTGCTGAGGCTGTAAAAGATAATAATTTGGAGTTCATTGCGGTATTGGAAACAGGGCGGCAGGATATGTCCAAATCGAATCTGGCACGATTGTCTGGAGGTGCGGATTTCGTTTGGCACTGTCTTCCCCCTAAAGGTAGATCAGGCGGGATTCTGTTAGGGATTAACTCGGTTTGCTTTGATCTGCATCTCATTGAGGAAGGGGAATTTTTTCTCAAATTCCACCTAAGTAATAAGAGCGACAAGTTTAAGTGGATTTTAATGGCGGTCTATGGTCCAGCCCAGGATGACTTTAAAGCAGCATTTCTGGCTGAACTGGTGCGATCTTGCCAACGCAACCATTTACCGTCTCTTATCGGGGGGGATTTTAACATTATGCGCAAAAGTTCAGAAAAGAATAAAAATAGATTCAATTATCGCTGGCCTTTTTTATTTAATGCTGTTATTGACAGCTTTGATTTGAGGGAGATTGAGCTCACGGGTCGTCAGTTTACATGGGCGAATTCCTTACCGAATCCAACGTACGAGAAGTTAGATAGGGTGCTTATGTCTACCGAGTGGGAGTTTAAATACCCACATGTCTCTGTTCAGGCTTTGGATAGAGGCATTTCGGATCATACACCTCTTTTGTTAGACACTGGTGTTCCAGCTTTCTCTGGGATTGCTAAACAGTTCAGATTCGAGCTTAGTTGGTTGCACCGGGAGGATTTCCATGACAGGGTGGTGGAAATTTGGAGTAAGCCGGTAAGAGGAAATAATTCGGTACAAAGATGGAATCGCAAAATGGGGGTCTTGCGTAGTTTTCTTCGGGGATGGGCTCAGCATACTAATGGGATTTATAAGAGTAAAAAGAGAGAACTTCAAGAGAGAATTTCTGAACTGGATATTGTTGCTGAGGGCAGGGATTTGTCTGCTCTAGAACACGATATTCTAGTCCAGTCTCGAGATCAGTTGGCCAAGCTTCTTAGAGAGGAGGAAATTAAATATTACCAGCGGGCAAAAGTGAATGATGTCCTTTTTGGTGATAATAATACTAGATATTTCCAAATGGTAGCTAACGGTAAGCATCGAAAGAAAAGAATTTATTTTTTGGAACATGAGGATACGAAGATTGAGGGCCAAGCTAATCTTAAAGCATACATAACTAAGTTCTATAAAGATTTATTTGGGGAACCGGAGGATAGTTTGTTAGACCTCTGTGAGGAAGACATTCAGATGTTCCGCAAGTTTCTCAAGAGGAAAACGCTTCTTCTTACGGCTCGGTTTACTTGAGCATGAAGTTCGAGATGTCTGTTTTCCGGCTAGAACACAATAAAGCTTGTGGCCCAGATGGTTTTCTGCGAATTTTATCAAAATTCTGGGATATTATCAAAGGCGATCTTTTTCTCATGTTTCAAGATCTTTTCTCGGGTAAATTACCTATTTACAGTCTGAACTTTGGAGTAGTTACTCTTGTTCCCAAAGTTCAGGATGCGAATATCATACAGCAGTATAGACCAATATGCTTGCTCAATGTGAGTTACAAGATTTTTACCAAGGTTGCTACAAACAGGTTGTCTATGATTGCGGACAAGGTAGTTAGTCCAACCCAGACTACATTCTTGCGGGGACGAAACATCTTAGAAGGAGTCGTCATTCTGCATGAAACTATTCTTGAGATGCACAGGAAGAAGAGCAGTGGGGTTATTTTAAAAATTGACTTTGAGAAAGCATATGATAAAGTTAAATGGCCCTTTCTGTTTCAAACCTTGCGAATGAAAGGTTTTTCTTCCAAGTGGATTTCTTGGATTCGGTCCTTCATTTCGGGAGGAAGTGTGGCGGTTAATGTTAACGGTGATGTAAGCCAATTTTTCCAAACAAGAAAAGGGCTTCGTCAAGGCGATCCTTTGTCACCGTTATTATTTAATATCGTCGCTGATATGTTGGCTGTGTTGATTAGAAGGGCTAAGGAAATGGGGCTAATTGGTGGTGTGATCCCTAACCTTGTTGAGGATGGTTTATCTATTTTACAATATGCGGATGATACAATTTTATTTATGGAACATGATCTGGATAAAGCTTGTAACATGAAGTTATTGCTTTGTGCATTTGAGCAGATATCGGGTCTTAAAATAAATTTCCATAAAAGCGAATTATTTTGCTTGGGAGATGCTCAGGATTCATTTGATCGGTATATGGATTTGTTTGGGTGTAAACAAGGGGAATTTCCTCTCAAGTATTTAGGAATTCCTATCCATTTTAAGAAATTGCGAAACTCAGATTGGAAGCGGGTTGAAGAGCGATTCGAGAAGCGTCTTAGTAGTTGGAAAGGAAAACATCTTTCAGTTGGTGGCAGACTAACACTCATTAATTCAGTGTTAAGTAGTCTTCCGATGTATATGATGTCTTTCTTTAAGATTCCTATGGGTGTTCTTAAGAGACTTGATTACTTTCGATCTCGCTTCTTTTGGCAAGGGGATGAAGGTAAAAGAAAATATCGTCTTGCAAAATGGAATATTTTATGTCAGCCCAAAGATCAAGGGGGACTTGGGATTCATGATTTAAATATTAAGAACATTGCGCTTCTGAGTAAGTGGTTGTTTAAACTTTTAAAAACAGATGGAACATGGCAGCAGATTCTTAGAAATAAGTATCTTGTGTCTAAATCGTTGGTACAAGCCGAGTGGAAACCAGGAGACTCGCATTTCTGGTCTAGTTTGATGAAGGTAAAATGGGATTTTCTTCGGTTTGGTACTTTCAAAATCAATAATGGATCACAGGTGCGATTCTGGGAAGATAATTGGCTTGGGACTTGTGCTTTAAAATATCAATATCTTGGGCTATACAGTATCACAAGGAAAAAATACATAACAATTGCTGAAGCTTTTATGACTCCTCAACCTAGTATTTCTTGGCGACGGTCATTAATTGGATCTAAGTTGGTGCAGTGGAATGATTTGCTTTCACGCATCGCCAATTTAAATATAACGCAGGTGGATGACGAATTTCGCTGGAGCTTGTGCCAATCTGGGCAATTCTCAGTGAAGTCTCATTACTTGGCGTTGATAAAATGTGATGTTCCTAATCTTAACAGGCGTTTATGGAAGTTAAAAGCCCCATTAAAAATCAAAGTGTTTCTATGGTATCTTAGAAGAGGAGTTATTTTGACTAAGGATAACCTGGCCAAACGTAATTGGCAAGGCAGTAAAACATGTTGCTTTTGTCACGAAACGGAGACGATTAAGCATTTGTTTTTTACTTGTCGATTTGCTCGTATGGTCTGGGGTTTTTTGTATCTTGCTTTTCGTATTGCTCGGCCTTTCAGTGTTTCCCATATGTTTGGTACTTGGCTGGATGGTTTTGCGAAGGGTATTAAAAATATTGTTTTACTAGGGGCCGCAACTATCTGTTGGTCTATTTGGTTAAACCGGAATGACATTGTCTTCCAAAAGAAATCCAACACATCTCCTTTGCAGGTTATCTATGCTACTTCCCATTGGTTACGTACTTGGGCTGTGCTTCAGAGGGCGGATTTGCAAACTATTATGGTGGATGCTACGCTTCGGTTGTCCCAGGTGGCCAAGGATTTTTTTGCCCAGGCCCATGGGTGGCGGTTTAGTCTTCGCATTAATAGTCACTAGAGTGTGTGTGTTTTTCTTTTTCCGTTTTTTGGGCTGTGTGCTTCCTGTGAAGCAGAGGCCGGAAGGTGTTTCAAGGAATTGTATCTTCTCGATGTAATTTTTTTGAAATCAATAAAATACTTCCTTTATCTAAAAACTGTTGCAAGGGTAGCCTCTCTGACAAAGCTTTTGAATAAAGTCCCATGCAGATGTCACCTGTCTGGCACGGCAGAGTCCATAGAGGTAAGTACCATAGGTTGCAGCATTCAGCCTCACACCTTTCGTTTTCATTTCACAAAGAAGCTCAAAAGCTTCCTCCAAGCATAACCCATCTCCATGTGTATACATACTCATCAAAACCGAATAAGAGTAGACATTTGGTGAAGGACCAGAACTCTTCATATCATCAAACAAACTCCTTGCATACATGATTTGATTCCTCTTGACTAAACTCTTCAGCAAGAAGTTGCATAACCGCAGCTCAATTCCAACCTTCTTGGCCTCAATGTAAGTGAGGAGAGCATCCTCAAACATCGACAACTCTACAAACACCCGGATGACCGCGGCATAAATTTGTAGCAGTGTCATCGACCCACCCAAATTGTTGACCAACATAGGTACCAACTCGAACAATTCCGGCCCCGCATTTCCACAGTAATCAACAATGCTCTAAATCAAGCACCGGATCTCTCTGATTCTCCGTGGCAAGAATGACAACATGAGCAATGCAAACAACCCGATTGACTGGGATAGCCCGTATAACCTCACACACTCCCTGAAGCTCATCGTTTTGGCCACATCCCAATTTGAAGTCCGCACCGCCAGTGTGATCAAGGGAAGAAGACACTGGCTTCTATATTCACTGCAAATGGAGCTTTGACTGGGCTCTTGATGATCCAAGCTGTTCAAGCAACAAGCCAGAGAGGAAAGGCGCCGCACTGGGGGGTGGTTTCTTGTTACAACAAGAGTTCGATGCAGGAACCCCAGGACTGCCCGATGCATAGGAGGTGGTGTGGATAGCGATAATGTAGATGGCGAGTGGTGATGCTTGCCGTTCCACTCCCACTGTATCAGGCCTTGTTGTATGTGCACGCTGGGCACCCACTCCATGACAGCATGGCCTATGTCCTGGCTTACAGGTGGCGTGATCTTCTTAGGCATTTCACCAAACACTTGGTGCGCACCATCCTTGGAGTTGAGGGCTGTGGACAGCCATTCGAGCCGCCGCCGAGTCGCTTTGGCTCCGCCGCGACGCCGTCCCTTCGCTTCGGTAGCAACTTCCGCCGCCGCCGTCCCTCCACGCACCATCCTCCTCGCGGTGCCTCCGCCGCTCTCCGGTTCCTTCGCTGCCCACGCCACGGTGGCCATGCCTTACTCCGCAGCTTCGTGTGCCTCCGCACTGGCACCGCCGCATCCTCCGGCCATACGGCCGACATACCCGCAGCGCCTCCGTGTGCTTGCTCGCGAAGCCTGCCGCGCATGCGAGCCGCCTGCGCCTCGGTTTTCATGCACGGCGCGCCGCTGGTCGCCCGGCCCGTCGCACCGTCGGTTGAGAAGAACGACGCGCCGTCCGGGCCCGCACCGCCCGAACACGGCGGCGGCACCTGCCCCTTGAGCCCCTCTGTTGTACGCCGGTTGAGAAGAACGACAGAGGCATCGCTGTTAGCCATGGCGTCCTGATCAGCGTGGAGCTCCTCGGTGGTGGCAGCCACCATGGATTGCCCTCTGCGCAACTCGACAAGCAACTTCTCGCACAGCTCGATGATCCGGTCACTTTTCGCAATTGCTCTCTCAAAAGCGTCGGCCATAGCTTGGATCGAAGGCTCTGATACCAATTGTTATGGTCCTGCTACTACTGAGTACGAATTACAAGGGGATTTTGGAGGATTGAGGAGAAATCATGGAGGAAGGAGGAAGAAGACACACGGGTAGGGAAGAAGAACCGAGGAAGATAAGTAGCTGGCTGTTTCTTCGATGATTTCCTGGCAGCTGATCCTTCGGCTTTTGTAGTGCCTCCCTTCTCCACCAAGTGGGCTACCCAGTCCAACATCCCAAGGCCCAGTCCGTGACAGTGTGATGGGTGGAGGATCTTGTATTGGGGAATGCATTGCATGAGTTGAGATGTATATTGCCAAAAGGATAGATATCACCTATTTGTAGTAGAGTTATCTTAAAACAATAGTCTAACGCTTAATTTTCTCTCTCCTAACTTTTAAACCAAGGCAAAACAGAAAAGGTGCACTAAGTATGCACGTGATTTTGCCAAACAATTTATACTATAAACATCAAAATAGACACTTCTTTAGAGTGTGCAACAGAAAAATACAAACAATAAGGGCGGCAATCAGGAGACATTGCATTGAGCAGAAGAGGAAGAACCGGCAAAGTGCACCCATACCTGTTTCTTGGGGATTAGGAAGATGGCTAGATGGTTCCTCATCAAGGGGCCGTGGGATTGCTACTACATTTCTTGCTTCCTCAGCGTCTCCCTTATTCATTAGCATGTTTGTTGGGTTAACCAAATCTGCTGAACAGTTTTGTGCCGGTTCAAATAGAATCATGATTGTTGGGTAAACATGTTACTGAATTATACAAATATTTTAGCAATTTTTAAATTTCAAATTGCTAGTTTTAGAGAATTTTTTTATTTTGAAAGGAAAATTATTGTTGTAGCTGTAAAAGCCTTACTATTTATCAGCTAAACTTTTATACGTTAATCTAAATTAAAATGGAAATTCAATAATTTACAATTACAATGTAACGCATTGCCACTCAATGCCTACATATATAACACAGAGTGGGTCACTTTCCACCTAAGTATAAATCAGGCTTACTCTTATATGTATTGTAGTTTTTCGAACTATTGCAACAGTACACATGAACTGTCATGCTAAATGCATCAAATATTTTCCAGTTCAATTGTCTTCTTCGTGCAAAAAAGAGAGAAAAAAATCTAAACATAATTAAGCCATGGTAATCATCGTATTTATAAGATAAAATCACTATAAAAATACTTTTTGAACATACTATTAAATAGCAAAATGTATTTGTTATAACATTTCTCGGAAGAAAAAAATAATTTTTTTATTTATATAAAAATCCAGTGTCATGGAAATTAGATTTAATTGAAGCAACTCCACTCTTAGGAGTGGCAGCTCACATTTCGGTTGGGTTGGGATGCTAGGAAGGTTATAAAATAATTAAAATTACCATGGATATAGAACATGCTAGGGCATGCACGCCTGCAAATTTATGGGAAAAACCAAAATATACAAAAATAAATGTCACAAATCTTATCTCTTTTTTATGTCTAGAACAAATCTCATCTCTGTGATCAATCTGAGGAATGTATCCAGCACCACCTAATCTCTTGTGTCTTCTCAAGACAGGTGTGGTTTACTATTCTCCATAGCCTTGGCTTGCAGGTTTTAACTCCTCAACAGTCGTCCACCTCCTTCTCTATCTGGTGGCTTCAGACATCCCAAAGAGTGGAGAAGCAACATAAGAAAGGCCTTAATACTCTCATCATCCTAGTAGCTTGGGAAATCTAGAAACACCGCAACGATTGCGTATTCAGCAGTGCCTCTCCGGCAATAAGCAAAGTGCTTCAGATGGTTCATGAGGAGGGCTCTATTTGGTGCGAGGGTGGTGCTAGGGGCCTTAGAAATCTGGTGCAGGGGTGGTGCAAGGCCTCAATGTTCTTCCTTGTGTTCTGTTCAGGTTTTCGTTTTCTGGATTGTTTTTTTGTGCTGGTCGTTTTGGTTTGTTTTGGGGTGAGGCTGTATTAGCTCTCTGTCTTCTGCCGGCTATTTTGGCAGCCATTTTGTATCTCTTCTTCTATATTTAAATGAAATGCAGTTCTCCTGCGTTTTCGAGAAAAAAAGAACAATGTGTATGATTGTGAAACTTGGAAGGTGCATGCAATATCTCCCACATGTAAATGTTTTAGAATTTTTTCAAAAACATTTCTCACATGCCTGCTATATATAGTGGGAGAAGTTAACCCTAATAAATATGCTGTTTTCCCATTGCCTTTCTTTATTATGATTTTTGGCAAACCATGTGATTGAAACTATATAAATAAAGTGCAGAGACCGTATGGATAAAAATAAGCCACTTTACCAGTTGAGTACTCTGGTAACTCAGAAACGTGTGCAACATATGCACTTGTACTTGCAGATGAATCCTCAGTGATTTCCTGGAAATGTTGATAAAAAATATTAGAGTAGTAGCACAAACTAATGAATTGAAAAATAACCTCACATCAACCAACTGAATTATTTATGGATATCTGGGTTATCTAGTAAAGGATATGGATATACATGATTCGATCTTAGTGACTCTCTCTAGCCTAAGTCTTAAATGCCATCATGCATTGAACTCTTCGCTTTCTGTAAAAACAAATACAGAGGGAAACTGCAGAGACAACCCAAAATCAAAGTGACTTTGATAAATATAGTACACAAGAACTTATAAGAGGTTTGTCAAATTTGGTCTAAACATATGGTTTCTGAAATAATCCATAAATAGTTTCCCTTGACATATAAATTCTATTGGAGATCATACGTTTTTGTTTCTGTTTGAGAGGATTGGAGGCAACAAGTTGAGAACATAAGATTTGTTCTGTCAGAAAAAAAAGAACAACAACCTGGAGCAAATATACCGTGTGTTTGGATGTGTAGCTATTATTTATTTCCCTTTTGAAGGGTCAAAATGATAATCGAAGTTTGGCACTGTGCTGAAAGGGAGCTTTCAGTCCATTAATGGTTGTGTTTGGCAGTTTGGTGGTTTTTTTTTAAAAAAAATACTACCATTGGATACAGTAACTAATTAACAGACTCGCTAAAACTAACACATTTGGCAGCGTACCACAGCATTACCAAATTACCCCATAACATCCTAGAAAAGTAAAGCAAATAGTCATCATGTGTTTTTTTTCCCTTTTGGAGGTGGGCGTGGATTCTTCTAGATGGGGAGAAAAATGTTATGCATATGATACTTCCTTATACAACCTAGTAAGAATACATGAAGATAACCTTACCTTTCCAAAAATATGCAAACCTGACTCAGTTATACATGCGACTGGCTTTGTTGCACAGCGATGGCCTTTTATACGTAAGTTTTAAAAAAAGTGGCTTACTTCTGTTAGTTTTCTTTGTTAAAAGGAATAACAACATTGCTCCCTTCTATGCCACAACATCAGTTTAAACATCAATTATCATTGTCTATTACAATTGCCCTATACATACATGACAAAGCAGCCATGCAAGCAGCAGGTCCACAACAACTGCAACAGTCTGCACGGCAACGACTTATCTCATAGGTGTCCTTCAGTGTTATCAATGTGCGTGTTAGGTGCATGGTTTGGATAGATCAGCCGTTATTGTTATCTCATTATACCAGGTTGTTTGCAGCCAAACTCTATAGAAAGAGAAAGGTGGATTGCATTTTGTTCAAGTCTCTCAAGTCTATGATCCTCTCTCGGCCAAGCTCTCTCCTTTCTACTGTGGGCCGTGCACCCCTCCCTTCTATAAGCCACCAATTCTTCTTCGTGCTGTCATTGTCAGGCCACTTTCCACATGGTAGTTGTTACCCGTCATGGACTAAGGTTCACGACAATTATGTTGACTTAGTGCAAGATATTTGATTCTTTCTGTAATAGAGAACGTTTGATGTGAGTTTTTCCCTAAACTCAGATCGACATAAATATTTCCTCCCGATAAACAGTAGTACTAACAAGATCAAACTACGAAAATCCGTAAACAACCTACACTATGTATTGTATGCAGTTGCAGAACGATAAGATGATACTACCTTATTAATTTCTGCGCGATCATCAGCTTCCAGACATGTTTGGAATCGTGTGCCACCTCCCACTTCTTCACTGGAAATCACCTTGAGAGTGCCTATGGATTGTAGATGTTGTACTTGAGGGAGATACACGCTGTCTGCAATATTTGACACATTAATATGCACCAAATTTACAAGTTTTTTGAAAGATTCTGGCAACTTCTGAAGCTGAGAGCAACTTGATAGGTTCAAAAATCGAAGGTGACAAATATCACCAAAAGAGTCAGGTAGCTGCTTGAGTCTCGAGCAACTTGACAGGTTTAGATCTTCTAAACTTCGTAAGTTACCAAATGAATGAGGCAATTGTTGAAGCTCTGTGCAACCTGATAGGTCCAAAGTCTGAAGTTCATGAAGTTCACAAAGAGATTCAGGTAGTTCGCTAACTCCAGAACAGAGTGACAGGTTAAGATGCTCTAGCCTCTTGAGATCACCAAGGGATGGAGGTAAATTTTGAAGTTTTTCACATCCATGTAAATTCAAGTATTTTAGCTTTTTAAATATGGCAATGGAAGATGGTAACAACTCAAGACAAGTTTCTGAGAGATCCAATGCCTCCAAATTTCTCAAACTAGTAACTTGGTTTGGCAAGGACCGAATCCTTGAGTTGGAGACATCAAGGTATCTCAGATGCCTCAAATTGCTAATGGAAGCAGATAATTCTACAATGCAACAACCACTAAGATCCAAGACACGCAAGTGCTTAAGTACTAAGAAAGCTTTTGCAAGAGGCTTCGTTGCCACGCAGTTCTTGAAAGACACTGCTTTTGTCCTCTTGAGTAAACCTTTCCGAAATGCCCATTGCAGAGTGTCATTGGTCACCACTCCATAGCAGTAATTTGTCTTTTCTGTACACCCACTGGGCACCTCCCGACCATCCAAAATTAGGAGACCTTCATGAGCAACATACTTTGCAAAGTCATATACCAAGTTAGGAACACGGAGTACCATAGAAGAATTAGTGTGATTGATCCCTGTAACCTGTAACACGGAGTACTAAATCACATAATTTTCTTCAAACCAATAGCCCGTTTGGACTCAGACTAGTACTTCTAAAAAAAATCAGAGTAGCTATTAGACATTTAGCACCAAGACTAGTGTACAAAATCAGACTAGTTATTAGCCATTTAGCTAGGCCATCAAAGATCCTTGGCTAAAACACACCCTAAATGACTGTTCCTAAAGAAAAAAGTACCCACAAGAACTTATTCATTAGTGCATACTGGAGTAGAAGCTGACATACACAATATCACATTGAAACTTAGGAGTAACAACAAAAGTGTTAATCATCTTTATCATGTCACTGATTAAATTCAAGTATTAAACATTAACAAGAGCAAGTATGAATTTCTGTAGCTGACATCATATAAAATAAAGGTTAAATGATTTATGCATGTAATAAATGATTTCTAATGGTTACATGCCACAAAGGCCCTAGACCATCATAATCAAGTTCTATTTTTTCAAATAAAGTACAAAAGATTTCTTTACAGTTCCTCATTATCTGTTCATTCGATGTGTGCACACTGAAAGGTCACATAAAACAAATTACAAAACATAGTAATGAACTAGATTTTCAAATGATTTGAACTAGAGTAAACTACAGTACCCCACATGTTGTATTTGTTTATTATGAAAAATCCTTAAGCTGAGATATTGCTGTACTAAACTAAGCTAATGAAGAATTACTTTTTTTGTGCATGTGGAATAAGGATTCAAAGTTAGGAACACGGAGTACCTGGACCAGAATGAGTCCACAATGACAGCAGGGGAACTAAATACTCCATTTAAAATTTAAATTATGTGTCCCTTGCTAATTGAATTTCATACTGTTGTAACAACATAAGTAGCGCTCCTATGCTCTGCTCGGAAGAAAATTAAATAATGGACTAATGGTTCATTTTATTTTAAGCAAGAGAACATATGCAATACTGGTCGAATGCAAATCAACCCTCAGCACTTAATTTGCCTTAGCATCATTGCCGTTCTCATTTTAGAAGAGTACATAAGCATTTCCATTTTCCGCTGATAATACAGGAAAAATAAAGTTGAAGATATTGAACATCCAGCATTGTCAGTGAGTGCTATTTATAAATATTTACGTACGTGCCAGAAAAACACATACTTCATGGAAGTTAGGAAAGAACTTCAGCTTAGTACATTTGTAACAACATACCCAGGATGTCTCTAGGACTTGGAGAAAGGATGCTGATAAAAGTTCATGAATGTACATCTCCCCTTGCACATAACTAGGCAAGGTCCCATGTTTTGATCCCAGCAAATCAAGTGCAATCCACTGCCGAATAAGTTTTTCCTTATGGATACCACACCCTTTAGGGAAGATAGATAAATATGAAAAGCATGACTTCAGTGCTGCTGTCATATTGTAATATATCTGCTTGAATGATGCAAACAGATCAACTTCAGTAGAAAATCTTCTCTCCAACTTCCATATTTCTTCATCCCTTGCAGCCAACCAAACATCATTCGCTTTATTATGCACCATTGAGCCAAGATAACGAGCTATTATAGGCATACCTTCACATCTTCTTACAATTTCCTTCCCAATTTCTTTGAAGCCTGAGTTAACTCCTTCATTTCCATTTCTAAATGCGCTTCGGGAAAATATTGTCCAACAGTTGTCTTCAGACAAATAACCCAATCTGTATGGCTGAACAGTTTGCATTAACTCTGCAACTCTTTCACTAGAAGTGGTGACTATGATCTTGGTGCACTTCTGTGTTCCTCTCAGCATTTCCTTTAGGTCTGCAAGCAGGCTTTCGTTTGTGCTCCACAGGCCATCCAAGACAATTAGACAGCTTTTGTTACAAAGTACTTCTCGAAGGCGATTCTTTAGCAACTGGAGGCTCTCCTGAGTTTGATCATTCACATCTACTTCTGAGAGTCTTTCTGTTTGACTAGCTTGTGAGATCATATCAGCAGCAACTTTTTTTAGGTCTAAGTTCATACTCAAATCGACCCATATACGCATATCAAAGTTCCAGCCTTTTCCTTTGTCGTCAAAAATGAACCTGGCGAGAGTGGTTTTTCCCACTCCCCCAAGGCCGACTATGGGAATAATGGAAAATGTTTCTCTTTCATTTTGAAGGAGCAAGTTTTTCACATTATTCTTGTCATTGTCTCTACCAAAGACTGCAGTTCCATCACACACTAGCTCGACATTATACTGCTCAACCGCCGATCTATTAATATCCATTAAACTGAATATTATGGAGTCTTTTGCTGTACAAACCATTTTTCTTCTGAGTGCCTTCATTCTAAGAGCCAAAGAACTATGACGGATAAATGGTCTACACGAGCAGAAGAATGTTGCCTGCAAATTTAGTTTCAATTATTTCCGGATGTAAATAGTAGTGACCAAATATTTTGGAATGTGAAAATTTCTTTCCAGAGAGAAAGAAAGTACTGTAAGATTACTTCAACAATGTAAAATGTCTCGTATAATTCATTGGATTGTTTCAAAAAAAGTCTAATTTAATGGTTACAGACTTTAAATATTAGTCATAGGGTTTGGGATCCCTCTTTCTCCCTTTAACAATCCAGTCTTGATGAAATGGTCTAATATGTTTATATGGAGCATGACTAAGCAAGTGTAAATATTACTTGGAGTACCTTTTGTGTTCTGATCTCACTAAAATGGCATACAACAATTCGAGCAGCAGCTCAGGTGATTAGATGAAAGAAAATTCCATGAAACAACTCCAAGGATTAGTGAAATGTCTCGTGCATGCAAAGTTCGAAACACACAATTATTTGTTGATGTGTTGCTAACTGTTCCATGGACGTGAAGAGTTAAAACTATTTGGACGTGTTTGGATAGGACAAGGAAAGCTTGAAACTTTGAATCCCCAAAATCTTCCAAAATAATCCCCCTGTTCCGACAATGCTCTGATACCAAATGTTTCAACAATGGCTGATACCAAATGTTCCGACAATGGCCGGACCTGCACTTCTCGCCGGAGAGAAGCACGATCACCTAGAGCACGCACAAGAATACAGAGGCAGGAACATCAGCTGTTTTTTTTTGGTGTGGTTCAAACACCACATTTTTCAGACTCTATTTAAAAACCAAACGAGTAGCAAAAACAGAAACAACCAAAACGGCAATTAAGCTGTCATGCCCGCTAACTGCGCAACTCAAATCACGCCGAATGACTTGGTCACGATACTTCAGACGCACCCATGCACTGAAACGGGTCCAAGCCAAAAACGAAAACAAAAAAACAAATTGGACAGCTAATACAAAAGTTACTCTATGAAAAAACAGTGAGCGACTGGATGATTAGAAGCTGTGAACGATGTCTGGATTATATAACAATCTCCCCCTAATACTGGTGTCGTTCATCTAAGCTTGGTGATGCCGATCCACCCACGGAGTTCCTGGAACTTGACCCTTCTAAGTGGCTTCGTCAAAATGTCCGCGAGTTGCTCCTGAGTACCCGTGAACTCCAAACCAATATTTCGCCACTATCGACACACTCACAGATGTAGTGAAACTTGGTGTCGATTAGGGATGGCAAAAATACCCGTGGGTCCGGGTACCCGCGGGTACCCGACCCGATGGGTCCGGGTCCGGGTTCAAATTTGGACCCACGGGTATATTATTTCGGGTCCGGGTTCGGGTCCAGGTCCGGGTCTCATTTTGGACCCGTGGGTACCCAGACCCGGACCCATTACTAGAGTTGGGGGCAAGTCTGACATTCATCATGCTGCGATCGTTTCGTTTCAGTTCGAAAATTAGCTTCCTTTTTGCTTCCCTTTTTCTGCCGTAGCAAGCTATAGGCTCACTTTTAGCCATTCGGGTCCGGGTCCGAACAAGGCAAGCCAACGGCTGACGATCTAAAACAGGAGATCCGTAATCTCATACCGGCTTGCAAAAACAGGAACATTTTTAGTCATCTTTGTTAGCTAGCATGAACCCCAAAACTGACTCTTAACAGAGATCAACTCTCACTGCTACTATCTGCGGCGAAAAAGGAAGGAAAGAAGAAGTCCGAGAAGCACCAAACACCAAGACCGAGTGCAACTGCAACAAAGATAGTATGAGATTCATCTTTTAGCCATTCGGGTCTGGGTACCCGTTCGGGTCCGGGTACCCATTAGGGTCCGGTCCGCACCTGCTCGGTCCGGTCCAGTCCGAAGTTTGGACCCGTGGATCGACTTCGGTCCGGTCCGGATCCAAACTTCGGTCTCGTGTCCGGTCCACGAGATCGGTCCCGAGGTACCCGGACCCGTTGCCATCCCTAGTGTCGATGTGCTTACTCCAATCGTGTAGAACTAGGTTCTTGCTGAGAGTGATTGCGGATATGTTATCCATCTTCAGTTGTGGTGGGGATGACTCAACACCGACCACGTCACTGAGCAACCGCCTGAGCGAAACACCTTGGCAAGCCGCCGCTGCACCTGCAATAAATTCTGCCTCGCACGATGACAAGGCGACTACCCATTGCTTCTGTGACTGCCAAGTCACCGATTTGCCGCCGAGGAAGAAGATGATGCCAGGTGTGCTCTTTCGGTCATCTACATCTCCTGCCATGTCACTGTCGCTATAGCCCACAAGATCGAGCTTGGCATCGCCTCGCGCGTACACCAAACCGTAGTCGATCGTGCCTGCGACATACCAGAGTAAATGCTTCATTGCTGCCATGTGCTCCTGCTTCAGCTCCTCCATGAATCGGCTCAAGTACCCCACAATGAATGCGAGATTAGGCCGAGTGTGTGTCAAGTACCGTAGGCTATCGATGAGACTGCGATACTCCGTTCCGTCGACCACCGGCGATGAAGACTGCTTGGATAGCTTGAGGCGAGTCTCCATTGGTGTTGCGCATGGATTGCATCTATCCATGCCTCCTTTCTCGAGCAACTTCTTAGCATAGGCAGCCTGACACAGCTTGATGCTGCGCCTTCCCTGCTTCACTTCGATGCCGAGGTAGTAGGAAAGATTTCCCAGATCACTCATCTAGAAAAGCTTCTTCATCTCCATCTTGAAGGAGTCGATTTCACCGGTGTACTCCCCCTGATGATGAGATCATCAACGTAGATGCCCACCACCAGCCAGGACCGCTCGACGCTGCGCGTGTACAGCCCATGTTCGCATTTGCTCCTGGCGAACCCGATCGTGTGCAGGCTAGCGTCCAGCTTGGCATTCCATGCCTGCAGATCCTATCACAACTCGTACAAGGCCTTGTGTAGCTTCAAGACCTTGCACTCGTGCCCAGCGGCGACAAAGCCAGGCGGTTGCGCGACGTAGACCTCCTCCGCTAGCTCGTCGTATAGGAACACGGACTTTATGTCCATGTGGTGCACTGGCCAGTCCTGATGAGCAGCCACCGCTAGCACCACATGAACTGACTCCATCCTTGCCACAGGAGCAAATACCTCCTCGTAATTGATCCCTTGGCGTTGCACGTACCCCTTTGCGATGAGCCAAGCCTTGAACTTCACGATGTCGCCATGTCCATTGCGCTTGAGTTTGAAGACCCACTTCAAGCCGATAGCGCGCTGCCCCTATGGCAGGTCCACTAGCGACCAGGTCTTGTTCTGCTCGATGGAGACCATTTCTTCTAGCATCGCCTTCCTCCATTCCATGTTCTACTTCACCTCCTCAATCGTAGCTGGTTCGTCGCGATTGCCACCATTAGTTCCTCGGCTAGCTCACGTTCCGCCTCACCAGGTGGCGAGGTCGCACCGAGGATGTTGTCCAAGGTGCGAAATTGTAGTGGAGCATCATCGTGGCCGACGTCCAGGTCGAGCTTGTCGGCTGGTGGAGACACGAACTCAATCCCCGGTGAAGACGGTGTGGGCGTTGTGCGAGGCTCAGACCCGCATGTGGGCATCGCTGCGCCTGCTGGTGTCGCCGGTGGAGTGTACGTCACCACAGAGCTGCTAGAGTCACTCTGTCATGTGGCAACCGTGATATACTCAAGATGAAATGGTTCAACATCATCGCTTGGTCCGGCTCCCTTGTTTGCTCCCCAGTCCCAACTCTGGTCCTCTTCGAACACCGCATCACGTGAGACATGGACACGGCGCGAGAGAGGGTTGTAGAACCAGTATGCCTTGGTCCCTGGTTCGTAGCCCACAAACACCATGGGCACACTCCTGTCGTCAAGCTTGGCGAGGTGCTTGCCAACCGCCTTCACATGTACAATACACCTGAATGTGCGAAGGAAATGCACTGGTGGCCGGGAGCCATGCCATACCTCGTACGATGTCTTCCCATCGACGCTTTGGGTCGGAGCACGATTCAACACAAACACTGCCGTGGTCACCGCCTCCCCCCAAAACTAGCCTGGCATCGCCTTCGACTTCATCATGCTATTTGCCTTGCCCATCACCGTCAGATTGTGCCTCTCTATCACGCCGTTCTGCTGGGGCGTGTACGGCGCAGTGAGGTGCTGTTGGATACCCTGATCGGCGCAGTAGTCGGTGAAAGCACGTGCCGTGAACTCCCCACCGCGATCAGTGCGCAGCGTGCCCAGCTTCCTCCCCCGCTTCCGCTTCTGCTACCGCTTGAAACCACACAACTGTCGTCGCATCTTGGTCCTTGGAGCTCAACAGGATTAGCCACATGTAGCGGCTCAGGTCAATGATGAGGAGAAGGAAAAACCGATTGCCGCTTGGTGTCACTGGCGTCACGGGCCCGCAGATGTCACCGTGGATGAGCTCAAGTCACTGTGTGGCTCGGTACTTCGCCTCACTTGGAAACGCCAGTCTTTGCTACTTCTCGACGAGGCAGCTGTCGCAGACTTGATCAACGTGATCAATTCGTGGCAGCCCTTGCACCATCCCCTCCCGCGCTAGCTTGTGGAGGGCGCGCAAGTTGAGGTGGTCGTACCTAGCATGCCACCACCATGCTGCGCTGGTGCCCTACGCTCCCAGGCACATCGGTCTGGCAATGTCCACTGTGAACACGTAGAGGCGGCTGAGAGATCAGTGCACCTTCGCCAGTAGTCGATAGTGTTTGTCTCGAATCCGAAGCACGCCACCGCCGATCTTGATGTCGAAGCCACCCTCGTCAAGCTGCCCCAAGCTGACGATGTTGGCAGTGAGGCACGGGATGTGGTACACCCCGGTGAGCACCTCGTGCTCCCCACTCTTGCATGCAAAGAGCATGGTGCTGCGCCCCTCGATGCTGACCATCGACCAATCACCAAACTTGATAGTTCTGCGCACCCCAGTGTCGAGCTCGGAGAAGGAAGACTTTGCACTAGTCATGTGGTTGGTGGCACCCATGTCGAGGATCCACCTGGTGTATTCGCCATCACCCTTCACCCCTAGCTGGACGAAGAGACGATCATCAACGAGCTCCACCGATTCTATCGTCGCGGGTGCTGGGGAAGGAGATGGGGAAGGATTTGGCGCTGACAAAATTTGAACACGCGTGAGCGGGGATGCAGCGACCATCAGTAAAGTGGTCTCCTGGTCCTCTTCCGCTTGGGCCATATGGGCCTGCTCGCTGCGCTTCTTCTTATGACACTTGCGGCCCAGTGGCCCGTTTTGCCACAGTAACGGCACTGATCGTTAGCGACCGTGCCGCTCCCGCCATTTCCACCGGCCTTGGAGGACTTGAAGTTGCCACGTCCTCCGTCATCCCTACCACGGCCGCGCCCTTGGCCCCTCTGTTGGCCCAAGCCCGAGCTCTTTCCTCACTCCGACGAACCCTCACCGGAGAGTTGCAGCCGCAAGGTGATACGCGCGAGGAACTCCTCCTCCATGAGGTTTAGCCAAGTAACGGACCTGCCACTGGGGCCATTGCCGCCGCCTAGATCATGGTGCTCCTCCGCCACCTTAAGCCGCCTGATGAGCTCCTCAACGGTGAGCCCATCAAGATCCATCAGCGTCTCGATTGCCATGGCGATCTGTGCGTACTTCGGTGGAATGGCCTGCAAGAACTTGCGCACGATCTCCTCATCGCAGCCATATCCCAGGACCGCGAGCTGATTTGCGATCCCGGTGGTCCTCATGTCGAACTCATCCATGGTCTCACCATCACGGAACTTCAGTGCGTCAAATTCTCGACGGAGTGTACTCGCTTTTGCCTTCCAAACGCGCTCGACGCCGATGTTCATGATTTTGATCGCCTCCCATGCTCTTAGCCGTTGCCTTCCCGACGATGGTGCCCATCATCTCTACCAACACGGCCTTCGCGATGGCCTCGAGAGTCATCCGATCCTCGACATAGTCGTCGGTGCCTTCGCTCACCGCCACCCATAGGCTCCTTGCCTGTAGCATGACACACATGAGCGCCGCCCAGTCGGAGTAGTTGGTCTTCGTCAACGTCAGGTACGATCCGCCGCCACCAATCTCTTTCACGACGCTGGTGTCGCTCCCTGATGCTGCCGTGGTGATGATGAGTTCCTGCGCTGCATGAGTGCCCTTTTTTCACCGTGCGATCTCTTGCCCAAGTCCGGTAACCTGGGGGCTCTGATACCAAATGTTCCGACAATGGCCGGACCTACACTTCTCGCCGAACAGAAGCACGATCACCTAGAGCACGCAACACTAGGGGTGGAAAAAAACTCGAAACTCGCGAGTTAAACGAGTACTCGAAAACTCGACTCGACTCGACTCGAACTCGTTTCTTAACGAGTCGAGTCGAGCTGAGTTTTGAACTCGTTAAAAAAATGAGTTAAACGAGCCGAGCTAACGAGTTATCGAGCGAGCTAACGAGTTAATCGAGTTACATGGAAAAAAACCCTAAATCCCCTAAATGACTAAATCCCTAAATCCTCTAACGAGTTAATCGAGCGAGCTAACGAGTTAATCGAGCTACATGAATCAAATATGTATGCTCTCTTGCTCACATTACTAACGAGCTTAACGAGTCGAGTTCGAGCCAACTCGAGTTTATAACGAGTCGAGTCGAGTTGAACTTCTAGCTTGTTAAGATAACGAGTCGAGTTCGAGCTGACTCGTTACCTTACCGAGTCTACCGAGTCGAGTCGAGTCAGCTCGATATCCACCCCTACGCAACACCAGCTATTTTTTTTGTGTGGTTCAAACACCACATTTTTCAGACTCTATTTAAAAACCAAACGAGTAGCAAAAACAGAAACAACCAAAATGGCAATTAAGCCATGATGCCCGCTAACTGCGCAACTCAAATCACGCCGAATGACTTGGTCGCGATACTTCAATTCAGACGCACCCATGCACTGAAATGGGTCCAAGCCAAAAACGAAAACAAAAAAACAAACTGGACAGCTAATACAAAAGTTACTCTACAAAAAAACAGTAAGCGACTGGATGATCAGAAGCTGTGAACGATGTCTGGATTATATAACACCCCCGTCATCTAAACACCCCCTTAGTGCATATTTGGATAAAGAAGATTTTTTGAATCCATGGGATTGAACTAAGTCCCAAAAACTCCCCCAAGAAATCCCCCTCATCCAAACAATCCCTTGGTGAAAGAGCTGCCCTTGGAAGGCCGCACAGTTCATTCAATGTGTAAATGGGCCAAAGAAGAAAATATAGGAATAGGGAAAGACACTAGAATCGAATGCCACGCTCAGTTAACTCCTAAATAAACCGAAAACACTTGAATTGCCCAAAGGAGGTATTGGACGTTGTATGCTTAGCATGGGAAATACAGGAAAATGTTTCCCTACTAGTCTCTTCTTGAAGAGAAAACCCACCTTGAAGCTATTAAAGAAGGAAAAATATCCTGTGCAATCACCCCTCCCGGTGAAACCACCGTGCAACTGAACTAAAAAAAGTTTCAAAAATTCTGAAAAAAATCATGGATGTACATCTCAACTTACACCTACATATAAAATTTCATGATCAAATTCATCTTATACTAGCAGTTACAAAAAAGACAAATTTCGCATGAACAGTGATTTTTTACTGTTCATCACTATTCATTTTTGCTGCTTGTTTTTTTTGTAACCGCTAGTATAGGATGAATTTGATCATGAAATTTTATATGTAGGTGGGGTAAGTTGAGATGTACATCCATGATTTTTTTCAGAATTTTTTGAAACTTTTTTTAGTTCAGTTGCACGGTGGTTTCACGGAGGGGGGTTGCACCGGATATGTTGCCATTAAAGAAACCCATCACATGAGGTTTAATCTCATTATTGATTTGAATAAAACTTTCCTACGATATTCTTTGATGAAATCCCATATAATCCAAACACCCCAAAATGAAAATTTTCCTTTAGATTGCAATAGTCCATTTTACCTCCAAATTTCCTTTGTTCCAAACACCCCAAAGTTAGGTTCTCTCTCCATTAACAAGAGTACACAGAAAAGCTGGGAAGAAAGAAACTATAAAACTAGCTTATTTCCTTTTGTCCAGAAAAAACTACATTTTCTGCACGCTCTCGTGCAAATTTGACTATTAATATTTACCAAATTATGTTGGTAAAAATATGCAAAAATATATATTATGAAAGCAATTTTTAAAACAAATAGCTCGTGTAATTTTATTGTGAGAGATCTATAAATTTATAAAGATGTGTCTGGCTTGAATAGAAATGTTTTACCAACATGGACATAGAAGTGGTAGGTTCTTTTGACCTGACGGAGCATATAAGAAGTGCAAGTGCACATCACCGTGTGTCGAATACAAAAAGGTAAAATTTTGATTTTGTATAGGGATGTAATCCTGCTCAAAGCTAATATGCTCCCTTTCGTCAAAAAAAAAAAGAAGAAGAAGAAGAAGTAAAGCTATGAAGATCATCTTGGGCATTGGAGCCACAACTACAGCACGGAAAGGTTTCCTTGAAAGATTGGAGTTATAAATTACCGTTCCACACCAGCCGCTCCTCGGAGATTTGGCACTGCTATGATCTTCAAATTCGTCCAATAAATCTTCGATCTCATAAGCAATCTGCCTTATCTTCCTGGTATCTGTGCTCATCTCAATGGTTTGAGCCTCCAAGCCGGTCAGCGCATAGCTCAAGTTGGACAGAATTTTCATCACATGCGCCATGTCTTCGTTGACGCTGGAGGGTAGCTCCCACCCACGAGCATCGG
Source organism: Guadua angustifolia (assembly GCA_036346375.1). NCBI lineage: Eukaryota > Viridiplantae > Streptophyta > Magnoliopsida > Poales > Poaceae > Guadua > Guadua angustifolia. The sequence continues at coordinate 16,357,343 of CM070516.1, read as the reverse complement.
AGGCTAGCCTGCGTAGGAGCCGATCGACGGCGGCCGCTGCGGTTGCCATAGCTCTCGTCGACACAAGACTCTTCGTGTCTCCCTGCGTGCGCACGCGGGGTACTGAGGGGTGGGTGACTGGTTGGGTGGGAAAAATATATAGATGATTAGCCTCATTTTTCCAACCATTGATTATATGTTCTGTAATATTTTATTGACGTACGGATTTTAGGATCACATACTAGTGAAACGTACAAAGCAAATGATCAATTACACTTAAAAAAAAGACAAATCATCGTATCTTCTGGTTGGGTGATTGTCCCCTTTCACTCTATTAATAAGTTGATAATGAATTTGTATTGCCTTTTCAGATGGTCAAAAGGCAAAACACAGGAACTTGTTTCATTTCAGAACCTGAACGTTGGAATTTCAAAAACAAACACATGAATTTTATGCAAAATAAACTAGGAAAAATTGCAAATACCCTCCTCAGAAGTCAATTGTCCCCAAAAGCATATAAGAACCTTCTATGGTATCGTATGCTTTTATCGCTTTTTTTTGCTAGAGCATAAGACTTATGGACTATTTTGGAAGTTGTACTTCAGTTTTAGACCAAAATCTCCTCTAAATATCATAGCTGCAAAAACATCTGGAAAGCTAAGTCATAGCAGAAGCAATCTCAAATGCTGTAGCTACTGGGAAGGAGTTTTTCAGCTGTGACTTCGCTTGACCACCTCCCACCTCGCTCGCTCTGCCTTCTCGACGTCCACCACCCCACCTCGCTGCCTCCACGTTACCTCCTCACTCAGATGCCATTGTACTTCGCTATGTTGCTGCCTCTCTACTCGGTTGGCCCTAAAAGCTATATCTACAGTAGTTAGTTTGCCAAACAGTATAACAAGAAAAGTCACAGCTGCCAACTACAGCTACTTTATAACCCAACAAACCAAAAGCAGCTTTTCTTCAGCCCAGCCGCAGCTCCCCCAAATAAGCCCTTACTTCCTCCGTTCAAAAATATAAGGCGTATTTTGACTGTACATAAGGATTAAGATTACATTGAAATTAAGAAAGATGTGAGAAAAAATGACTTAGATGCTCCCACTTAATTATCTTGGAAGATGAAAGATAATACTTTGTCTGGGTAGTAATGAGTAAATGCATATAATTAAGAGAATAAATAGGGGTATAGACAGAAAAACCTCATTAAATCTACATGCAAGGCTTATATTTATGGACAAAATCATTTAAAAATAAACCTTATAAACTTAATTGGAGGGAGTAATTATGCAAAGAGGATTGCGACAGGGCATTCCCTCTATGGTGGAGTAGAAGACGCCTCCGTACCTAACGGTAGAGTTTCTCTATTATTTTATTAAATCCAAAATAGTATACCATATATACCGGCAATAGAATATATTATTCTAAGAGCCAAACCAGTAGGGATGAAAACGGAGCGGATTCGGTCGGATAGTGACATTTCCATATCCGCTCACATTTTTTTCACCCGGATGCGGATACGAATACGGATAATTTAAAAACGGATCGGATATTGAATCGATATCGGATAATAATAAAACGGATAGTAATCGGAGTCGGATCGAAAATGAAAACGAAACCGAATATTTAGTTGGATAATATGCAAACGCGAAAACACAAGTTTCAACACAGAATATTAGGATTTAGAGTACATAATCTACAAACATGACAAAACTTATAGAATAGTGTTTAAAACAAACATAAGGTAACGAAATCTTAATATAGGAGTCTGAAGTGGAGACCGGACTGACCGGTCCTTGCCTCTTGGCCAGTTGGGATATCCGGATGGGCCATTGGACCTGCACTACAGATGGGCCATTGGGCTGCACTGCAGCCTCCCTGCTTTGACTAAGTATACGGATATCCGGATATCGGATATCCGTATCCGCTCCGTATCCGTCGGATATCACCTCCCCCATATCCGCCCAGATCCGCTTGTCTCGATCCGATAATTATCCGTATCCGTATCCGACGGATATCAGATTCTTTTGCCATTTCCCTAAAAACGAATACCGGATACGGTCCGGATACTATCCGCTCCGCTTTCACCCTTACAAACCAGTATATCCTTGGTACAGTATTACCAAGTTTGGTATAAGATCTTTTAGTTTGCACATTCTCTTTTTTTTTATACTTCGTGTAGTAGTAAAAGTTATTAAGCTCGTGTGCTTTGTCTATTAGGACGCCATCTTGTGACAATATTATAAAAGGGTTAATCACATATATGCCACTGCAGGAATCGGTTATTCGAGATTTGCCATCGTTCCTTTCGTATTTCTAGATTTGCCATTACGAAACCGTGTTTATTCTAAATATGCCATTGTAGGCGACACGTGTCACTTCTGGTCAAACTGAGCGCATGACTCAAATTTTATCTTGACGATTTTGCCCTCCGTCTATTTTTATTTTATATTTAATTTAAGGCTAAAATGGTATTAATATTTTATGAAAATTTTTATCAAGATCTGAAATAGTATTATTAATCTTATATAAAGTTTTAAAATTTTTATCTTTTGTATTTAAATTTTAAAATTCTGACATTGCTATTTTCAACTTTATTTTTCTATTTTTGAATTTCCAAAAGTTTTAAATGTAAGTTTTAATTTTTATATTTTTACCAGAGGTAGATGAGGATCTCGGTCACCAAGGTAAAAATCTTAGTTTCAGATCTTTTTGGAGATTTCTAAAAATTCGACAAGACTTTGATGCGAGGGCAAAATCGTCCGAATTGCGCTCGATTTGACCGAAGTGACACGGTCGCTCGCAATGGCATATTTAGAATAAACACGGTTTCAGAATGGCAAATCTAGAAATACGAAAGGAACGATGGCGAATCTCGAATAACCCATTCTCAAGTGGCATATATCTAATTAACCCTATTTTATACTCCGAGGGTACGCCGTCTTGCAAAGGTCTTGTAAAGATATTTTATACTCCATAGAGCAACTCAGAGGGTTTCCCCATCTAGTTTCTTTATACCTACTGGAAATTTTATATCGATGCAAATATAACAAAAAACTAAAAATATATAAAAAATAGAAGGTAACACATTTTACTTTAGAATATGCTCAAGTATTGTATATTAACGGAGTCGATCAATCACACAAACAACTTACAATTAGGCTTGTTGAACAATAGGAAGCAGTGCAACACAGATGCGATCATGGAAATAGTCAACATCGAGGAAAAAGTAAATCGGTCATGCTGATGCGCTGCCCAATAACCTTATTGCTGAACCGTGCAGCTGAACACTGCAGCAATAGCTCTCCCTCCTTCACGGTGCACGCTAAGGAGAAAGACCTGTGAGGTTCACAGCTCAACACATTCAGTGTCTCTATCCTGGACGTCTCCAGGTGTTTGTATACACGCGCATCAGTAACTGACAATATTATGTCAGTTGAATGAGGTAGTTACTACTAACTGACTGCATAATGTCAATTAACTCACTAGAAAATGACGACGTTTATGTCACTTACACCGAATTAAAACAGTTGTTGAAATCACATTTAAATAGAATGAATAGAGAGATAATTGCAAGACTCAGCAAAATAAAAGGTGAATTCAAAGTTTGAGAAGTCACACAAATGTTCACGTGAAAATACACGAATGAAAGCATGAATGTTTAGCTACTGCCCATCTTATGCCATTGTCATACCAAATGTCATTATTCAAGAGATGACAAGAACTTCTTTTAAATTATCCTTCTCCACTTAGCTAGGCAATATAATACTAAACCGTATATACTTTAAAATTGAAAATAAACCACCCGTAGATCAATTTCTGACAATACTCTGTATGGTACGTCAGGGGCTCGATGGCCCTCGTGTTTTTTATACTTTGTGGGGTACACCGGGTCCTGCCTGTGCCGTTTCTCGTTTCTTTTATGGCGAATACTAGCGTCCGGACGTCCGTTTTTTTGGTTTTCTTCGGACGTCTCTTGAAACATTTTTTGTCTACTCCTGCAACATTTATTACCAACGCGTGTAACATTTTTTTTGAACGCTTGCAACATCCGTTTACTGTAGCATTTGTCGAAGGAAAATGTTGCACGTATTGGTAGAAAATGTTGCACGCGTAGAAAAAAAATGTTGCGGAGTGTTAGGACGTTCGATGCCTAGCAAAACCGTTCCTTTATACTTCGCGAGTATGTCGAGGTCTTGCCCGTGCGGTTTCTTTTATACTCAGTGGAGTACACCGGTGACAGTTTATTTATACTGCGTGCCTAGCCATCCAGCACTCAGCTATGCGAGCGGAAAAAATTACAGAACGAAAAAAGGTACGATCTAACTAGGAATTTTTTTCACAGCGTGACACGCTGCATGCGTGCGTTGTTTTTTTCGCAAAAATAATTTTGTTTTTTTGTGGTGTTTTTTTAAATAGTCGAGAAAACGTGTGAAACAGCTAAAAGGATACAAACGCAATCACGTTTTTTTCACATCTATCTAGGGTCCTCTCATGAAGGATCCGTGATTGCACTAAATCGAAAGGTTTTTTTCGCGAAAAATAGCTGGAATGATCCAAACATAACTACGCTATTTTTTCGTTATTTATTTAGGGTCTTTTCATGAAAGATTCGTGATTTTTCTGAACTAGAAGATCCTTTTTGTAAAAAACCACGAGAAGGACTTACACGTAATTACGTATTTTTTAAGAAATCTACACACGAAAAAAAGAAAAGCCGAGCCGGCTCCCGCACACGAGCCGCGACATGGCCTTCCTCCCTAGCTGCAAATCCTGCGAACTTTATTTAAGGGCATGATTAGTACACACTCCTAGTATTGAAAGGTTGTTACTACTAGTTAACTTGCTACGTGATACTAATTTCTGGTCTAGCAATGTCATTGAGTTATACCAAACAAAGATTAATGTTGAAGGCGTGAAGCATGCTAGTGAGTATGGAAAGCGCAGGATGCCAAAAGCAATAACATTCAGTTTACTTCATAGGGGTGAAAACGGGTCGGATACAGACGAATATTACTTTTTCTATATCTTAATCTATATTTTTTCCCGGATTACGGGTTAGCCAGATCCGGATACGAATCTAGATAATTCGGGATAAAGATACGGGTCGGATATGTGACGGATGTGCGTCGGGAACGGATAGATATATACGGATATCAAATAAATGGTATCTTTTGTTGCTTATACGGAAAACATCAGGCAACTCTGATGACAAACACACAAGGAAAACAATGACCAACAGATCTGTGAGGATTAAAAATGGAAACATGTGATTTACAAACTAGAAAAGTGAGCGTGGCGTGCCACACCGCATTCGTTGCTTCTCTATATGTGCTAAGATACATTTGGTTGCTGCCATAGATTCGAATTTGTGAAGTTTAAACTGTGATTGTTAAGTTGATCATGTGTGAAGACATAACGGCATGAGGGAAAACATAGATGATTTTGGGAGGCGGATCCATGATGCGTAATCAGAATTTTTTTGTTGTATTTGTTGGATTACAATGGTATACGCATTTGCATGTGAGAGAAATTCTATGGAGGGCGGTAGCTGGATGATCTTTTTTTTAGATAAAGGATTAAATCCGGTCTCTGCAATTGCACACAACCGAGTCTTACAACGGTCACAGCCAATGTACTTTATTGTAAATGAATAAGCTAAGAGGGTGAAAAATTAAAAGCAAATTCTATAATTGCGTATCCATCTATGCTTGGCAAAAATGTCCAACGCCACTGTCTCCAAAGCCTTGCTTGCCCGTCAAATGGTCTCCCTGTTGCCCTCATACTACAATAACGCCCAAAACCGCATCCAGTATGTTCCTTTGAAGGTAGCCTGCATAAAAGAGGAATATTGTTTTTCTGAAAGGTTAGCTCATTTCTTGTGCACCAAATAGCCCATAATATGGCAACACCCCCCACAAGAATCAGGCTTTTTTCACCCTTCTCAATGCCTGTTAACCAACGACCAAGCACATGAGAGATAGATCTAGGTGGAGATAAACCAGTAGCAATATGAACAATACGCCAAATAATTTTGGAGTGTTGGCAATCAAAAAACAAATGCTGAATTGTTTCATTACAATTACAGAAACAACACTTTTGATTTTCAGACCAATTTCTTCTCGCTAGATTGTCCTTTGTTAAAATGACTCCTCGACGTAAATACCAAAGGAAAATTTTAATCTTTAAAGGGAGTTTCAACTTCCAAATGAATTTACTATTGAAAGGAGTACCCTGGTTCATTAAATGAACATACATAGAACAGACAGAGAATTGCCCATGTCTATGTAAACCCCAGTGGAAAATATCCCTGCCATCAGTAAGCTGACAATTGGCTATTTTTGCAATTAGATTGAACCACGCTGTCACTTTATCTCCTAATAATAAACGACAAAAAGTAATATTCGGTGGTATCTGAGTCATAACCTTTGGCACCGTGGTATTTTGGTGATGGGCAATATTATACAAGCTTGGAAATTGAACCTTAAGTGGTGTAGAATCCACCCAAATGTCCTCCCAAAATCTGGTTTGAGAACCATCTCTGATCTGAAATGATCCGCATGCCAAGAAATCCTCCTTGACCTTTAAGAACCCTTTCCAAAACTGTGAGTCCCCAGGTTTAATATGCACCTGGGACAAACATTTGGAACTTAAATATTTATTTTTAAGTAATGTCTGCCAGAGCCCATCCTCATTAAGCAGATTAAATAACCATTTACTTAGGAGACATTTATTCTTAATCTGAAGGTCAATAATACCCAGACCACCTTGATCTTTGGGACGACACAATATATCCCACTTAGCGAGACGATATTTTCGCTTTTCATTAGTACCTTGCCAAAAAAACCGAGACCGACAGGAATCCAACCTTTGTAAAACACCCTTGGGAATTTCAGAAAAGACATCATGAACATAAGAAGACTACTTAAGACAGAATTTAGGAGCACAAGTCTACCCCCGTAGGAGAGATGTTTGGCCTTCCACAGACTTAGCTTTCTATTAAATCTATCTTCGATTACACCCCAGTCCGTATTTCGTAGTTTATGATAGTGCATCGGAATACCTAAATACTTGAATGGGTAAGATCCCATCCCACAACCAAACAGGTCAGTATATTCATGTTCATGTTGTCTAGCATCACCAAAGCAAAAAATCTCGCTTTTGTGAAAATTTATTTTTAGACCCGATAATTGTTCGAACACACAAAGCAATAGCTTCATGTTTTTAGCTTGTTCTATATCATGATCCATAAAAAGAATGGTATCATCAGCATATTGTAAAATCGATAGACCATCATCAATAAGATGAGGAATAACTCCTCGAATCTGACCATCCTCCTTCGCTCTCTTAATCAATACAGCTAACATGTCAGCCACTATGTTGAACAGAATAGGGACATAGGATCACCCTGACGAAGTCCTTTTTTAGTTTGGAAGTAATGACCAATATCGTCATTAACTTTAATACCCACACTACCACCAGTAACAAAATGTTCAACCCATGAACACCACTGCTGGCTAAACCCCTTCATACGCAGGGTTTGCTGAAGAAAAGACCACTTCACCTTATCATAGGCCTTTTCAAAATCAAGTTTTAAAATCACTCCGTTGAGCTTTTTTGATTGTAACTCATGAATAGTTTCATGTAATATCACTACTCCTTCCATGATATTGCGTCCTGGCATGAAAGCTGTTTGTGATAGTTTAACTACTTTGTTGGCCACCCCCATAATTCTATTGGTAGCCACTTTTGTGAAAATTTTAAAACTCACATTGAGCAAATATATTGGTCTATACTGTTGAATTTTGGTAGCCTCTTTAATTTTTGGTAGAAGTGTAATAATTCCAAAATTGAGGCTATACAGAGGTAATTTCCCATGAAAGAAGTCATTGAACAATGCCATAAGGTCCACTTTTATAATATCCCAGAAAACTTGATAAAATTCAGCTGGTAATCCATCAGGACCAGACGACTTATTGTGTTCCATTTGGAAAACTGCATCTCTGACCTCTTTTTCAGTGAAATTTTCAATGAGAGTATCATTTTCCTCCTTTGTTACCTGAAGTAAATCATGATTATAAGCCTCCACCAGACTGAAATTATTTTTTTCTGGCGGTCCAAACAAACCCTTGTAATAGTTTGTAATATATGCTTTTAAATCAACATCACCCACAATGCTACCATCTTCATGATCTAATTTGAAGATATGTTGTTTTCTGTGTTTACCATTAGCAACTAGATGAAAATATTGAGTGTTATCATCACCTTCCAAAAGATCTTTTGTTTTAGCTCTCTCATACCATTTAATTTCTTCTTCCCTCAACAAGTTCAACAATCTTTCGTTGAGGGAATGTTTCAAATTTAATTCATGAGTAGAGAGAACTCTATGTTCAGCCTTTTTATCAAGATCATCAATTATCAAAATAATCCTTTTCTTCTCTTTTTTGTTGTGCCCAGCTGTATGTTTGGCCCATCCTCTTAAAAATTATCTAAGAGATCGAATCTTATTCTGCCATATATCCATAGCAGTATGACCTCTAGATTCAGATTGCCATTTGGCAGCAACCAAGTCATAGAAGCCATCTCTGATCAACCAACCACGTTCAAATTTGAACAATGATGTCTTTCTACTATGAAACGAAACCCCAGTATGCAATAGCAAGGGTGTATGATCTGAGTGGCTTCTATCTCTAGCCTGCACCGTAGTGAGAGGAAATTTATTTTCCCACTCAGTAGATACCAAAATTCTGTCTAACTTCTCAAAAGTTGGGTTATCACCACTACTCGCCCAAGTGTATTGTCTTCCAGACAATTGTATCTCTCTGAGATCTAGAGATTGAATAACCATGTTAAAAAGATCAGGCCATTTCTTGTGAAAGTTATCCTTGTTTTTATCTTTAGGACCACGCATAATATTAAAATCCCCACCAATAATATAAGGTAACGATTCTTTGCTACAAATATTAGCTATTTCAGTTAGAAACATATCCTTATAATCCTGTTGCGCAGGACCATAAATTGTTATTAACACCCATTTTAAACCATCACTTTTGTTTCGAAGCGTAAACTTAATATAAAAGTCCCCTTCGTCAATGGCTCCAATGTCAAACACCGTTAAGTCAGCCCCCAGGAGCATCCCCCCAGAACGGCCATGAGGTGCCATGCAGTGCCAAATAAAATCTTTGCCACCGCATAATTTCTTCAGGGTCCTATCCGGGAAATGATCCCGACCCGTCTCCATCAGAGCAATAAAATCAAGTTGTATCTCTTTAACCATATCCTCTAAATACCTATGTTTAGTCAAGTCTCCTAGATCTCTGCTATTCCAGAAAACGCCTTTCATTTGAGACTCAACTTAGATGGTGTTTTTGGTTTTTTGTTAATCAATCTCTTTCTATTGAGATTCCTTCAATTGGATTTTTTTCTACGAGCTATGGCTACCAGATCAGAACATATGTGATCAAAACCCTCTTCCACCACATTATGATTAAATTCATCACCAATATGATTAAGATGAGTATTTATAAAATCTTCTTCCTCCTCAGCCAAGTAAATGTTAGGTGAGAAGGATTTCTGACTGTTAGCTCTATTTCTATTTGAGACACTAAGCCTATCAATTTCTATGTTTTTAATAGATGTAATAGCAGAGGAAATGGCATTATTATCACTACCCATAGAAACACCCAATTTTGCAATTCTACAGGAAATTTCAGAATCTGAAATGGAAGGAAAAGATATGCATATACCTGGTGCCACAGAATTCTTTTTCGCCGCCAGATGCATCGCTTTCTCAAGCATATTTTTATCTCCCCTAGCAGCAAGACGCAAACTTGATCTACCATATGGCATAAGAGTCTGATCAGAAGGATGAAGCTCCATCTCACCCCAACCATTGATATTATCCAGCAAACAGAGAGCATCCACCATGGCCAGATTTGAAATATTAGCTGGAATTTTATTCTGCTTACATAAGGTTTGCAGCACACGGCGAGGCAATTTTTGAAGTTTCATACCTCGATTATCAGCATGATCAATCACAACCCTTTTCTGGATAGCACCCACACTCTGGTTAATGTCAGACTTCCCAGCCGAAAAATGCATAGCCAGATCATTACCAGAATCGGAAATAATCTTTGCAGGCTCAGACACGTCACCCGCTGCAATCCCTTCCAATCCTTCCTTTTCCGATAGCTCAAAAAGAGCTGCATTGCTTGAAGGCAAACCCCCCTCACACCCCTCAGCATGGTCATTGGATTCTGACTCCACCCAATTCGCGTGTCCATTCTCCGGCAACAGATCACAGTCAGTATCTTCAATTTTTCCCTGAAGTTCATCCTGGATGTCCAAACAGGAGAGACCGAAAGCTGTCATTTTCGTTTCTCCGGAACATCCAAAACCATCACCAATTGCATCCAAATTAGCCACAGATAAAGCAGAAATCCCTTTACCTATGAGCATCCCAGAATCAGAAACATCCCTGGAGGAAGAATTTCTCTGCAACTGGAATCCGCCACAGGGAGAAGTTACTACATCACCATTTTCAGATTCCACAGGTTCCACATCAAAAATACCACAATCCAAACAATTAAGAGTTAACTCATCCAACTTCAGATCACCCGATTGCCCAAAGCCTTCGCTTTTTCCATCCAGTTTATTCATAGAAATACTCATTGCCAGATCACGGAGTTCTCCTTTTTCAACCTCTTGTTGACCAACCCCCACCACCAACTCTTTTAGCATATCAGAAGAAAGTGATTCCTGTGCAATTCTTTCCACATTACCAGCCCCAATCTGATTATTAGGCATACTAATGCCTCCATCCAGCAGCTCATCCTGACGATCCATGCCTTTTAAAACAGGATCCACCAATATCATTTCACCAACTAAATTGGTCTTAGAACTAGAGACATCCAATTTATCCAGGTTCTGAACACATGGAGAAATAAATCTGCCACTAAACTGCCTCGCATCATGTACAGAAGCATCAGAACCAGTTTTCCTTCCATATTCAACATCATCCACAAACTGAATATCTTTAGACTGATCATCCATAACATGCAAGTCATCAGGCAGCATTACCATTTCATTAGAAAACTGAGATTCAACTTGGTTATTTGTCCTGGGCATGCACTTTGTCAGATCACAAATTACACCTTCTTCAATCTCTTTTAAACCAACCCCCAACAGTGCCGGCATGGAAGCAGGAATTGTCTTTTGTGCAGAACTTCCCACATGACCAGCCCCAATCTGAATATTAAGCTGTAAAGGAACTCCCTCCAATTGCTCCTCCTTCTCTGTCAGCACCCGATCAGCTTCAATACTGATAACCGGAATTGCAACCTGACTTGGATGATCTGATAAAGACGTATAGCTGATGTAAAAGCTCTGGTAAAGACTAAGCATACCTGTCTTGTCTTTCTTCTATTAGTTTCTTTCAAATATGATACAATAGCGTAAGCGTCGGCATCAGCGCAGCTTGTTAGTGAGACGTCTTTGTCAGCTTGATTGCTGATAACAGACATACGATAGCAATATCCTTTTCCTTAAACATAAATTAGAAATTAATAGCGCGCATTACATTTTTTTTGATAACGGAAGATTTTTATTAATTTCAAGACCATTACATCGAGATGACGCAAGTCCTCAAAATCGCTTCCGGCCTCTGCTTAATCTTAAGCACACAGCCATACAAAAAATAAAAGTAACCTCGCACAATCTAGTAACTATCAATCCGAAGACTAGACCGTCACCCATGTGCTCGGGAATAGAATTCCTTGGACACCCGCGCCAAACAATGTGTAGCCTCCGCCAAAGTAGCTCGCATCTCCACCTTCTGCAACAAAGCCCATGCACGTAGCCAGTGGATAATAGTGAAAGTAACCTGCAAGGGAGAAGAATTGATTTTCTTTTGGAAAACTCTATCATTCCTGGTTAACCAAATAGACCAACACGTAGCAGCAGCACCAAGAAGAACAAGCTTTCTATCATTTTTATGAAAACCATTTAACCAATTCCCAAATAGATCAGTGACACTCTTTGGATTAGATATGCCAAACGCCACATATCTTAGAAACCAAACTGAGTGCGCAAAATGACAATCAAAAAACAAATGCTTAATTGTCTCAGGTTCGCGACAAAAGCAACATGTTCTGCTTCCTTGCCAATTTCGCTTTGCTAAATTGTCTTTGGTTAATATCACTCCTCTCCTAAAAAACCACAAGAACACCATGATTTTTAGTGGGACTTTAAGTTTCCATAATCTTTTATTTAAATTTGGCACACCACTTGCAATCAAGGCTTGATAATGAGATTTCACCGAGAATTGACCATCTTGGCACAAATTCCAGCGGAACTCGTCATCAATCGACGTTAAATGAATACTAGCGATTCGTGAAAGTAAATCATTCCACGCCACTAACTTTGGTCCAAGCAACGACCGTCTCTAGGAAACTTTGGCGCGCATTACATTTAAGAACTGTAATTAGATGATAAGAGAAGGAGAAAGCAAGTAAGCAGATATGAAAAGTGGTAAGCAAAAAAGAAGATGGTTGGTTGGTTGTCTACCGATAAGTAAACAAAGAAGTAGCATAACGAACAAATCTATAATCATGCGGGGGAAAGAAAACGATAACACCTCTTCGTGAATGCATCGATGTTGCCAAAATTAATACTAAAGGGTTGCCTGTACAAGGTGCTCTTTTCTGGTCAAAAGGAGAAGTATACTAGAAATAAATGTCAATGAAACTATAGGTCACGCGCTATCTATTAATAAGAAAGGATAAGAAACTCATTCTAACAGCAACAAGGACAAACAGGTAATCTTCAAGAAGACAGAGCATGTAACATATCTATTATGATAACAACATGACAGCCTAAGATGCTCAAGTCTTTGAAGATGACCAAGGGTTGGAGGCAAGTTTTGCAGTTTGTCACAGCCTTGTAAGTTCAAATATCTTAGCTTCAGAAAAGTACCAATGAAAGAGGGTAATTCCTTGACAGAAGTTTTTGATATATCCAATGCTTCAAGGCTTGTCAAGCTAATCATTGAGGAAGGTAATGTTTGAATCTTTAAGTCAGAAACATCAAGGTATCTTAGATGCTTCAAATCACCTATAGAAGCAGGTAACTCTCCAATGCAGCATCCACTAAGATTCAAAACACGTAAGTGCTTCAGTAATTCAAATGCTTTTCTATGAAGCTTTATAGCTACAGAGTTCTGAAAATGTAATGCCCTTGCCCTGGTGAGCAGTGAACTGCAAAGTGTTGACTGCCCTCTGTAATAGGTCAACAGTGCATATTGGAAAGTGAGCCTTTTTGCATTGCTGCTTCTCATTTCTGTATCATCTAAAACTATAAAATCATCGCAGGCAACAAGCCTTGCAAAGTCATGGACGAAGTTATGCATGTAGAGTGCTGTAGGAGCTGTTCTGTTTTCTGTTCCATTAAACTGAAAACAAATAAAATATAAATCACATAATTTCTCGAAAATGGTCACTTTGTTTGAAATTGGACTGATTTACCACTAAAAGATATATGTGGAAGAACAACAAAACATGAAACATACTCAGCCAAGACAACTTGAAAAAGAAAACAGAATAGGTGGAGAGCGGTACGTGTTTCCTTCTAATTTAGTCCCTGGCTGGCAGCATGTTTTGGAAGAATACCCAGGGCATGGACAATTAGCTGATATATAGTTAGGCACTTATACGGAAAATATTTTTGTGAATATTTCATTTGGCGAAGTTTTGAATAGGAATGTGCTGAGAATTGGGCAACCAGTTGACAACCTCTTGAGCCTCAAAACCATATGCTTACGTGCTTTTTTTTCTTTTGGCTTACCAAGTTCTCAAAGGGTTATAAAACACCAAAACAACTACTTTCGTGCCTAAACATCTCCCCACAAGTACAATGATTGTTGCCTTTAAATTGCTTCTGACTTCTATCCATACTACTACCAACATCTCTTAAAAATTTAACATTCACTCCTTTTTTTCTATCCATATCTGCCACTACACTTTTAACCAAACTCCATTCTAGGAAACGGTTGGCATGTGTCTCTCGCTATGGGCCCATGCTGTCATATATATTGTTGCCTACAATGGAGTTTGGTTAAAAGTGTAATTTTATGATACATTATAGCAATCTATGTGTATTTCTATGAAACATTCTCTTAAATGCGTAAGTTTTCATAGTTGCTCAAAGTCTGTGTAATTTTATGCAAATTACTCACTAAATTATTGCTAACTACAAGCAAGGCTCAATATGCCGCATAAAATTACCAGCAGCTTGTGCTATTCATGGTTCATAGTAAACTTAATGGTGAATCATTTAACCATGTGAAGAAAAATTACAATTCCTCCTCTCTTAAACTTGGTCATATATTCATGAATTCAAAAATATACATTACTGACATTGTAAATAACGTACTTACCCAATAGAACATTATAATATGACAGCCATACAAGAAATGGGATAAATGATTAAATTACTAACTTGCCAATAAGTTTTCACCAATAAGTTTTCACACTAGTATTAGTAAAGGCCCTAAAGGCATACTTCAAACAGGAAAAGAAAGACTCCCAACATAACAAGAATTTAGTGACTTACTAAGTGTGTCTTTCGAACTCGGAGGAAATACATTGACAGAAGGTCATGAATCATCTCCCCCTGAACATAAGGAGGCAAGGTCTCGTGTTTTGATCCGACCATATCAAGTGCAATCCACTGTTGGATAAGTTTTTCCTTATCAATTGCAGATCCTTTAGGAAATATTGATAAAAATAGAAAGCATAGTTTTAATGCTGAGGGCATTTCATAGTATATCTGATTGAATGATGAAAACACTTCATTTTTGTTGGAAAATCTTCTCTCAAATTTCCATATTTCTTCATCCCTTGCAGCTAACCAGGCGTCCATGGCTTGATTGTGCACTATTGAACCAAGAGAATGAGCTAATGCCGGTATTCCTTCACATCTTTTCACAATTTGCTTTCCAATGTCCTTTAGACATGCAATCACATCATCTCCATCTCCAAAAGCCCTTCGAGAAAATATTGTCCAACAGTCATCTTCAGATAACGGAAGCAACTTGTATGGTGCAACAGTCTGCATTAGCTCTGCAGTTATTTCACTGGAAGTGGTCACTATAATCTTGAACTTGTTTGTACCCCTCAGCATTTCCGTCAATTCATCCAACCGGCTTTTGTCTGTGCTACAAAGGTCATCCAAGACAATTAGGCAACTTTTGTCATGAAGTACCTCTTGCAAACGATTCTTTAGGAACTGTAGATTTTCATGAATCTCGTTGTTGGTATTAACTTCTGAGGGTGTTTCTTCGTTTGTTTCATTAATTTGTGAGATTATATCAGAAGCAATCTTTTTAAGGTCCAATTTCCTATTTAAGTCGACCCAAATACGAAGATCAAAATTCCACCCTTCTCCCTGGTCATGGAAAATTAATCTGGCAAGAGTTGTTTTCCCCAAACCCACAAGACCAACAATGGGAATGATGGACAACGTTTCTGCATCATTTTGCAAAAGTAAGTCCTTTATTTTTGCTTTGTCATTTTCTCTTCCAACAACTGCAGCACTTTCAAGGTCTCCTTGATTATCAGATTGCTCGAGATCACACATCGAGTGCCGCGTCGAATTGAAAATGATAGAATCTTCTGTTAAAAGGTCCAACCTTCTTCTGATTGTCTTCATTCTATTTGCTCCAGTACTATGCAAGAGAAATGGAGTTGAGAAACAAAATGATGTTGCCTGCAAATTTTGTTTTAAAATGATCACTCAAAGACATTCAATTCCAGTTACATATCATAGTTCAACAAATAATTGTTAAACAAGCAGAATCTCTAAGCTTATGAGTATGACGTAGGATAATATTTCTGCAACCTGCAATGTTGCAGTAGCTTTAACTAAGGGTGCATTTGGTTAGGTGTACGCAGATGAATGGGATGGGATGGTACAGGATGGATGGGATGATCCTAGATGAGATGGTACAGAGAAGGTATTTGGTTGACTGAATGAAATGATAAAAGGTTTTGTTTGGTTGCTTGGATGGAATGATATAGGATGGTACGAGATGATGTTTGATTGAAGGGATGAGATTGGAATAAGGGATGAGATTGGTTTGAGGGATGGTGCGAGTGAACGATCCGGTCTTGGACCAATTGGTTCAGCCAAATTGCCCGTACAGGATGGTGCAACATCTTTTTAGAATGTTCTAAAAATCTGTACCATCTCATTCTGTACCAAACGGTTCCGTTCAGCCAACCAAACGTAGAGATAGAATCAGATTCTGTACGGGACGATTCGGTTCACCCTCGTACATCCAACCAAATGCACCCTAAATACGATGGTGCAAAAATAGCCAAGTTATCACGCTGCTAAATCATCGATATAGAACTATATAAAAGCTACGAAAAACCCTTCTCTGCTACAAGTATGCCAAAGACTATTTAATACATTGGTAGTAGAAACATATGACTGAGAAAGTGTAACACTGTAATAAGCTAAAGTTGCATTTTCGGCCCAAAACTAACATAAAAGTTTTAGTAATTTGGACTAGCAGTTCTAAAAATTAAAAGAACTTACTACTTTTGAAAACATATGGACTCTAAGAAATAATTGTATTTTTTAAAACATTTCTCTGAACTCAACAAGTTCAGGTGTAAGAGGTTACTGCTAATGGATTTGGGATTATTGAAATTGAGAATTCCCTCTAAGATGGTTGGTGCTCTGGAAAGCTCGATAAGTAGAAATTAAATGAGTTAGTTTACTTTGTAATTGATTGCCTTGAGTAGTAGCTAATCTATGGTAAAAAGCTTTTTTGGATCCCGTGGATTTTATATGTAATTAAGTTAATTGTATACTGTATATTAATTAATATTCATTTAAAGGGTTGCGGGGTTGGGACTATCAAACCTTCGCAGTAGTAGTTCCGATGGTACCGTGGTCTTCAAATTCGTCCAGGAGATCTTCCATGTTGCTGTTGGAACAGAACGTTAAAACTTTGCTGCAATTTTCTATTTTATTTCTTCTCGCTCTGTTCACTTTTACAACTGGGGCTTACCCCTATATTTATACCCAAAACTTCAACCCACAAAACAGAATAGGATTCCACTTCCTTATTCTAATTGGACTCCTTTTCCTAAATGGAGTCTTAATCAAACTTTCTAAACTAAAACTTTCCTATTACAAGATTACATCCAACATTTTCCCCCCTTATCTTGTAATACCTTTGATCACGCCGATCTTCTCTCTCATCTCCAAGAATTGCTCAGCTCGCTCGTATCTCGCTCACGCATATAAAACAACGTCCTCCTCTCTCCCTTCTTTCTTGCGCTGTTGCTGCTACAAAATTCCATGCTGTTGCATGCAAAGTACTGTCGCTGCCCTTTTTGCTCGGCACATCGTCTAGCTCGCTCTCTGCTCTGCACAAGCCTAGCCGTTTGCTTGGTCCCTCGGCCTCGCACGACACCAGCTTCCTGTGCCGAACTGCACCACGCTCTCCTGCTGCCACTCGCTAGATAGCTTTTGCAGCCGCCTCTATTTTTTATGTGTTGCACCACTGCTATTTTTTCTGCGCATCGCCCTTGAGCGCTTTCTTTTCTTCCACTTTGCTGTGACTCCACCGCTTGGGAGTCCACCTCCTCCAAAAATTTTCCCTTTACACTAGCCTCACAACAAACTGGTTTACAAGTTTTCAGAGAAATTTTATACAATCGATTTGGGGATCTCATGACCTGCATCAACAAATCTTTGTTCTTGTCATAAACACGCAAGAACTCCGCCTGCAGCTCTACTCTGCACCCTTCTTCTGCTAATTGCCCGAGACTGAGTATGTTGTTGTACAAACTCGGTATATAATAAATTTCAGAGAATAACTTCTGATCGCTGTTCTTGCATTGTACCAACATTGTTCCTTTGCCTCTTATTTGCACTGTAGAGCCATCGCCAAACTTTACTTTCCCTGAAATTTTCTCATCAAGCTCATGAAACACAGAGCGATCTCCAGTCATGTGATTGCTTGCTCCATTGTCTAAGTACCACAAATCAATGTGATCGTGGCTATCTCCCTTGTCGTGGCTTTCTCCCTCCATGCATAATTTAGGAACTATATTCTCCTCATTCAACATCAGCATATTCGGCTTCTCTTCATTGCACAATGAGAGGAGTAGAGCCGGTTCATCCTCTGCACTAGCTTGGGTGAGGTTTACCTCCTCATTCTTCTTCTTGTTCCAGCAATCCGAAGCAAAGTGCCCATACTTGTTACAATTGAAGCACTTTATATGACTGCGACACTCCGCCGCGTAGTGACCATATTTTTCACATTCAAAACATTTGATATGTGACTTATCTCGTGGTCTGTAATCATCGTCTTGTTCAGACTTATCTCCTCGGTCACCTCTGTCTCCTCGACCACCTCTACCTCCTCGTCTATAGAAACCGCCGCGTCCACGCCCGCGGTTAAACTGCTTGCATTCACCTCTTTCATCTTCCTTTAACAGTAATAACTGCTCGTTATGGGATTGATACCCCTGCTCTTTACGGGATTGATACCCCTTCAGTAACTCCTCATGCGCCTTGAGTGAACCGGTGATCTCCTCAATTTTCATATTCTCCAAATCAGGGGAGTACATGAGTGTGGTGACAACAGGCACGAACTTTTTCGGTAGCAAGCGCAGTATTTCTTCATCGCCACGATTCCTCCATCCTGTCGCCGAGAGAAATAATTTGGTTGTATAATGAAGTAAGCTTACCGGCGAACTCGTCCACTGACTGGGTTTCTCCCATCTGAAGATTCTCAAACTCATTCCGTAGATTTTGTAGTCGCACCTCCTTCACGCGGTCAACTCCCACGTGCATCTTCTCAAGTGTTAGCCATGCTTCACGTGCTGTCTCCTTCCCGATGAGCTGATGCATCATCGAATCTGGTACCGCCTGATAGATTGCAGCAAGGGCTGCCTGATCTATCCTGTCATCTTCCTCAGCCTTCCCCTTTGGATCGACTGCACCCCAGACACCCTGGGCGCGCAAGTTTGCCTTCATCTTCATTGCCCATATCGGGTAATTATCGATCGTCAGGAGAGGGTATTGAAGGGATATGGATCCACTCTGAGTCTTTGTCTTCTCACCCATAATTTTCAGATTGCTTTGGATGTGCGACTATTTTCCTTGTCTGTTTTCAACTTGATAGCTTTCTCGGTGTTTCTTTGTTTCCGTTCTGCACTCAATGCGTGCTGCACCTACAGTAATCGGGGTTACTGTAGCTACAGTAGACTTCTTTTGCTTTTCCTGCCGCGGCAACCTTGATCTGGGAATTGCTGCTTCTGATCTTTTGCTGGGAACGTTGCTGCTTGCTTCACGTAGCACCGTATGGGATGCGCGTTTGCCGCACAACCCCGAAATCGTCGAGACCAGAGCAAACTTCTCTGCTTATTGCACCGTGCCTTCCGAGATGGCCGCTCCGCCTTGGCGACGTAGAACTTGGAGAGCCTGGCCTCCTGCTGCGCGATCTGGCCGCTCTGGATCCGAGACTCGCCCCTCGAGCAGCCGACTCCACGACAAGATCAACGCGATCTACGATCTGGCTGCCCGCCTCTCGAAACTCTGATCTCCTGTGCTCTGATACCAATTGTTGGAACAGAATGTTAAAACTTTGCTGCAATTTTCTCTTTTATTTCTTCTCGCTCTGTTCACTTTTACAACTAGGGCTTATCTCTATATTTATACCCAAAACTTCAACCCAGAAAACAGAATAGGATTCCACTTCCTTATTCTAATTGGACTCCTTTTCCTAAATGGACTCTTAATCAAACTTTCTAAACTAAAACTTTCCTATTATAAGATTACATCCAACAGTTGCAAGCTATCTGCTTGATATTCATCATCCATTCCTGCACCTCCTTGGACATCTTAAAGTATTGCCTATCCACACTTGCCACCACATCTTGCAACCAGTGGCGGAGCCAAAGGGGGGGCATGATGGGGCCTGGCCCCCCCCTTTGGCCCATGAAAGAAGCTATAGTGTGTGTGTATATATATATATAGTCACAAAGCCAAATGTTTGATAGCTGACGTCTCGCCTTCTCGTCTTCTCGCGTGCTGCGAATGAAACATCAAGTCAAAGACCGAACCAACGTCTCGCCTTCGGCTTTCTCCCGTTCGTTCTCCATGCTACGCGACTAAATTATTTAGTTTGCTGTTCTCCGATTCTCTCAGGACAGACGACGACTAGATTATTCTAGCAGAAATAGTCCGATCGATCAGGCCAGTTTACGACGACGTGCGTGGTGCGCTTAACCTTTGTCCCTTCCCTTGAGATGTTATCTAGTTTTCTCCTTGTTCGTCGCATTTTCACAGGCATATGTATATGTCATATATCGATGAACAGTTCATGCCTTTTGCTAATTATCGATTGATTAATTATTAGTTTAGTTACCGGCGACAAGTTGTACAGATCATGTGATTGTGAATTTGTGATTGGTCTATAGAATTGCTAGGACGTCCAATTTTTCTGGACATTTTTGGTCTTTGATACAGTACTATTCGTCTAATCTACAGGGCAGTGGAGTACTGTGTGCTAAGTACTAACAATAAGCATCAGGCAGTGATAGGCGGAGACACCGCTGCGCCTGCGCCTGCTCGCCTGTGCCGCCACTTCATTCTTAGGCCCCCTCCTTTAGAAATTTCTAGCTCCGCCACTGCTTGCAACCTCTCCAGAGTTCGCCTCACATGCGCCACGCCCTCGTCTATGTTGCAGGGCAGCTCCGACCGGCGAGCACCGGAGGCCAGCCGGCGTAGCAGCCGGTCCACGACGGCCCCGGCCGTGGCCATATGGCTTGGCGATTTGGTATTGAGCGGGATATAGAAAAGGCACAAGAAGACCGACTCCAGTATAGGTCGTAGTCTCTTTTTTTTTTGGATGGTAGGCTCCATAATAATGCCTGCACTTCTCTAGCTCTCTTATAATTTTTTTGCAAATACGATTCTCTTCTGAATACAGACACAAAAATAGCCTTGTCATAGTAGGAATCTTACCCTACCTTGTCTTCCGCGATTAGGGATTATTTTTGTAAATTTATTTGAAAAAACATCACATTTTAAAAAAATGTTTGTAAGGGACTAAAAAATTGTTTGGCCTCTAAATTTGATATCGATGGATAGAGACTGTGTATTGCATGCTACATAAGCTTGCTCACACTCCTTGATGGCTGGGTCAAGAGCAGCCCACGTCTATAGAAGACCGACTCCTGCACACCCTTGCTTTCATGGGGACCGCAGCATCTGCTCCTTCTCCGGCTGAAACAAAAAGAAATTTCAGTTCTGTCATTATCTCTCCGGGGCCAAGTGCTCTTTCCAAAGTACAAAATCAAAATAATGTTGTGTGGCCTACTAGCTCCAGTCCAAAAATTGGCTCTGTTCACATTCAAATTATGTTATAAAACTTTAAAAAAATGTTGCAGAAGGGAGCGAGGATAATCATTGCAGGGACAGAAGTTTTCAGGCGTGCTCTGGTTGATATTCACGCAGTTCGGTGTTGTTGGCTCTTGAAAAAAAAGTCGTATGCTACCTTTTGTGTGGCTGCGTCCAGCCAACCCATTTATATTATCTTTGCTTTTCGTTCTTTTTATTTACATTTTAGTTGTTTTTTAAAGACTACCGGACGGATGCACACACCTATACATGTCTACACACGTTTAAATCTATCGGAAGCATGCACAGGAGACAGACGTAACACATATATATGCTACATACGCTTAAATTTATCGGAATCATACACTTGACTTTCCCACTAAATATGTACACGGGTGTATACTCCAAAATTCATAGACATCGATACCAGGTTTGAAACTTGAACGCTAGTGAGCTAGGTGCACACCCACATACCTACTCATCTATATTGCCACAGGCCAGCCTCCTATTTTATTTCTTTATGAGCATGTATAAAATACAAGAGAGGTGCTTTCATACTTTTTTTTTTGAATACAAGCCACGAAGAGTAGTGGGTCTTGGGAGGAAGAGTACTTCAACTAGGTTTAAGCCACTAACAGAACAGTAAACCTACGGTGCGTAGTAGTTTGAAGTGAACACAAAAATAATTTTGCATTTCAATCGTTTTATTTTTTCCATTTCAGCCCCAGCTTTGTTTCAATTTATACTTTTGTCCAAATGTTTACATTGGAAACCCTAAAACAGAAAAGAAATTACAAAATCACCCCTACCCCACAAAGCCAAACCACAACCACTCTCCATTTTTTTATTCTCTCCCTTTGCCTGGTCGACGCCACATCTGCACCTTTCTCCAGTTGATGTTGTCTTCCCACATTGTCTAGAACTAGAGGTGAGCACTGGGCAGGGCCATTTAGGGCCGACATAGCCCGCTTGCTAACGGCTGGGCTGGTATGGCACTATTGATCAGGCCGTGCCAAACTTGCCAATCGGGCACGGTGGGCGGCCTCACATGGCACACAGATTTGGGTCATGCACAGGCCGGCACAGCCTACCACAATGCCTGTGTACTGTGGCACGGCACGCACTTTGGGTGGCACATCGGCCCGTGCCAAAGACGGGCCCCAACAACAAGTTTACGTGGCTTACGACAAGGCCCGCGGAGCACGCGGTAGAGGCTGGAGGGGATATTGAAGGGGGCTACCTGGCCACATCATCGTGGCCGCCGACGTCACCATGGCCGCGTCGTCGTCCATGGTTCCATGGCCACGCCCGCCTGTGTCGCCGTCCGTAGCTATCAGAACCCAAATATGCAAATATGGACCCTCTGTGTATACCCTACTAGTCCAGGATCACGCTAGTGCACACATAGCAATATAGATGAATATCACAATCATATACATCGGTGATATAATAAAAGACTTCATGTACCAAATATAATCCAGTTGAATGACCTTAAGGTCAACATACATAAATAAACCATGCAGGGCTTAAACTAAGAATTAAATTAAACTGCAACGAAATAGAAATGTGCGTAGTAAACCCTTCAATATGCCACAAGCAACTAACAAGGTTCGTATCCTAGATGTTCACCTCCTCCTGAAACTCCTCCTCAAATGCTGGTCTACATTCCTCTCCAACTGGTGATTTAGTTGTTGCAAAGGGGTGAGTACATAAAGCACTCAACAAGTTATGCACAGAATGTAAGTCTATTATTCTATATGCAAAGCTTATTAAAAATGAATGACTGGCATGATTATGTAAATAGATTGAAATGACAATAAATCAAATAGCAATAATAAGTAACATTCTGAGTTATTTCTCAAGTAAATTGGTACACAGCTTAACCAATTCCATTATTTCCTGAAGTACTTAATTGTGTTCTCCATTGAACAGTGGGGAGCAATGCAGTTCTATAACCATCCTTGATGATTGGAGGAGGTGTGTAAGCCTGTCTGTCTATGAGCTAACTGTGCCAGGAGGCTGCTGCTGTGAAGGAACAAAATCCATGACCAAAGGGTGGTCACTACATAATTAACAATGACACACTATCCCGTCGTTAAAAAATTAATGATAAAAAATTGTATATAGTCGTTAATACTATTAACAACGGCTAATGACCACAATTTCGTGGTTGTTAATGACTTTTAATGATCACGTATGGACTTTTAACGACCGCTTCTTCTGTCTTTAATAATCGTTTTCTTACTGATGATAGGGAAACCAACGACTGAAGCCTCAGTGAAAATGTAGCGAAATTCCTTGTCGAATAAGTCTGACCTGCAAGAAAGGCGTAACGATTTGGGCACTGCCTCGGAGAGAGGATCGGTGAAATAGACATGTCTGTGAAGATGCGGACTACCTGCACCTGGATAGAAAGACCCTATGAAGATTTACTATTCTATGGGATTGGCTTTGGGCCTTTCTTGTGCACCACAAGCATGGAATCCTCTTGCACCCACAGACACGGAGGTCAAAAAACATGCAATTCAACACCTAAACTAAAAACATCATCTTTAGCTCTCTTAGTCTTTGAAAAACTATATGGAGGTTTACCTATGTTTATGATGAGTATTTGATCGTATTTGAGTAAGGTGTGCTCAGGTTTTGAGCTTGATTTGAATTAGATTCTCAAAATATAGTAATTTGAGTTGTGTTTGTCTCAGACGGCACTACCAGATCCAAGCGATGGTAGTGCTGGCCTGCGGTTGTACCAGATTTTCCTCTGAGGATGAGCTACACGGCACTACCAGCCTTTAGAGTAGTAGTACTGGGGTAGCGGCACTACCGGCCCTTGGATGGCAGTAGTTATTCTTTAGAGATGGTCTTTGCACAGATTTGAGCACGAGCGGCACTACCAACTATTGGGGAGCGGTAGTGCCAGTAAGCGGTACTACCGGCCTTTTGTATGCGATAGTGCCGACTTTGTCTATGATGTGTGATCTGTTTTTTGATTTTGGATGATTTATTGCATATCATTTTGGAAAATGATATGTGATGTGTTTCCTTATTTT
This sequence comes from Guadua angustifolia, assembly GCA_036346375.1. Taxonomy (NCBI): domain Eukaryota; kingdom Viridiplantae; phylum Streptophyta; class Magnoliopsida; order Poales; family Poaceae; genus Guadua; species Guadua angustifolia. The sequence continues at coordinate 16,332,897 of CM070516.1, read as the reverse complement.
TAATAGTTGTAGGATGATGCTAGATCATGGTGAGGCGGAGGATGACCGGGGCTAGACAATGTACGCCGGAGGTCCAGATGGTCGTGGATCGCTGGAGGATGACCTGAGACGGAGTCACTACGAGCTTAGAAGACAAGGGAATGGTTGAGATGCTAACTTGGAGCTACTCAGATCAAGGAGAGCCGTTGGATCACGGTTCAGAGGATTGAGTAGCAGTCAAGTTAGCTAGTTTTGAGAAGCGTGCAAAACCCGTTATGTTAGCGGGTTGTGGGTTAGCCCAAATCTGAGTGAGTAAGTCAATCCTAACCCTTGATAAGGTTCCTTAGGTGTGAAGGAACTCATCCAAGGGTGGAGGATGACTCAAGACTAATATAAATACAGGGGTAAGGGCAGCTCTCCCCTCTTGAAGATTTTTGGTGCTCCTTTGAACTTTGCTCACTTTGTTTTGAGGTTTTGTAAACCTTCCTCCCAAGAAATAAAAGTTTCATTTTCTTATTTTTGAATTTACTTTCAATATTTACATTATACTTCAAATTCAACACTTAAATCCATTATTTACATTCCATAATTTAAATTCTTGCAAATTGCATTCTCGTAATTTACATTCCGCACATTTGGATTTTGCCTCCCCTCCTTATAAATGCTTGTGGATTTTATATCGAGGATGAATGATTGATGGATGAATCTTTCTTGGATCATATCCCAATCATTTAGACAAAACTTTGCTTAATTTTGCAAGAAATAGGTCCTTTTGCTCAATCTTTAAGATTTCTTAGTAGATCGTGATTGGGGCTTTTGTTTCTTATGTTCTTACTTGTTGTGATAAGTAGGAGGTTATCTAAGATCACCTTGATCATCAAAGCCTCACGAGCAAGTTCAAGACAAAGATTTTGGTTTTTGCTTGGTTTTGGTGCACTCTTCCTTTGAATGGGAAAAGGTCAGAACTTTAACATCAATTCTTTCAATTGAAGGTTAGAATAAGTTTTTGACCTCCATAAGAAGATGCATAAAAATTTTATGGATGTTTGACTAGTTGATATAAATTTTCATTGATTTTGGTTTTGAGATCGTGTTGTTTTGACCTCTATTCTTCAAGCCAGCACTACCGCCCAGAACTAGCGGTAGTACCGATAACTGGCACTACCTCTCCCTATAATGTGGTAGTACCAGCCAAAACAGATTTTTCTATTTTTACTCATTTGTTCTGAATCGTTTGAAGTGAGGTTTTGGTTGGAATCATCTCAAGGGGGGAAATTTTATTTATGATCATTCATCCCCTGATCGCCATTTCATTCCTTTAGTCTTGATATAATCAATTGAGTGAGCAATCTCAATACCGCTCATGAGATTTGGATTACTCTATTAAATTTACGAAAGTATGTCTAATATGTGAGAGGCTAGAAAGCTCGATTAGTAGAAATTAAATGAGTTAGTTTACTTTGTAATTGATTGCCTTGAGTAGTAGCTCATCTATTGTAAAAAAGCTTTTTTGGATCCCGTATATCAATTAATATTCATCTGGGGGGTTGCCGGGTTGGGACTATCGAACCTTCGCACTAGTAGATCCGATGGTACCGTGTTCTTCAAATTCGTCCAGGAGATCTTCCATGTTGCAAGCTATCTGCTTGATATTCATCATCCATTCCTGCGCACCTCCTTGGCCTTGGGCATCTTAAAGTATTGCCTATCCACACTTTGCCACCACATCTCGCAACCTCTCCAGAGTTCGCCTCACATGCGCCACGCCCTCGTCTATGTTGCAGGGCAGCTCCGACCGGCGAGCACCGGAGGCCAGCCGGCGTAGCAGCCGGTCCACGACTGTGAGACCCCATTCCGAGGAACAGGAACTCCATGTGATTACCGTACTAGTCCCTGGATCAGTAGCTAGTACTCACACGTTTACAACATCCATATCACAACCAAAAGCCAAGCTTTACTTACACAACTTACCAAAGGTGCTAATTATACAAGCATTAGTTACAAGCCAAAATAAAAACAGCGGAAGATACTAAAAGATTAATGTCCAAAAGCCTGGTAGCATGCCCAAACCGAAACCCCACAGGCATCTGACTAGGCAAACACCCTAGAAGAAATCATCGGCGAATTCCCCGTGACCTATTTGAAGGAACGCATCATCTGGCACATCGCATGGGTTCTCCTCTGAACAAAACAGGTAGCAAGAATGAGTACAATTTGTACTCAACAAGACTTTATAGCAAATGCAAATAATAATCATGCAGGCTATTTCAAAGGAACAGGCTCTAAGTTATTTTGCATTGCAAAAAGAATTGAAACATATGACATAATAGATTACAATTCGCATCTTTGTAAAACAGCATGGGATTTATATAACCATCCAAAAATAAATGTGTTCCCTGACTTAGCATTCTCAATGGCGCAACTCCACATACGTCGGTCCTTTGACTAAAACCAGTGGTTGTCAAAAACAGTACCAACCCATTTTAGGAAAATGTAAAACTCTAGCATTGGAATGACTTCACCAAGTGCCCATAACCGCGGGCGCGGCTAATTAATTAGATTTTTGTCTCTGCAGAGTTGTACAGCTTTACCCACAAGGAATGAAACACCTTTTTGCTAGGCCATACGACACACTTCCTTAGGTGTGCCGGCAAAGCGTTCATCTGAAGCCGTTACATTATTTCGACATGACTTTGATCCGGCCGGGACGTTAACCCTGCCATAGATTTAGAAACACACACCCAAGCCGTGGATCCACTTTCACACACCACACAACGTTTCTAAACATGGCGAGGCGTATAATTGCATTAGCAAGTAAACTTGATCGAATACCCGTCGGTACTCGCCGGGAAAACACATGCTAGCTCCCGCCTACCAATGAGCAAAGCCATGCCAAAACAACTTAATAGGCTAAGGCTACCCCATAAATAGCCCTCGTGGTTGCACGGAATTTCTTGGATCGATAACGTTCCATTGCTCGGTCCTTAATCCGACACGGGCGACACTCCACCCTATACTACGTGCAAAGCCCCTTTGTTGCACAACCGGCTATTGCCAATAATCGCCCGCGTCAAAGCATAGTTTTCGGGTTTTCAGGTTTTTATTTCAACATATCAACCACCATTACTAGAGTAATAACCAGTTGTGAAATCATTTTTAAAAACATCGTGACGATCTAAGCAAAACTAAGCAGTTGAAATATTTTAACGATTATATCCAACTGACATTAACTATGTCTATGCATACTAAGGTTCACAAGATCAATTAGATTAAGGAAAAACCACAAATTCCAAGGATAGTTACTAACCTTATCCCAAAATAGCAGTTTCTATGGAGAATTACCCGGATGCACTATACAGTTGCAAAAACAACATACGGTAGGTAAATTAGTAGGTTCAACATGGTCAATGATTTGCTTGCCTTGCTCTTCGCCGCAAATATCAAAGCCTGGATTGGCAACTGCCTCCTCCTCTTCCTCCTAGAGGGCGTCGGCGTCTACACGTCGAAATCGGAAGAACCAACAGCAATTACAAACTTGCAAAGAAAGAACGACAGAGAACAAATAGGAAAGCGAATAAAACCCTTGCATAGGATCCAGGGTTGCTTTCTTATGAATCCTTTAATCTTGTTTTACGAATTCAAGATGCAAAAATAGTTTAGATTATACATTTAGTCATTAGTTGCATAGTGTATTGATCCTATTGCTCCCAGCAAGCATTCTGGAACTTATTGCTAAAGTGCTTTGCTTGAGTAGGACTTAGAGCCGGAACTAGATAACACAAGATTCGTTCCCTAGATTCTTACAGAGCCTATCTTAGGGATCAACTCGAGGTTTTCTTTACTAATTTCAGGTTTGGATAAGTTGCTTTGCGAGTTGACGAAAAGCCGGCCTTAATTGATTATATAAGGTCCTGCGTAATTGATTCCTTTACTTCAATTTGATTTCACTTAGAATTGGTTTTGTCTGATTAGATCTTCAATTGTAGTCTATTGACTTATTTTACCTTATTTTTGAGAAGGTTCTCGTGATAAAAATGACTTAACTGAGTTTTCTTCATTTGCAACTACAGATTCATTCACCTTCAACATGTGACTACTTAGGGTTGTTAAGCTATCAAAATTATTAGGCTACACATCTTTGGAATAGAATTATCTCTTCTTATTTGGGTAGTCTATACTTTGGACAACACCACTAATCAAATTTAATAAGTTTTACACTTTAGATGAGACTTTATAATCATCGTTGAAAAAGCTTATAGAACGACACATCACTATCACTGTATCAGATTCAGACGGTTCTTAAGTTTTTGAAAAAAACGATTGTGATAAGTAACCCGGAGAGGTGTTAGTAATAATCGATGTCGATTACGAGATTATAAGTGATTGTGATGTAGATGGAACATCCGAATCGGTTCTCTACTAAAAAGTGATAGTGATGTACGATCATCACTATCGGTTCTTTTCATAGAAGTGATAGTGATGTGCGTGATCATCACTATCACTTCTATGAAAAGAACCGATTCGATGACCTTGCACATCACTATCACTTTTAGTAGAAATCGATTCGATGTGCACATGGTTATCACTATCATTCTTTTATAGAAGCGATAGTGATGACCGTGCACATCACTATCACTTGTTGAAAAGAACCGATTCGATGTATGGCGTGCACATCAAGATCGCTTTTGAAAAGAACCGATTCTCGATGTGCCTCACTAGGTTATATATACCACTCAGACCTGAACTCTTCTCTGTTTTTGCTCAGGAGATTTCTCCGCCACCCGAGAAAATAGCTCATATTGTGTGGTTGGAAGCAATAGTTGGGTGAGAAAATTTGAAGTCCTCATGGGTGGGTATTAAGAGGGCAAAATTGAAACCCTATCTTGAGGAGATTCCTCTTTTGCTCTCTATTGCGGTTTTCTTCAAAATGTGAGCATAATTCTTTAAACCCTTCAATTTTGCTCGTAATTTCAATATGTCGTCAATAAAGTTTAGGTTGCACTGGAATTGTGTACGTGCTTTCAGATTTCACACTCTTTATTTGACAAGCGCATATCTATTTAATTTTTGTAGTGCGATCTCCTGTTTATATATATGGAATTATTATTGCTATCATGTAGTAATCTGTTATTAGAGTTTAGGCGGCGTAACCTCGTCTCCCGTTCGAGGGTGCTTATTTATAAATATCTTTGAACTAAAAGGCATATTTATGTTTGGCGATCTCGAATTGTCCACGTTTTTGGACAATTCGAGGATATATGGTTCGAGCAAGTTCTGGTGTGTTGTACAACCGAGTAGATTTCGTAGCGTCTCTCTGGTGTTCTCCGGATACACACCCTCTTGACTGTTGTCGAGGCGTGTATCCGGAAAGCAATGGAGATCTTCTAAATTTTCTCTCGAGTTGTACAACGGCTTAGAACTTGTCTTAACCATATATCTCGAATGGGATTAGAGACCTAACCTATTTAGAGATTAGGAGTCATCGTTGGTACCCTTGATTTGTTTAGATGCAAGAGAAAGATTTGCAAGCTATTGCACTAGCTATATAATTAGATTATTTGATATCGTTGTTGATGTTAAAAATTTATGTCTCTTATGTAGGAATTGGCGGAAGCTTTAAACCGGGGAAGAAGCTAGGTATCGATCGTGAGTACATTTATATATCTTGGAACCCGTCCACTATTTTGCAAAGGTAATATTAATTAAAATGATGTCTCAATATTTAAAATAGCTATAGCTAGTTGTCGCTCCATTTTTCCTTAATTTATTGTGCGAAATTTAATTGCAGATGGACCGTGAGGAATGGATGTATCAGAAAAGCCGTGTGAGTGCTAAATTTCAGAGGGGTGTTAAGGAGTTCAAAAAAATTACAGAAGACAACATGGTGAGGAGGGGTGTAAACTTCATATATTGTCCTTGCATTGATTGCACCAATCTGAGGAGATTTAACAACTCATCTCAAATTGAGGACCACGATTCGGCGTGGCCGTGAGGAATTACACATGTTGGATCCATCACGGGGAGGCGAGTAGTACCACTCCGATATGCAACGAAGATACGGTGGAACCGGATGACGAAGTTCTTGACTGATATGTTTGAGGAGGATAATTTGGAGCAAATGTTGCAGGATGTGGAGGGTAATTACGGAAAGAGAGTTTGAAAAGTTTAAAAGCTTGATAGAAAGGCGATGCCAAACCGCTGTTCACAAAGTTGCAAAGCGGAATACACAAAGTTGGGTTCGGTCCTTGCATTGTTCGAATGAAGGCAAAACACCGTTGGACGGATACAAGTTTCAATGCACTACTAGTTCTTCTATCGGATCGCTTCCGGAGGGAAGCGAGTTGCCAACAAGCATTTATGAAGCGAAGAAGCTACTATGTCCCATGGGAATGGAAATAGAAAGGATACATGCATGTCCGAATGATTGCATCTTGTACCGTAACGCACATCGAGGAGCTGCACGTTTGTCGGTTTGCGGTGTGCCCGGTACAAACAAAAGGAGAAGCGTAACGACAAGAAGCGAAGAGCCGGGCAACGACGGTGAAGAGGTCATCACTAAAGGTGCACCGGCCAAGGTATTGTGGTACTTGCCCATCATTCCCCGTCTGGAGTGGTTGTTTGCAAATCCGAGAGAGGCAAAATTGTTGCGTTGGCATCACTGGCGGATCCAAAGGGTGGACCGGGTGGGCCCCGGCCCACCCAAAAATTCCAAATCGGTTCAATTCCTGTCATTACTGAGACAGTTATATTGCGAAGGTAATATCTTTAGATCCGTTGATCCGATCGGATTGATTCTTGTTGTGTTAATTTCGAAATTGCATCTGTTTCTACAGTTAAAATTTCACAACAATCCAACAGTAGGATCTTTGGGAATTATTATTTTGGTGAACGTGAGTAAATCTGTTTTTATTTGGTCTGCGTTTGATTTAGTAAAATTGCGAAGAAAATAACTTTAGATCCGTAGATCCGATCGAGTTGATTTTTATTGTGTTAGCTTGAAAATTGAGTCTAGTTTCAGTAGTTAAAATTTCACATCGATCTAACGGTGGGATCATCAGAAATTACTGTTTTAGTGAACGTAGGTTAATCTGTTTTTGTCGAATCCAAATAAGTTAATTGGGGTGTTTCAATAACAATCAAAAATTTGATTTTAGCTTCCACGCAATCATTCACCCCCCTCTGATTGCTAGTTTAATATATATCAATCCTACATATTGTATTGCAGAATTGTTGAAACATGAAGAGAGATAGAGATATTGCATCTCTTTTTCGAAAACATGCAGCAAAGAAGATTGCTTCTCCATCGTCTCCTTCCCCAATTGTGGCAGAAGAGCACACTCAAGAACAAGATCCAGGGGAAGATGTCTCGCCACCGCCACCACCACCACCACCACCGCCACAACCACAACCACCGGTTTATGATATTGATCGTCTTCCACATGATTTCAAATTTCATACTTAGTTGTTGATTTTAAGATGTTCATAAGACACCTTATTAATATATCATGATGCACTTTTGGTAAATTCTATACTTGTATTGTATATTGGCATGTTAGATTTACGGTATTTAAAAAAATTTATGTCAAGTTGGACCACCCATATCCAAAATCCTGGATACGCCACTGGTTGGCATTACGAGTCTCGAAAGGAAGATGGCAAGTCGAGACACCCTGGCGATTCGGCTCAATGGAGAAACATCGATTGGAAACATGAGGAGTTTGGTGCGAAATGAGGAACATAAGATTTGGGTTGAGTACAAGCGGAATGAATCCGTTTGGTAACATGAGCGATCGTCCTGACACTGCCGATTCATTGTGTATCTACAACCTCCCTCCTTGGTCAGTGCATGAAGCGGAAGTATATCATGATGTCATTACTAATCTCGGGACCCAAACAGTAGGAAATGATATTGATGTGTACCTTGCACCATTGATCGAGGATTTGGTAAAATTGTGGAATGAGGGGGTCGTCGTGTGGGATGCGTACAAAAGAGCATTTCACCCTCACGGGCTATGGTATTTTGCACCATAAATGATTTCCGGCCCTTGGTAATTTGGCGAATTCTGATCTGAAAGGAGCCAAAGCGTGTCCTATTTGTGAAGAGGCGAGAGTCTATGGTGCGAATTCCAAGCTGTATATGGGTCACCGTAGGTTTCTACCTCGAAGTCATCGATACCAGTAAGATGGATGACAAATTTGATGGGAAGAGGGAAGTCCGTTCGCACATGACCTATGAGTGGAAGCCAAGTATATTCACGTGTAGAGGATATCGATGTTGATCTGAAAAGAGTAAATCTGTTAGTCCTAGGACCATTTGGAAGAAGAGGTCAATATTGCGGGACTTACCGTCTTTGGAAGGAGTTAGATGTCGGCATTGTATTGATGTCATGCATGTTGAGAAGAATGTCTGCGACAACTTGGTTGGCATCTGCTTGAACATACAGGAAGACCAAAGATGGTGTCAATGCTCGTCGCGACATGGCCTACATGGGAATCGAGCCCGGACTTGCGGTGATAGAGGAGGATGGAAAAGGCCCGTACATCCTGCCGCATGCTACACCTGTCCAAGAAGGAGAAAGAAGATCTCTGCAAATGTCTCCAAAGTATTAAAGTTCCATCTGGCTACTCCGAACATTAAGAAGCTTGTGTCTATGGATGATTTGAAGTTGTTGGGCATGAAGTCCCATGAGTGCCATGTCTTGATGACCCAAATGCTCCCGGTTGCAATCGAAATATTCTCCCGAGAGGATGTCGGGTTGGCAATCACAAAGTTGTGTTATTTCTTCAATGCGATCTCTGCAAAGTTATTGACCCGATGTACTAGACAACTTACGAGTGAGGTGGTGCAGACTCTGTGTCACCTTGAGATGCATTTCCACCGTCGTTCTTTGGCGTAATGGTCCACCTTGTTGTTCACCTTGTCGAGAGATTAAGATATGTGGACCCGCTTTCCTCGTTACATGTATCCGTTCGAGAGGTACATGGGTATATTAAAGTCGTGACGTGAGGAATCGGTCAAGCCCGAGGGTAGTATTGTTGAAGGTTATGGGTGAAGAGGTTATTGAGTTTTGAGTGGACTACGGGTAAAAGACAAGCAATCGGTGTTCTTGTATCTCGTCATGAGGCGGACTGCTGGTAAAGGAACGTTGGGTCCAAACTAATGAGTCGAGGTTTGATATGTATTGCAAGGCGCATTTCACGATCTTGCGAGAATAGCGCAGTTAGATCCATACATCGAGCAAAGCATAAGTTGATATTACGGAAGAGAATCCACAAATGGATGAGCTTTATCGCACAAGAACACAATGATCGATTCTCACATGGTTCAAAGAAAAAGCGGAGGTCTCCTTCTTGAGAATGTAAAATGGTTGGTGACGGACCAAGATTTAATGTCTGAGACATGGCGAGGGTGCGATATTAATGGTTACACCTTTTACACCGAGAGTCAAGATGCCAAGAGTATTGCCCAAAACAGTGGTGTGAGTATAAATGCTTTCTCGATGATCATCACTCAAAAGCAGTCTCCCCAACCGCAATGAACTCCTACTATGGGATGATCGAAGAAATTTGGGAGCTCGATTACGGAATATACCAAGTTCCATTGTTCGATGTAAGTGGGTGCGACTTCCACATGGAGTGAAGGTCGACAAGAGAGGCTTTACTATTGTGGATCTCGATGAGACTCGCCTACAAAGATGATCCGTTTGTCCTTGCGAAGCAAGCAACTCAAGTCTTTTACGTCGCGATCCGGCCAATCCAAGGTTGCACGTCGTTCTTCATGGCAAGAGGCGGATCGTAGGAGTTGAAGATGTTGTAGATGAAGAAGAGTATAACCAATTCGATGAGATACCTTCATTTGCAGATGGGGCTTGTCTTAGCGGGGATGACGACACACATGGAGCCAATTACATGCGAGTAGATCATCATGAAGGGCAATATTGTAAATAAATGGACTATTCTAATGTATGTAAAATAGTATTGTAAATCCAAGGTGATTAATTGCTGTTTGGAGGCTTCGATGGAAATGCATGCAATTTCTCTTTATGCTGCACTTTGTGCCATAATTTGTGAAAGAAAATTCCATTTGATGAAATTATTGTTGGGAAAGCTTGTAAATAGTCGAAAGTTCATTTCGGAAATTTTTGTACAATTCAGATTAATTTGAAAAAGTTTTGACTTTTCTCGCTTTACACACAAATCATGTGTCTCTGAAATGAATTTTAGCATATTTCTTGAATGAGGTCGCTTTTTCCAAAAATTATTTTATGAAAAGTTTTGCGGTATCTGAAATATGTTTCGCAAAATTTCTAATAATTTCAACAATGTATGACAAAGTTATGGCATTTTCTCTCTTTGATGAAATGCTGAAAATTCAGAACTTCGAGATGTCCGAAAAGGAATAGTGCAATAAACTACATCGATTGTCGGTTTTATTAAAAAAAGTGATCTTGACGACTAACTTATCGATGTTCTATTAGAAAAGTGATGATCAAGCATCGATGTCGGTTTTATTAAAGAGTGATACTAATGATGAAGCATCGATGTCGGTTTTCTTAAAGAGTGATACTAATGATGAAGCATCGATGTCGGTTTTCTTAAAGAGTGATACTAATGATAAAGCATCGATGTCGGTTTTATTAAAAAGTGATACTAATGACTAACATCGAGGTTCTATTAGAAAAGTGATGATAAAGCATCGATGTCGGTTTTATTAAAAAGTGATACTAATGGTTAAGCATCGATGTCGGTTTTCGAAAAGAGTGATACTAATGATTAAGCATCGATGTCGGTTTTCTTAAAAGAGTGATACTAATGATAAAACATCGATATCGGTTTTATTAAAAAGTGATACTAATGACTAATATCGAGGGTTCTATTAGAAAAGTGATGATAAAGCATCGATGTCGGTTTTATTAAAAAAGTGATACTAATGGTGAAGCATCGATGTCGGTTTTACGAAAAGAGTGATACTAATGATTAAGCATCGATGTCGGTTTTCTTAAAGAGTGATACTAATGATAAAACATCGATGTCGGTTTTATTAAAAAGTGATACTAATGACTAACATCGTGGTTCTATTAGAAAGTGATGATAAAGCATCGATGTCGGTTTTATTAAAAAGTGATACTAATGGTTAAACATCGATGTCGGTTTTCGAAAAGAGTGATACTAATGATTGAGCATCGATGTCGGTTTTCTTAAAAGAGTGATACTAATGATAAAACATCGATGATCGGTTTTATTAAAAAGTGATACTAATAACTAACATCGAGGTTCTATTAGAAAAGTGATGATAAAGCATCAAGATCGGTTTTCAAAAGAGTGATACTAATGATTAAGCATCGATGTCGGTTTTCTTAAAAGAGTGATACTAATGACTAACGCATAATTCTTAAAACCGGGCCATAACCATTCGCGCAGACCCTTCTCCTGTGGCGCCTAGCCGCCGCCTTCCGCCTTCTCGCCTCCCGCCCGTCGCCGCCGCGCTAACCCTAACGCTCGAGTCGGCCGAGTCTTGCCGCCGCCCGCCCCGCCTTCACGCCTCCCGCCCGTCGTCCGACGCCGAGGATGCCTCCCGCCCGTCGCCGTCGCCGAGACGCCCCCACGCCACCCCACACACCGCGCCCGACGTCGACGCCGCCCCCACTCCCGGTGCCCGCCGCCAGCGCCGCCCGCCCCTTCGCTCGAGGTGGTACTCGGCTCGCTCGAAACACGACTGTGCTTGATCAAGACATCACCGCCGCCGCCATCTTCTTGTCGCCGGCGTCTCCTAGCCGTTTGCATTTACGTTACGCCCTTTGTCCGTAAGTATTTTATATACATGCCTTATTCTTTTAAGTGAATGCAAAGGGCGATCTATGTGTTTGACTTGGGGACCTTGCATGAGGGCTTAAGTGTTCTGTGAGGATATCTGGGATTGGAATAGATGATTTGTGACAACAAACTTGTGATCTGGTATATATATATAATTGTGATATACTTGGTTAGTGTAATTGTCATTCACGGTGAAATGCTCATTCAGAATTTGCTCCTTTGTCATTTTCTTTAGTTCTTGCTTCTTGGTAATATTCTTTGCTATATTGTGTTAATTGCTTTGTCTCAATTCAGTTCATTAGGTGTTCATTCTGTGATGATTCGATGAATTGCGAGGGCTAATTTCTATCGATAAAGTAGTTGAAGTGATTCTGAGCTGTGCATGTTTGGTGACATTTGATTAACTTAAAACACATCAAGTATTGAATTGAAATTGTGGAAAGGTTGTCACAAATCTATCATTTCTCGTCTATTGTGGCGAGGAGGGCCTCTTAAGGCAACCCGACATCCGAGAACACTCTAATAATCAACTTGAGCTCTATGTTAGTTGATTTATTCATAGTCTTGTACATGTTCATGTGTATGACCTTGAGTTTCTTTGTTACATCTTGTCACTATCATTTTCTTTAGTTCTTGCCATTGGTAATATTCACTTTTAGCATATTACTTTTGTTTACACATGTGTTTACTTTCAACATATTACTTTTGTTTTTATCTCGGCATATGTTAGAGTTTAGGTTGCGTAACCTCGTCTCCGTTCGAGAGTGCTTATTTATAAATATCTTTGGAATAGCATATTTATAAGCAGCGATCTCGAATTGTCCACGTTTTTGGGCAGTTCGAGGATATGTGGTTCGGGCAAGTTCTGAGCTATGTTGTACAACCGAGTTGATTTGGTAGCGTTTCCTGGTGTTCTCCGGATACACACCCTCTTGACTGTTGTCGAGGCGTGTATACGGAGAACGGTGAAGATCTCAAATTTCTCTGAGTTGTACAAGAACTTGCCCGAACCACATATCCTCGAATGGGATTAGGACCAAACCTATTTAGAGATTAGGGGTTATCGTTGGTGCGTATTTAGTTGGTCAACAGATATTGTATGTTATGTAAACGCTTACTAACTTGACCTTCTTGTGTTGCTATTCTTGCATTAGTACATTAATGCTCATATTCTCTGTTCATGTTGTGAAATCTGAAACTTGTTGGTGTAAGTAAACATCTGCTAGTGCTAAATTCACTTGTCATATGGAATGGGCTTTTGTTTTTTATATCGAAAGCGAGAGGTTAGAGTTTAAGTTCGTAACCCACATGTATCCGTTGAATTTAGAGATTAGGAGTTATCATTCCAACTTATTAAGTTGGTCAATAGATAGACTTTTGTTCGGAACAATTGCATACTATGAATTATCTGTTGATCCTTTACAAGATTTATTATCAAGTGCATATAGTAGCTTCAAATTGCTTTCTCTCATGTCACACATATGACCTTATCGATAAGAAAATTCAAAATGTCGCAACTAGAGAGCATCGCTCGTCGCATGATGCAGTAGAAGGTCTTCTTGAGGGCCGAAAGCATGGATCCAATTACTCAAGGGCCGAGTAAGGTGAGGAAGAGCCGAGGAGTCGCTCACTCCGGGACGGTGATGCCTTACTCCCACATATCTCGAGGAGCGGCACGCATGGCGGGTATTAGCGAGGACAAAGAAAACTCGACGGACAGGCAGCTTGTAGTTGCAAACCTCGCTACCGCTCAAGTCGTCTCTACCATCGTAAGACATCTAACTTAGTACAATACAATTGACCCAACTTGTTGTATTTCAAATCTAATTCATACTAAGCTTATTACGAGGAAGAGGTAAGTCGTGAAAAGAACAGGGACCTTCTGAGCCAAGGGTCACAGGACATCCTGTCGTCTGCGATCGGAAGTCCGACCATAAGGCGGAGTGCTTGCCGTGAGGCGGGACACACGAAGAAGTCCTACTTTCAAGATGACGCCTGCAGTGCCAACTCAAGGTCATGGCGAGCACGTGCAGGCGCCTCAACGCACTAAGGGAGCGGTGAGGAGGAGATTAAGGAGGAGATGAGGGGAGATCTTTGCACGTGAGGAAGAGATAAGAGGGAGATGAGGGGGAGATGGCGGCACGTGAGGATCGCTGAGGCCGAGATGATGGCGATGATTTCCCAGTCGAGCGGATGCCCTCGACTCCGTAGAGAAGTCGTGCCCGACCAATCATTGCGGTTCCAAAATGATCTGATGGTCCCCGGTGAAGGTAATAATTAATTTTTCTGAGTTAAAGCTACGAGTGTAACTCCCGCAATGTTTTTCCTCAAGTTGTACACTTCTTGCAGGTGCCTGCGAAGTGCCAGCTCACCATCTTGACGGAGGATGGATTTCCCGTCGAGGCTGCACGCGGGGTTGCATTTCCATGCAACGAGACCGACACTTGTGCATGGTCACTGTGGGGAAGGGCTACATGAGGGTGCGGTGGACTCGCCCACGAAGACTTCTTATCACATGTGCTCGATTTCCCCCAACGAAGATATCACCACTCTCGGGCAAGCATGCATGTCGTTCATCAAGTGGCCACGACGGGTGTCGTCTTGGTCAAGGTAAAAAGTCCCTCACGTCTTCTCTACCATTCGATTACTACTGCGAGAAGTTAAATATATATCGTTCAGAGGTTCCTCCTGCGCTTTGCTCCTGCCTCGATCCTGCCTCCTGCTCCTCCTTTGCTCCTGCGCTGATCCCGCCTCTGCTACACGCTTTGCTCCTGCGCTCCCGCTCCTGCTCCTGCTCCTGCGCTTGCGCCTCCTCCTGCTCTGCTCCGTAGAACCACAGAGGCCTCAAGAGACTCCGTACAACCACAAGAGGCCTCCGAGACTCCTTCCGCCAAGAGGGCAAAGGCAGCCAGAGGCCCAGGCGCCCTTAAGGTACTGAAAAGCCCTTGCCCGACCTCGGAGACTCCTTCGCCCAAAAAGAAGTCGGCCAAGACCCTGAGCACCTGTATGATTATAAGGCCTCTGAGCATGGAAAGCCCACGATTGCATCGCATACTAACTAAATGAGCTAGGCAAGTGGACTCGCCTCCTCCATGGATGGTACCTTGATAAGGTGAAGGGGAAGAGCGTCGAGTCGACTTCAGCGTGAAGTATAAAATGGTACATTTTCACGCGAGGAGAATGGAACATTCCCGTCGCTTTTGAGGATCTATTCGTGTGTACCAAATGAAAGCCGTCGATATTTCTACTTTACGATCATGGACGCTGTGAGTATCACACCATATAGCTTGCGCTCATGACTTTTATAGGATTTTGCATTATGTTTTCACATTCAACACGAGTTGCGGGATAATGAGACAACGAGCCGTGCGAATCTACGAAGTTGGGTTTATCGACCCGAGCTTGTGTCTGCGATCATGGCTAGGCTTCAACCGGGTTCGTTGCTACCTACATCAAGGGGGTATTGCAAAATTTGGTCGAAGAAGGACTTCATTGTATTGCCGTACCACGAGGAGTAAGTAGTACTTTTCGATTCAATTACTTATGCGCACTTAAAACCGTCTGTGAACTTATTTCCTTGCATTACATTTTATTTAATAAGCAACCATTGGGTTCTACTCGTCCTCGTCCGAGTGAAAACACAGATCTACACATTTAACTTTCGATCGAGAAGAGACCGATGGCATCTGCGATCAAGCCTCCTTTGCGAGATAAGCGCATTATTGAAACCTAACACATCGAGGAATTTAACTTCGTTTATTTTTTTGACTCAATGGTGCTCTCCAATGTATGTAGGGGTTTCTCGGACTATGTCGATGAAGGAGGTCATTTGTCGGCGTGTTAATCACAAACAATAATGAAAAGGGGCTACGCTTGGGACCCAAACTTCGATGGTAGCACAAGAACAGGAAGTATCTGAGTTAGGGCTCTCACGGTGGAGATAATACCCTAGTCCTGTGCTCTGGAATTATATGTGGGGAGCTATTCGCTAATGAGATGTTGCTTGTCCTCCCCTCTCGATGGTTCCCCGCCCCTCTCTTTATATAGTAGAGGAGGGCAGTTACAAAGAAGAGTCCCTTTCGGATCTGAGGTGGAGATCAGTATCTCTTTCCTTATCCGTTATACATGATAGCGGTTAGGATTACAATTGTATCCTCCTAAGCAGAGTTGGTTTCCATCTTGAGGTTTCCTTCTTTGCATGGCACCTTTGCCTCTGGGCAATACCCATCTTCATGCGATCGGCAGCCATCCCCTGGGTGGTTAGCTCGCCCGCCATGCAGATACCGAGGTCCATATACTCCTGACCGCATGACGACAAAAAGGGCAAGACAACTGCAAAGTATAAGCGATTTAAGGTACAAGTGCCTAGCATATATATGATTAATTTTTTGACATCTAATCTTCGTGGGCTGAATTTCTTTTCTTTCTTCAAGTGCCATCATCATCAGGCAGCAGTGACCATTGGCTTCTATGTCATGCATTACATGCTCATCGTGGTCGACAACTCACACCATTTCCTAAGGTATAATTTTCTAATCTGAATCAAGTATTAGATTTATGAAGTAATACAAAATAATTCTATTGGAACACCTGCCATTATCTAAAAGCACTAGTATTAGTTAGCTCTACATGAAACACTAGTGTGGTCCAATCCAAAGCGTGAAGCTTCTAAAAGACGGTGCTACATGACGTAATATTGTTCCATTTGAATTTTAGTAGAAAATTACATCACTATATTTTTGCTTGGCCTTAGGAGTATCTGTTTTAAAATATTTGTTATTTGAGAATCAAGAGAGCGTTATCGTAATGTTTCCACTCTTGACCCTATTTAAATGCTTTAAAAGAGATTAAGTGGTTACTGTGTGTTATTTATTATTAATATTTTCTTAGATTTAGTACTTGTTGGTTTGTGTGTGTACTATGTGTTATGAGATTAGGACTCTAAACCGAATTCAGTTTAGACTCTATCTCTTTATGGTGTGGTCAAACCGAACTCCTCTCTCATCTTCGTTATATATATCGGTGCTTCTCATTATAAAAGATAGAATCAATAAAAAGCGAGAGAGAATTTCACCTCTTACATTATGTGTCTATTGTTCTTGATCCATGATTAGGTCCATAATTTGTGATTGATCGTATGCGTTAACGCGTTTTACAACGCTATAGACAAATATAATGGCATGAAGGAGTAGCTTTTACATTTGTCCTTTCGGTAGATTGAGGCATTACTCAATGTCTTTACTAGAATATTAGCTTCTCACATTTGGATTTTTTTCTGCTTTTGAATTAATCTTTTATAATCCAAATATTTTCTAAACCCTTTCGTAGTTCTGTCTATTTTTGTGATTGTCCCTAATACTTATCTATGTTTCCCTAATTTTATGTACGTGCATAATAATATACTTAGCCTTTTACATAGAAATTTTGAAACTGAAATTAATCTGATCATTTACATTTTTGCAGAAGATCAATATCCCCGAGAAGAGTTTAGGCAAACAAAGCACTCAACAATTTCTGAGACCACTTATGCGATTAGTCTTGGTTAGAAGTTATATCGAGGATGGCGAGGTTTAGAGATCTGACGATCGTACTAGTCCATATGTAAACAATATTAATAATATATGTCAATGTGATATGTATCGGAGGAAGTCCATGTCTTGATTGTCATGTTTGTGTTGTCTATTGTGAACGACTATGATATATATGTGTTGTAATTAAAGCGTTTACGTTACGTGAATGTGATATATGCATCCTGCTCTTACGTATTGTGAATGTGATGATATATATATTGTGCATATTGTTTTAATCAGTGCTTTTTGGAGAAATTGCAAAATGGCACACCCAATGGGTCATCGAATCGGTTCTTTAAGGAAGTGATTGTGATGATACCATCATCGAATCGGTTCTTTAAGGAAGTGATTTTGATGACCACCTCATCGAATCGGTTCTTTAAGAAAAGTGATTACGATGACACACTCATCGAATCGGTTCTTTAAGGAAGTGATTACGATGACTATCATCGAATCGGTTCTTTAAGAAAAGTGATTACGATGACACACTCATCGAATCGGTTCTTTTATGGAACCGATCTCGATGAGTATGTCATCGTAATCACTTTTCTTAAAGAACCGATTTCGATGAGGGGTCATCGTAATCACTTCCTTAAAGAACCGATTCGATGATGGTATCATCACAATCACTTCCCTTAAAGAACCGATTCGATGACATTTTATCACGATCGGTCAAAACCGATTCTGATAGCTCCACCTCATCACTATCTAAGGACATCGTATCGCGACTAGAACCGATTCTAATGCTAAAAAAGAACCGATTCTGATGTGCCGTTCTGTAGTAGTGAATAGCATTGTAAGGTTTACGTTTTGCAAAATCGGCAAGACCGCGAAGTTAAAAGTTAACACTTAAGGGTTTTTGGTTGACTAGATTAATATGCAAACCTTGACCAAATAAAATTCTTTTTACAGAATATGATAGTATAAACTTTGTACAATGTTTCTAGACTAGTTTCACTAATTTTAGTATTTAGACATGCTATTTTATCTACCACCGAAATAGCCTAAATGACCGTATTGTTTAACGTCAAAATCGGCCAAAATTCAACTTAGTTTCTAACTACCCTGTGCATGATTCTTAATTCACCTTCAACACATACTAACTCCCAGAGTTTTACATCATCTACTTCTGCTGAAATCCCTTTATTTCCTCTTGTAGCATTTCAGTTTATACTTATTCTCTTTAACCGAATTAGACATGGATTTACTTGTCAAGGCAAACTAATCTTTAAATACAAATATCCTTACCAATTTGAACTCATTCCAGAATACGTATTTCAAAGATATCTGATTTTATTTATTTTGGTGAAATCCTATTTAATCTTTTTCCTTAGCAGCTAAATACCTATTTCGGTATTTTCGTTGCAGAACTCCACACAGTGACTCTTCCAAGAATATTTTGGTATGTTCTGATACTATTGGATCTTATCTGATTTTAGGAATTTATTTTGCTAAATTTTGAGTAGCATCTCCAAACATTATGACTACTTGGATTTAACTCAGGCCTTAGATTCTAATTTAAATCCAGAAACACGCTCCCTCTGACCAGAAGACTCCTTCATCCACGCGCGCAGTGCTCGGTTCAAAACCTCCCCAGAGACTGACCAACCGGGCCCAGGCGACAAAGACACGGAATAGGGCATTTCGGTTTCTTCTCCACCGCCGGCGAAGCATCACCGGAGCGGCGGAATGGGTAACGCCTACGGCTTCACCTTGTCAATCCGCATCTAGGGGACCTATCCATTTCCACAGAGGTGGCCGGGAAGGTGGTCGCCACCGTGAGGAGCGGAACCACGCGGCTGGCGACTTCGCCGCCGCGGCGGCATCGAGGAAGAATGGTTTGGCGAGCACCAGTGAGGGTAGAGGATGCTAAATCACCTGGAGCTCGGGTTGGAGATGAGCCGGAACGAGCTCCCGTCGGTGCGCCGGAGCTGGAGAAGAAGGACTCCACAGCGACGCCGTTCCGCACGGAAATGAGCTGAAATTAACCCAAGGATTAGACTCAGGAGTGTTTAAGGATACCCTAGACCAACTGATTCATGATACCTTTCACTAAATCACCGGAATTCCATTCTCTCCCTCTTCTTCCCTTCTGGGCAAGAAATGGCGCAACAGGGAAGAAGAGAAACAGTGAGGCTCAGGGGGAAATCGCTACTGGCTCAGGAGTGTTCAGGTGATGCGAAATGGGTTCCTGGTAGTGAGCCAACAGATGAACTTTAGAAATGAATCGCCAGTGCAGTCTCCCTCGGTAGTCATGGCCGTAGTCTTGTTGCAAAGATGCCTCGAGCCATGGCAAGGCGATGTACGCCATCGGTGTGAGTCGGTATTCCGAGAGGCTTGGGTGGAGCTCGATGCGGCCAGCAAAGTAGTGACTCAGCAAGATCGAGAGAGAGCGAGAGCAGCTCGCTCGAGGAGAAGAGGAACCAGAGCGAAGCAAATCGGAGAAGAGGCTGACTGGTGGGACTGGACCCACATGGCAGTGAGGGCAAGGATTTGCTTAAGGCTGGATTTGGTCAAATGCAAAGGACTTGCATTAATTTTCCACTAAGCTTCTTCAGCCAATTTTGCCCACTTTTTGCATACTCTCACCTGGCAATAAACAAGCTTCTGAGAAAGTTTGGGGTTAAAATATCTAGCACAACATTCACCAAAATTCGGATATGGTACAGTGCACTGAATTCCTATTTCTGTGTTTGAATTACCAGACGATTCAAATCTTTTATAAAATTTTTGAAACTTTGTTTTTCAAATGGATTTGAGACAAGGATTCCTAGGTAAAATTTTCAGCTCAAAATATTGCTCCAGGAATTTATAAAATTCTGACATTCTTATTTTCAGCTTTTGTTACTTTCTATTTTTGAATTAATTGAGGCTTTATCCCATCTGATAATTTTCTGAGATTTTTACCAATGGTAAATACTGTATCAAAGGTGACTTGGTAAATTTTTCAGCTGGAGATCAGCTCTGGATATTTTTCGAAATTTCAGAAGATACACTGTTCCTAGTCAAACTGACCTCCATTTGCATTTTTAACATTCAAATTGATATTTGTATCCCTTATCAATGTGCAAATTGATTTCTCCACCTATTTGGATTCAGGAAATAATTTATTTTGAATCTTTCCTTTTAGTTCTTTTTGCTTTTCCCATTTCCTTCAATTGTCCTTGCAACCCAAAATCCAAGAAATCAATTCAAGAAAAATCATAAATTCCATAAAACTCAAAAATACTCAAAATGCAAATTTATATTATAGCATTTCACTGTTTAGAATTTCCAGGATGTTACAACGACGGCCCCGGCCGTGGCCATATGGCTTGGCGATTTTGGTATTGAGCGGGATATAGAAAAGGCACAAGAAGACCGACTCCAGTATAGGTCGTAGTCTCTTTTTTTTTAGATGGTAGGCTCCATAATAATGCCTGCACTTCTCTAGCTCTCTTATAATTTTTTTGCAAATACGATTCTCTTCTGAATACAGACACAAAAATAGCCTTGTCATAGTAGGAATCTTACCCTACCTTGTCTTCCGCGATTAGGGATTATTTTTGTAAATTTATTTGAAAAAAACATTACATTTAAAAAAAATGTTTGTAAGGGACTAAAAAATTGTTGGCCTCTAAATTTGATATCGATGGATAGAGACTGTGTATTGCATGCTACATAAGCTTGGTCACACTCCTTGATGGCTGGGTCAAGAGCAGCCCACGTCTATAGAAGACCGACTCCTGCACACCCTTGCTTTCATGGGGACCGCGGCATCTGCTCCTTCTCCGGCTGATAAAGAAATTTCAGTTCTGTCATTATCTCTCCGGGGCCAAGTGCTCTTTCCAAAGTACAAAATCAAAATAATGTTGTGTGGCCTACTAGCTCCAGTCCAAAATTGGCTCTGTTCACATTCAAATTATGTTATAAAACTTTAAAAAATGTTGCAGAAGGAGCGAGGATAATCATTGCAGGGACAGAAGTTTTCAGGCGTGCTCTGGTTGATATTCACGCAGTTCGGTGTTGTTGGCTCTTGAAAAAAAAGTCGTATGCTACCTTTTGTGTGGCTGCGTCCAGCCAACCCATTTATATTATCTTTGCTTTTCGTTCTTTTTATTTACATTTTAGTTGTTTTTTAAAGACTACCGGACGGATGCACACACTTATACATGTCTATGCTACAGACGCTTAAATTTATCGGAATCATACACTTTCCCACTAAGGGCCTGCTTGGTAGAGCTTCAGATTCCAATTTCTCCTGAAATCTGAAACTTATAGGCTAAAATAAAGTGAGTTAAGTTTATATTTTTAGTCTAAAATGTAAACAAGATGATCCATCTAGACACTCTTAATGGACTCACAGCTCCAGCTTCATGAATCTGGTGAAGCTAAAATTTTCAGCTTCACCAGATTCTCAGAATCTGGAGAAGCTGAATCCCTACCAAACAGGCCCTAAATATGTACACGGGTGTATACTCTAAAATTCATAGACATCGATACCAGGTTTGAAACTTGAACGCTAGTGAGCTAGGTGCACACCCACATACCTACTCATCTATATTGCCACAGGCCAGCCTCCTATTTTATTTCTTTATGAGCATGTATAAAACTAGGCAAGGTTGCGTGCATCTTACTGCCGTGTTGTGTGGCGTGGAGAAAAAATCCATTTAAGCGATGCAAACGCGATTTCCAACATATTTCTCATCTACCGAAAGCGGTAGAAACCGAGATTCTGGGGAAAAACAAAGAGTTAGAGTTGTAGAAACATTTCTTTTCGTCAATTATTTGGGAAATATCGAAGACCAAGGTGGGAAAACAAGGTGGGAAAATAATCTAGAGGAAAAAGGCGAAGAATTATTAGTGGCGACAACATTTTTGAGTCGCACATATTTCTAGTGCCGAAAATATTTTTTTCGGACAAAGCGGAGAAAGGATCTAGGCGTGATGATAACCTTCTTAGAGATGCACACATATTTACGGTGGCGAAAACATTTTTTCCGTGAAAAACGGAGAAAGGACCTAGGCGTAAGGGCGAGGACCTATTTGTTACGTTTTGGACTCGTCTGCTATCTGAAAAATTAGAAAAGGGTATATCCGCGATTTGAATTTAGCGGGGCCTTTTCCGTAAAGTACCGCGCGGGGGACCTGAGTGCGAAAAAAAAATAAAAATTTTCCTCTCACAAAAATTCGCGGAGGACCTATCCGTAATTTCGAGGATCGATCCGTAATTTGGAGAAACACGAGGGCCTTTTCGCAAAGAATCCAAGGCCGACGCGTGGATGCCCTGAGCTCACGCCATTCCCAGGCGGAATGTAATGGCTTATATTCAAGAGAGGTGCTTTCATACTTTTTTTTTTTTTTTTGAATACAAGCCACGGGAGGCAGAGTACTTCACCTAGGTTTAAGCCACTAACAGAACAGTAAACCTACGGTGCGTAGTAGTTTGAAGTGAACACAAAAATAATTTTGCATTTCAATCCTTTTATTTTTTCCATTTCAGCCCCAGCTTTGTTTCAATTTATACTTTTGTCCAAATGTTTACATTGGAAACCCTAAAACAGAAAAGAAATTACAAAATCACCCTACCCCACAAAGCCAAACCACAACCACTCTCCATTTTTTATTCTCTCCTTTGCTCGATCGACACCACGTCTGCACCTTTCTCCAGCTTGATGTTGTCTTCCCACATTGTCGGAACTAGAGGTGAGCAATGGACAGGCCATTTAGAGTCGACATAGCCCGCTTGCTAATTGGGCTGGTATGGCACTATTGATCGGCCGTGCCAAACTTGCCAATCGGACACGGTGGGCGACCTCACATGGCACACAGATTTGGGTCATGCACAAGTGCCGCACTGACCTACCACAATGCACGTGTCTTTGTGGCACGGCACGCACTTTGGTGGCACATCGGCCCGTGCCGGCCAAAGACGGGCCCCGACAAAGAAGCAGTGGCTCACGACAAGGCCCGTGGAGCACGCGGTAGAGGCTGGAGGGATAGTGAAGGGGCTACTGGCCACATCATCGTGGCCGACGTCACCATGGCGCGTCATCGTCCATGGTTCCATGGCCACGCCACGCCATGTCGCCGTCCGTAGCTATCGGAACCCAAATATGCAAATATGGACCCTCTGTGTA
This sequence comes from Guadua angustifolia, assembly GCA_036346375.1. Lineage (NCBI taxonomy): Eukaryota > Viridiplantae > Streptophyta > Magnoliopsida > Poales > Poaceae > Guadua > Guadua angustifolia. Next base: position 16,309,415 of record CM070516.1, on the reverse strand, counting down.
TACCCTACTAGTCCAGGATCACACTAGTGCACACATAGCAATATAGATGAATATCACAATCATATACATCGGTGATATAATAAAAGACTTCATCTACCAAATATAATCCAATTGAGTGACCTTAAGGTCAACATACATAAATAAACCACGCAGGGCTTAAACTAAGAATTAAATAAAAATGCAACGAAATAGAAATGTGCATAGTAAACCCTTCAATATGCCACAAGCAACTAACAAGGTTCGTATCCTAGACGTTCACCTCCTCCTGAAACTCCTCCTCAAATGCTGGTGTACATTCCTCTCCAACTGGTGATTTAGTTGTTGCAAAGGGGTGAGTACATAAAGCACTCAACAAGTTATGCACAGAATGTAAGTCTATTATTCTATATGCAAAGCTTATTAAAAATGAATGACTGGCATGATTATGTAAATAGATTGAAATGACAGTAAATCAAATAGCAATAATAAGTAACATTCTGAGTTATTTCTCAAGTAAATTGGTACACAGCTTAACCAATTCCATTATTTCCTGAAGTACTTAATTGTGTTCTCCATTGAACAGGGGGCAGCAATGCAGTTCTATAACCATCCTTGATGATTGGAGGAGGCGTGTAAGCCTGTCTGTCTATGAGCTAACTGTGCCAGGAGGCTGCTGCTGTGAAGGAACAAAATCCATGACCAAAGGGTGGTCGTTAGTACTAGAAATATGGTCGTTGGTACTACATAATTAACAATGACACACTATCCCGTCGTTAAAAATTAATGATAAAAAATTGTATATAGTCGTTAATACTATTAACAACGGCTAATGACCACAATTTCGTGGTTGTTAATGACTTTTAATGATCACGTATGGACTTTTAACGACCGCTTCTTCTGTCTTTAATAATCATTTTCTTACTGATGATAGGGAAACCGACGACTGAAGCCTCGGTGAAAATGTAGCGAAATTCCTTGTCGAGTAAGTCTGACCTGCAAGAAAGGCATAACGATTTGGGCACTGCCTCGGAGAGTGGATCGGTGAAATAGACATTTTTGTGAAGATGCGGACTACCTGCATTTGGATAGAAAAGACCCTATGAAGATTTACTATTCTATGGGATTTGCTTTGGGCCTTTCTTGTGCACCACAGACATGGAATCCTCTTGCACCCACAGACACGGAGGTCAAAAAACATGCAATTCAACACCTAAACTAAAAACATCATCTTTAGCTCTCTTAGTCTTTGAAAAACTATATGGAGGTTTACCTATGTTTGTGATGAGTATTTGACCGTATTTGAGTAAGGTGTGCTCAGGTTTTGAGCTTGATTTGAATTAGATTCTCAAAATATAGTAATTTGAGTTGTGTTTGTCTCGAGACGGCACTACCAGATCCAAGCGATGGTAGTGCTGGCCTCATGTTATACCAGATTTTCCTCTGGGGATGAGCTACACGGCACTACCAGCCTTTAGAGTAGTAGTTTGGGGTAGCGGCACTACCGACCCTTGGATAGCAGTAGTTATTTTTTAGAGATGGTCTTTGCATGGATTTGAGCACGAGCGGCACTACCAGCTACTGGGGAGCGGTAGTGCCAGTCAGCGGTACTACCGGCCTTTTGTATGCGATAGTGCCGACTTTGTCTATGATGTGTGATCTGTTTTTTGATTTTGGATGATTTATTGCATATCATTTTGGACAATGCTATGTGATGTGTTTCCTTGTTTTTAATAGTTGTAGGATGATGCTAGATCATGGTGAGATGGAGGATGACCAGGGCTAGACGATGTACGCCGGAGGTCTAGATAGTCGTGGATCGCTGGAGGATGACCTGAGACGGAGTCACTACGAGCTTAGAAGACAAGGGAATGGTTGAGATGCTAACTTGGAGCTACTCAGATCAAGGAGATCCATTGGATCACGGTTTAGAGGATTGAGTAGCAGTCAAGTTAGCTAGTTTTGAGAAGCGTGCAAAACCCATTATGTTAGCGGGTTGTAGGTTAGCCCAAATATGAGTGAGTGAGTCAATCATAACCCTTGATAAGGTTCCTTAGGTGTGAAGGGACTCATCCAAGGGTGGAGGATGACTCAAGACTAATATAAATACAGGGGTAAGGGCAGCTCTCCCCTCTTGAAGATTTTTAGTGCTCCTTTGAACTTTGCTCACTTTGTTTTGAGGTTTTGTAAACCTTCCTCCCAAGAAATAAAAATTTCATTTCCTTATTTTTGAATTTACTTTCAATATTTACATTATACTTCAAATTCAGCACTTAAATCCATTATTTACATTCCATAATTTAAATTCTTGCAAATTGCATTCTCGTAGTTTACATTCCGCACATTTGGATTTTGCCTCCCCTCCTTATAAATGCTTGTGGATTTTATATCGAGGATGAATGATTGATGGATGAATCTTTCTCGGATCATATCCCAATCATTTAGACAAAACTTTGCTTAATTTTAAAAGAAATAGGTCCTTTTGCTCAATCTTTAAGATTTCTTAGTAGATCGTGATTGGGGCTTTTGTTTCTTGTGTTCTTACATGTTGTGATAAGTATGAGGTTATCTAAGATCACCTTGATCATCAAAACCTCACGAGCAAGTTCAAGACTAAGATTTTGGTTTTTGCTTGGTTTTGGTGCACTCTTCCTTTGAATGGGAAAAGGTCAGAACTTTAACATCAATTCTTTCAATTGAAAGTTGGAATAGGTTTTTGACCTTCATAAGAAGATGCATAAAAAATTTTATGGATGTTTGACTAGTCGATATAAATTTTCATTGATTTTGGTTTTGAGATCATGTTGTTTTGACCTCTATTCTTCAAGCCAGCACTACCGCCCAGAACTAGCGGTAGTACCGATAACTGGCACTACCTCTCCCTATAATGCGGTAGTACCAGCCAAAACAGATTTTTCTATTTTTACTCATTTGTTCTGAATCGTTTGAAGTGAGGTTTTGGTTGGATCATCTCAAGGGGGGAAATTTTATTTGTGATCATTCATCCCCTGATCGCCATTTCATTCCTTTAGTCTTGATATCATCAATTGAGTGAGCAATCTCAATACCGCTCATGAGATTTGGATTACTCTATGAAATTTACGAAAGTATGTCTAATATGTGAGAGGCTAGAAAGCTCGATTAGTAGAAATTAAATGAGTTAGTTTACTTTGTAATTGATTGCCTTGAGTAGTAGCTCATCTATTGTAAAAAAGCTTTTTTTGGATCCCATGGATTTTGTATATAATTAAGTTAATTGTGTTCTGTATATCAATTAATATTCATCTGGGGGGTTGCCGGGTTGGGACTATCGAACCTTCGCACTAGTAGATCCGATGGTACCGTGTTCTTCAAATTCGTCCAGGAGATCTTCCATGTTGCAAGCTATCTGCTTGATATTCATCATCCATTCCTGCACCTCCTTGGCCTTGGGCATCTTAAAGTATTGCCTATCCACACTTGCCACCGCATCTTGCAACCTCTCCAGAGTTCGCCTCACATGCGCCACGCCCTCGTCTATGTTGCAGGGCAGCTCCGACCGGCGAGCACCGGAGGCCAGCCGGCGTAGCAGCCGGTCCACGACGGCCCCGGCCGTGGCCGTATGGCGTGGCGATTTTGGTATTGAGCGGGATATAGAATAATAGAAAAGGCACAAGAAGACCGACTCCAGTATAGGTCGTAGTCTCCTTTTTTTTAAAAAAAAATGGTAGGCTCCATAATAATGCCTGCACTTCTCTAGCTCTCTTATAATTTTTTTGCAAATACAATCCTCTTCTGAACACAGTCACAAAAATAGCCTTGGCATAGTAGGAATCTTACCCTACCTTGTCTTCCACGATTAGAGATTATTTTTGTAAATTTATTTGAAAAAACATTACATTTTAAAAAAAGGTTTGTAAGGGACTGAAAAATCGTTTGGCCTCTAAATTTGATATCGATGGATAGAGACTGTGTATTGCATGCTAACATAAGCTTGGTCACACTCCTTGATGGTTGGGTCAAGAGCAGCCTACTAGCTCCAGTCCAAAAATTGGCTCTGTTCACATTCAAATTATGTTATAAAACTTTAAAAAAATGTTGCAGAAGGAAGCGAGGATAATCATACCAGGGACAGAAGTTTTCAGGCGTGCTCACGGGTGGCAAGGTGTGGTATGGCTGGATTCTGGTTGCTATTCACGCAGTTCGGTGTTGTTGGCTCTTAAAAACAAGTCGTATGCTACCTTTTGTGTGGCTGCGTGACTGCGTCCAGCCAACCCATTTATACTATCTTTGCTTTTCGTTCTTTTTATTTAAATTTTAGTTGTTTTTTAAAGACTAGTGGACGGATGCACACACTTATACATGTCTTTACGCGTTTAATCTATCGGAAGCGGGCACAGGAGACAGACGTACACATCTGCTACGGACGCTTAAATTTATCGGAATCATACACTTTCCAACTAAACATGTACGCGGTGTATACTCTAAAATTCATAGACATTGATACCAGGTTTGAAACTTGAACGCTAGTGAGTTAGGTCCACACCCACACACCTACTCATCTATATTATTGCCATAAGTCAGCCTCCTATTTTATTTCTTTATGAGCATGTATAAATACAAGAGATGTGCTTCCATATTTTTCTTTTTAAATATAAGCCACAACAGTGTAGTGGGTCTTGGGGGGCAGAGTACTTCACCTAGGTTTAAGCCAACTTCACCTAGGTTTAAGCCACTAACAGAACAGTAATCCTATGATGCATAGTAGATTGAAGTAAACACAAAAATAATTTTGCATTTCAATCCTTTTATTTTTTCCATTTCAGCCCCAAACTTTGTTTCAATTTATACTTTTGTCCAAATATTTACATTGGAAACCCTAAAGCGTAAGTAAATTACACAATCACCCCTACCCCACAAAGCCAAACCACAACCACTCTCCATTTTTTTATTCTCTCCCTTTGCCTGGTCGACGCCACGTCTGCACCTTTCTCCAATTGATGTCATCTTCCCACATTGTCTAGAACTAGATGTAGGCACTGGGCCAGGCCATTTAGGGCTGGCACAGCCCGCTTGTTAACGGGTTGGGCCGACCACGCAGTTGACGAGCCATGCCGGATTTGTCGATCGGGCACGATGGGTAGGCTCGCCGCGGCATGCAAATTTGGGCCATGCACGGCGGCATAGCTAGCCCACGTGCGCGTCTTTGCTGCACGGCATGCTTTGTGGGTGGTACGTCGGCCTCGTGCTCAAAGATGGGCCCCAATAGCACGGTCATAGGGTCATAGGGCCCGTGAAGCATGCGGTAGAGGCTAGAGGGGTAGGTGAAGGGGGCTACCTGGCCACGTCACCATGGTCGCGTCGTCGTCCATGGCCACGCCGCCATCGCATCATCGTCCATGGCCGCGCTCACCCGCGCCACTGTCCATGGCCACACCTGCCTGCATCACCGTCCGTAGCTATCGAGACCCGAATATGCAAATCTAGACCCTCTGTATATGCCTCACTAGTCCAGAATCATGCTAGTGCACACATAGCAACATAGATGAATATCACAATCATATACATCGGTAATATAATAAAAGACTTCATCTATCAAATATAATCCAGTTGAGCAACCTTAAGGTCAAAATACATAAATAAGCCACGCAGGGCTTAAACTAAGAATTAAATAAAACTGCAACGGAATAGAAATGTGCGTAGTAAACCCTTCAATATGCCACAGGCAACTAACGAGGTTTGTATCCTAGACATTCACCTCCTTCTGAAACTACTCCTCAAATGCTGGTGTAGACTCCTCTCCAACTGGTGATTTAGTTGTTGCAAGGGGGTGAGTACATAAAGAACTCAACAAGTTGTACACAAAATGTAAGTCTATTATTCTATATGCAAGGCTTATTAAAAATGAATGGTCGACATGATTATTTTGCAATAAAGCAACATTTGCAAAGGAATAATGTAAATAGATTGAAATGAATGATAAATCAAATAGCAATAATAAGTAACATTCTAAGTTATTTCTCAAGTAAATTGGTACACACTTAACCAATTCCATTATTTCAAGTACTTAATTGTGTTCTCCATTGAACAGGGGGAGCAATGCAGTTCTATAACCATCCTTGATGATTGGAGGAGTCTTGTAAGCCTATCTATCTGTGAGCTAATTGTGCCAGGAGGCTGTTGCTGTGAAGGAACAAAATCCATGACCAAAGGGTGGTCGTTAATACTAGAAATGTGGTCGTTGGTACTACATAATTAACAATGACACACTATCTCGTCGTTAAAAAATTAACAATCGAAAATTGCATACAGTCGTTAATACTATTAACAACGGCTAACGACCACAATTTCGTGGTCGTTAATGACTTTTAATGACCACATATGGACTTTTAACGAATGCATCTTTTGTCTTTAATAATCGTTTTCTTACTGATGATAGGGAAGCCGGTGACTAAAGCCTCGGTGAAAAGGTAGTGAAATTCCTTGTCGAGTAAGTTCTGACCTACACAAAAGGCATAACGATCTAGGCAATCGCCTCGAGAGAGAGCTCGTGAAATAGACATGTCTGTGAAGATCTGAACTACCTACACCGGATAGAAAGACCCTATGAAGATTTACTATTCTATGGGATTGGCTTTGGGCCTTTCTTGTGCACATAGTTGAGTATAATTTTGTCATTCCATGCAATCCTCTTGCACCCACAGACATGAAGGTCAAAAACATGCAAGTCAACACCTAAACTAAAAACATCGTCTTTAGCTCTCTTAGTTTGTGAAAGACCATGTGAAGGTTTACCTATATTTGTGATGAGTATTTGACCGTATTTGAGCAAGGTGTGCTCAGGCTTTGAGTTTGATTTGAATTGGATTTTCAAAATATAGTAATTTGAGTTGTGTCTATCTTAGATGGCACTACTAGACCCAGGCAATGGTAGTGCTAGCCTGCGGTTGTACTGGATTTTCCTCTAGGGGTGAGCTGAACGACATTACCGGCCTTTAGAGTAGTAGTACTGGGGTAGCGGTACTACCGGCCCTTGGATGGCAGTAGTTATTTTTAGAGAGAGTCTATGCACGGATTTGAGCATGAGTGGCACTACCAGCTACTGGGGAGCGGTAGGGCCGGTCAACGGTACTACTGGCCTTTAGTATGCGATAGTGTTGACTTTGCCTATAATGTGTGATTTGTTTTTTGATTTTGGATGATTTATTGCATATCATTTTGGACAATATTGTGTGATGTGTTTTCTTATCTTTGATAGTTGCAGGATGATGCTAGATCATGGTGAGGCAGAGGATGACCGGGGGCTAGACGGTGTGCGCTAGAGGTCCAGATAGTCATGGATCACTGGAGGATGACTTGAGATGGAGTCACTAAGAGCCTAGAAGACAAGGGAATGGTTGAGATGCTAACTTGGAGCTACTCAGATCAAGAAGAGTTGTTGGATCATGGTTCAGAGGATAGAGTAGCGGTCAAGTTAGCTAGTTTTGAGAAGCATGAAAACCCCATTATGTTAGCGGGTTGTGGGTTAGCCCAAATCTAAGTGAGTGAGTCAATCCTAACCCTTGATAGGTGTCGGCGTACTTTACGCCAGGGTACCCTCTCCGCCGCAGACAAGTTAGACCACGTGGCGGCCTAGCGAGCAGGCGGGTAATCAGGCCCCACTCGTTGGGTGACCGGTCGACGTGGCGGCTTTGGCGGCAAGCGGTGATCGAGCCCCACTCATTGGGTGGCCGACCCGTGGCGGCTCGTGAGCTGGTGGCGTCGAGCCCCTCTCGCCGGGCGATCGCCCACGTGGCGGCTTAGCGGTGGTGGCGATCAGCCCCTCTCGCCGGGCGACGTACGTGGCGGCTCGACGCAGTGGTGGCGATCGAGCCCTTCTCGGGCGGCGATCGTGCGTGGCGACTTTGGCGGTGGTGGCGATCGAGCCCTCTCGGGCGATCGGCCGACGTGGCGGCTTTGGCGGCGTGAGCGATCGACCCACGTGGTGGCCTGATGAGCAGGTGGCGATTAGGCCCCTCTCGCTGGGTGATCGGCCCACGTGGCGGCCTAGCGAGCTGGCTGGCAATCAGGCCCCTCTTACTAGGTGATCGGCCCACGTGGCGGCCTAGCGAGCAGACGGGCGATCAAGCCCCTCTCGCCGGGCAGCCACCCCGCGTGGCTGCCTAGCAAGCAGGCAGGCGATTAGGCCCCTCTCGCCGGGCGGCCACCCCGCGTGGCGGTTGGGCGAGCAGGCCCCACTCGCCTGGTCACACGAGCGACCAAAAGGATGAGAAGGAGGCTTCACCTCGAAGTCTCCTTCCCCTGACACGCTATGTTAGCCATTGATTGCAAAGAGTTCTGCTATTGACACGATGACGGCCCATCCCTCTGACACCTCACACCTAACCCGTCGCAGGAAAGTCACATCCCGGGCGGACCGGGCAAAGCCATACAGTGGCACCAACATTAAATGAGGCTTGGGGGACAGGACTACAGTGACGAGTGTAATAAATGAGTCGTAGATCAGTATGATGTCACCTTCTCACTTGCCCAAGCCAGCCCAGTCTATATAAGGGAGCTCTGGCGCATGGAGAAAAGGGGGACCAAGGGACAAACTGAAAAAAGCATTGTAACCAGCTCAATATACATCAACAAAGATCTAGCAGGACGTAGGGCTGTTACCCATAATGGGGGCCTGAACCTGGGTACATTGGTGTATTCTTTGATCTGTTGACCCCGGGATCCCTCGCGCGAGAGCCATTAGGGTTTTCGACTGTGAAGACGCCCTCTACCGAACCTTATTCTTCGTCTTAGGAGAAACCCTATCCATTGATAGGATCCTGTCCGGTGAAATACGCCGACAGGGGCGCGCCAGGTAGGGGGCTAGCGGTTGGCTCACCCAGCCATCTCTCCGACGGATCCTGGTCTTCTGTTTGGAAGGACCGCGCATCTGGTGATGGCGGGTTCGCACTCGTAGCAAAAAGAGGCGGCGGAGGATAGCAACGCTCAGGATACATCCCGACACTCCCGCCGGACAAGGGATCGTCTCACGCCGCCCCTGCAGGGAGGCGGTAGTGCCCCACTGGCGACGGCGGAACAACCGGTTCAGCGACGGTTAGCCATGGAGGCAGCCACTTCAGCCCAGAACCTGCATGCAGTCCGTCTCCTCTTGGACCACCCTCCGGTGGAACTCGCAGGAGACAACCCAGCCACGCCATGGCTTCGGGACATTGCTGGCCTCGTAGATGTGGCCCAGCTCCGTGTGGGGATGCCCGACCGGTCAGGTACCATCGGTACTTCTCGATCAAGGGTGCGTGCTGACCGCACCCAAGCTTCCAGCCGCCCGAGCGGGAAGCGCTCTGGCTAGGAGGGCTAGAGTAAAGGAAAGGGCGTACAAGACACGGGTCCCGGTTCCGCGGGGAGTCGCGAGGACCTGAGGGTTCATCTGGAGAAGCATCGTCGGCGGCGTGGCAATGATTTGCGTAATCACCTGCAGCGCCGTCGCGCCCAGGAGCAAGGCCGCGACAGGCGGATGGCTTTTGGGGATGAAAGCTCCTCCCATGACTCTCACCTTCGGAGGAAGGAGGAAGTCCACTCCTTCGATTCTTTGGGGAGTCGAGATCTGCACTCCCCGGCATGGTCTTCGGGCCGGGGTTCAGGTGGACAGCATGACTCCCCCTACGGCGTTGGGTGTCAGGCGTTTTCCCGACGGCTACGTCGTGTGGCGTGGCCCGAAAGGTTTCACCCGGCATCTATAGAAAAGTACAACGGCACCACCAACCCGGAAGAATTCTTGCAAATCTACACCATGGTGGTGAGGGCCACTGGCGGATCTGAAAAGGCCATGGCCAATTATTTCCCAACGGCCTTGACACGGTCCACGCCGTTCCTGGCTGTTGAACCTCCCGCGAGGATCGGTACACTCGTGGGAGGAGTTGTGCAGCCTCTTCGTCGCCAATTTTCAAGGCTCGTACACACAACCGGGTGTGGATGACGATCTCCATACCCTTGAGCAGGAAAGAGGGAAATCGTTGCGCGACTTCATCTAACGATTCAGTCATTGTCACAATACGATCCCCCAGATTTCTGAGCAGTCGGTCGTCATCGCCTTCCGGAGAGGCGTTCGGGACCACAAGATGTGGGAGAAGATGGCGACCCGCAACATCACCACTACCTCTGAGCTTTTCTCCCTGGCGCACAAGTGCACGCGGGTGGCGGAAGCTCAGGGGCCAGTGTCCGGTCCCGCGGGTGGTCACGGCGGAGATGAAGCCGGGACTTCGAGGGGTCCCGGCCCTACGAGCAAGAAGGCGAAGAGGCATGAGGCGGTTGAGACCAGGCGGGTCTCCGATCACGAGCCGAGTCTTGAGGATACCAAGCCGCGAGGGCGCCGTCGTGGACTGGATGAGATGATCGCGTGGTGGGAGAAATGGCCACCGTGAGGAGAAGGAGGCAGCCCTCTTGCCGATCCACAGTCAACACCCACGACACGGCCAGTTGCGGTGTTGTGAGTAAATGGTGGAGCGGCGGCTTAGGAGCGCCGCTTCATGATGATTACGACGGGACGAAGACCCTACCTTGTTGGCCTTCCAATAGGTAGATCAAACCGTGGCATACATTCATGGTGGTTTGGCCACCTACCCCTCCAACATGACGTACAAGCGGTGAGGAGGGAGGTTGCGCCTGCGTCGAGCTCGAGGTAGGTCGGATCTTTGAAGTGGCCTGGAGGAGCTGATCACTTTCAGTCGGGCTGACCACCCTGAGAGCACTACTGGCCTAGGTCACCTTCCGATCGTGGTTTCACCTACGATCCAGAATGTGAAGCTTGGGCGGGTGCTAGTGGACGGAGGGAGCTCCATCAACCTCCTATCCTCCAAGGCTTTTCGGACGCTCCAGATATCGCGGCATGAGTTGCGCTTGCCTTGCCCTTCTATGGAATCGCCCCGAGGGCTGGCTCGGTGCCCTTGGGCCAGGTGCGCCTCCCCATCACTTTCGAGGAGGAAAATAACTACTGTACGGAAATGGTGGATTTTGAAGTCATCGATTTCGACCTCCCGTACAACGCCTTGCTTGGCCGACCGGCGTTGGCCAAGTTCATGGCGGCGACCCACTAGGCCTATATGGTGGTGAAGATACCAGGGCCTAGTGGCCACATAGTCATCCAGGTGGACAGGCCGGAAGCCTTGCGTTGCCACAAGCACGCATTGGACCCGCGGCACCACACTGTAAGCAGGTGATCTTCGCTTATTCGAGAACCCCTCCGCAAAGACCGTGCCTTGCGGCTCACGGCGAGGTTAAGGTGGTCTCCGAGCGGCGAGCCGGAAGACCGTCAACATTTGCGTCAACCTCGGCGCCAAATAGAAAAGACGCTCGTCACCTTTCTCCGGTCTAACTCCAACGTGTTTGCCTGGCAACCATCCGATATGACTGGGGTCCCTATGGAGGTTATCGAGCACCGATTAGCAACTTCGCAGAGTGCACTGGTCGAGCAAAAGGTCCGGAGGTACGCACGAGCGGCAATATGCCATTCGGAGGAGGTAGAAAAGTCGCTGCTGCAGCGAGGATTGTCGAAGTCTCTCACCCTAAGTGGCTTGCCAACCCTGTGCTTGTCAAGAAATCCAACGGGAAGTGGCGGATGTGCGTCGACTTCACCGACCTCAACAAGGCCTACCCGAAGGATCCTTACCCCCTGCCGCGCGTTGGTCTCATTGTCGACTCGATGACAGGGTGTGAGTTGCTGTGCTTTCTGGACGCGTACTCCGGGTACCACCAGATTAGCATGGCGGTGGAAGACGAAGAAAAAACCGCTTTTGTAACCCCAATGGGTGTTTACTGCTATATCAAAATGGCTTTTGGGTTAAAAAATATTGGTTCTACTTATCAACACACCATGCATATTTCTTTCTGTCCACAAATAGGGTGAAATCTTGAGGTGTACATCGATGACTTAGTTGTGAAAGTTAAGAAGAGCGAAGAGCTGATCGAAGACCTGGAGGAAACCTTTGCCAACCTTCGAAAGAATTGCTTAAAGCTCAACCCCGAGAAATGTGTGTTCGGCTTGCCCTCTGGGAAGCTGTTAGGATTCCTCATGTCCAGTCGGGGCATTGAAGCCAATCCTGACAAGATAGCGGCCATCGAGCACATGAAGCCGTCGGTTCAGCTCAAGCAGGTGCAGTGCCTTACTGGTCGCCTGGCCTCCCTCAGGCGATTTATCGCTCGGTTGGGAGAAAGAAGCCTGCCCCTATTCAAGCTGCTGAAGAAGACCAACCATTTCGAGTGGACTGAAGAGGCCCAACGAGCATTTGAAGACTTGAAGCAGTACCTCTCCTCCCCGCTAGTGCTGGTCACTCCCGGGCCTAGCAAACCATTGCTCCTATACATCGCCGCTACCCCTGTGGTGGTGAGCGCGGTACTGGTGGCGGAGAGGGAGGGCGTCCAGAAGACGGTCTACTACGTCAGCAAGGTGTTACACGAGGTGGAGACCAGTACCGCAAGCCTGAGAAGATGTTGTCTGTCTGGTGGCATCCAGAAGTCATGCAGCACTACTTCCAGGGATGAGAGATCACGGTGGTCACTGCCTACCCTCTGCGAGAGAACCTCCACAACAGGGAAGCAGAAGGCCGTGTCGCCAAGTGGTCGGTGGAGCTGGGGGAATTCTGTCTCAAATTTGTACCCCGCACTTCCATCAAAAGCCAGAAACTGGTGGAGTTTGTTGCCGAATGGACTCCCGCCGATCCTGAAGTTGAAGAGATACCCGCGCCTTCTCCCTGAACTTTATTCTTTGTGACCAGCGGCATGCAGGCCAGCGAGTGCAGGCGATCACCCCATGATCGCCACACTTGGCCGGAAGGGCAGTGGATGAATCCTATCCTAGCCTTCCTGCGGGACCAAGTGATCTCGGCGATGATCGTCACCGAGAAAATTGCACGTAAGGCCAAGTGCTATACTCTGGTAGGTGGGGACCTATATCGCCAAAGTAGAAATGGAATTCTTCTGAAGTGCATCACCTGGGAAGAGGGGAGCAATTTGCTCTTTGATATCCATGGAGGCATGTGCGGGAGCCATATGTCGGTCGGATATTGGTCGAGAAAGCGCCCGCCAAGGATTTTATTGGCTCTTGCCTCCGGGATGCCTCGCGAGTGGTGAGGAGATGTGAGGCATGCCAGTTTCATGCCAAGCAGGCCCACCGACCAGCCCAAGCACTGCAAACCATCTCGCTCTCTTGGCCATTCGCGATGCAGAAATTTGGATATCTGAGCCCGTTCTGCTCTCGAAGCCACGGGGCTTCACACATTTGTTCGTCACCATCGACAAGTTTACCAAGTGGGTTGAAGCCGATACAGTGTGCGCCATCACAGCTTCCGCTGCTATCAAGTTCATACACGGAACCTTTACCTGCTTTGGAGTCGCCAATCGTATCATCACAAACAACGACACTCAATTCACCAGCGTGGCATTCCTAGAGTTTTGTGATGAGATGGGCACCAAGGTATGCTTTACTTCGGTGGCCCATCCGAGGAGTAATGTCCAAGCGGAGCGCGCCAACACGATGGTGTTGAGGGGCCTTAAGACCAGAGCATTCGATCGGCTCCATAAGCGGGGGGTGCGGTGGACGGAAGAACTCCCGACTATGTTGTGGTCGCTTCGAACCACACCCAATCAGGCGACTGGAGAAACATTTTCTTCCTGGTCTCGGGCGGTTGCATCCTCCCATCCGAGCAGTCGCTCGGCTCCCCACGCGTTTTGGCGTTCAACGAGGAAGGCCAAGACGACCACCGTGGAGAAGAAGTCAACCTTCTGGAGGAGGTGCGCGAGCGGGCGGCCTTGCGTGCCGCTCAGTACCAGCAAAGTCTCAAGTAGTACCATGCCACCCGGGTCCATGAGAGAACACTAGCAGTGGGCGACCTGGTCTTGCATAGAATCCAGACGCATGCTAGGCACAACAAACTGTCTCCCCTATGGGAGGGCCCCTTTAAGGTGGTCTCAGTCTCTCGACCCAGGGCGGTTTGGTTGGTCACTAAGAACGGCCAAGAACTGGCGAAGTCCCACAACTTGGAGTTGTTACGAAAATTTTATCCCTAAGAACTGTAAGTACTTGGTAGTTCGCTCCGATCAGCTAAAAGGGTGGGCTCTCCCCTAGCTGATCGGTGACTGCTAGCGGTCAGTAAAGTTGTTTGCCTTAAAGGCTTTTGCTTTATCTTTTTCGCCTTTCCTGCTTGTGCCCCGGTGGGTAGCATTTGGCGTAGGTGTCATTGGTACTGACAGTTTGGCAGCTCCTTGTCGATATGCAGTAACACCCAGCGTTCGCGTCGGGCAGGGATGGCGACCAGGGGGCGAGTGAGGCACGGTGGTTCAATGCGGCTAGCACACCTCGGGTTGCCACCGCGAACACCGCAGGCCCAAAACCACTCGTGGGGACCCGCTACCTTGACACGCAATGCCGCGGTCTGGTTCCGAAAAAAATCATAAGTGCTTAAGTTCCAAAAAGAAAGGGACCATGACAACCCCGCGCAGGGACTTATGTTCTTTTAGTCTATTGCCCGCATGCCCTGCGTAACGCCTACTTGTGTTTTCAGTGGCTGCGTGCAAATCACAAGTGAAGTGCTGAAGCACTGAGCTAAATTAAACATTCGAGATCGCATCGCGGCAAGCCTGGGGGCTGGTCGCCCGGCGGTTGGATCAAGATAAGTTGTTTTGCATTGAGCATTATCGACCTGTCTTTCGTATTTGTGCCCTGTTGGGTCGGGTTGTGCGTAGTTGTAACAGGCGTCGGTAACCTGACGGCTCCTTGCTGATAAAGGGATACACCCAGCGTTAGCATCGGGCAAGGACGGGCCACCAGGGGGTGAGTGCGACACGGTGGTTCAATGCGGCTAGCGCACCTCGGGTTGCCACCGCAAACACCGCAGGCCCAAAACCATTCCTGGGGACCTGCTGCCTTGCCGCGCAGCGCTGCGGTCCGATTCCGAGAGATCACTAGGATCTAAGTTCCGAAAGGGCATGGGCTAGTGACAACCTCGCACAGGGACTTAAGACTCTATTCGTCTACATCCTGCGTATCTTGCGTAACCTCATTTCTGATTGTAGCGGTAGTTGCGATCACCAAAAAGCCAAGCATTGACCTAACCTAAGCGTTCAGGTTTGCATCATGGCAAGGCTAGGGGCTGGTCACCCGGTGGTTGAGTTGAGCAAGCGCATCCAAATGCAATCAAACAAACATACAGGTAGAGCCAAAAGGTGCTAATTTCATTGTGATTACTAAGATAGTTTTTGCATACAGAAAGACAAAGCAAGAAAAAGAAGAAATGAAGGAAACAAAGGCGGCGGCCTGGGCAGCTACTCGTCGTTGATGACTTGGATATGTCTGACGGTATCCTCAGCTTCCTCCTCCGACGATGCATCGTCGGTGTCGGGGTCTAGCACGTGAATCATCCTGGCCACGTGCTCCGCTGCCTCACGCACGCGCGCCTACGCCTGGGCCTCGTCTCCCTCAACGTTGGCCACGACGGCCATCTGGTCGAAGGAGGTGTCGCAACTGGCACAGCACGCCAGCACAAACATTGCGGTGGCAACCGTGACTTTCCGCCCTTCTCGGGCGGAGCGAGCGATCAAGGCGGCAGGCAAGCCGCTGAGGGCCTCGGCAACCCGAGTGATGCCATGGGCGTACTGAAGGGCCGAGGGCTCGAGCGGCTCACGAAGGTCCACCCCCAGTGGCTCCAAGCACCTCGCCATCTTGTTGGTAAGTTGGCCGGAGCGCCAGCAATGAGGTTGTGCGGCGTCTGGCGTAGCTCCTCCACCGCTTATGCCACGCCTCGGCCTCTCGCCCGGGCGGCGAGGCCGCCCGATCGCCCTCTCTTGGGCCAGCGGCGCCTCCTTTCTCCCTCGTCGTCGGCTCCTCGTCTGTGCCGCCATCATCTCTGCGACATTTGCTCTTCGCTGTTGGATGGTCCGCCGTGAGGAGGGTGCCAGAGATCGTCGCTTTGCCAAGTTCGGCGAAAGCAACAAGCAAAGCGGAGGTGGGGCGGCGAGGACGACCGAAGCTGAGTGGGCGTGAGTGCTGGCGTCGACGACGTCTACTTGGGCCGCCGAGGCGCCGGTGTACTGGTAGAAGTCCCGTTCGTCTGTTGGCACCGCGGCGTCGGCTTGGCGGGCGCTTTGGGGACCATCCGGGAAGTGACGAAGCGAACAAGCCGTTGGAAGTGTGAGCCTGCCCTGGCGGGCGGTGGCGGCAACCTTTAGTGCCGATGGAATTGGTGCCGACGGAGATGGTGCCAATAAGGTCGGCGCCGATGGAGTCGGTGCCTGAGGAGTTGGCGTCGGTGGAGCCGGCGCCGAAGCAGGGGCAGCGGATGTCGTCTCCCCGGATGAAGATCCCACCACTCCGGCGCTCGGAGGAGCGATGGGGCCCGGCAATGAGTCGGTCCTCGATCACGAGACCTCTTGGGGTCTGCACCCGTGGCGTCCGAAGGGCACGACCGCTTGCCTACGTTCCGATTGTCGGCTGGGCCGGGTCCCTGATCACCAAGGGACCGTGGGCCGGCAACGCCGAAGGGCCGGTGGAGTCCATTCTTTGAAACTTGACGACGATCCGGGCGCTCGCAGATTCCAGATCACGCAGGCGGACGGGCCCTCGGGAAATCCTAGCGACTTCGGCATGGGCGGGAAGCGATCCGCGACCATTTGGAGATGGCGGGGCCGTCCAAGTTCCCTGCACCTAGCGGAAAAAGGAAGACAAGATTGTTGGTTGATAGCGACCATAAAAGAAAATACGTATTCACAAGAAGAATAAGAACTTACGGCCCGGGTGCGTACGGGTCTTGTCGTCGTCACCCGTGTGTCTTGCCATGCGAGGCGGGCACGACGAAAAGGTTGTTCCTCAAGACTCTGAAGTCCGGACTACAACAAGACCGTTCGGGCGGCGTCTCACTGACCCGGTTGATCACGAGCCGCCATCGCCGGGAGTTCTGCCGTCTCCTCGACGGGCGAGCTTTCGACTCCGCTGTCGTCGTCGACGTATAGCCAGTCGCTCCGCCCCAAGTTTCAGTTAGACTTTGGCTGGAAAGGAATGTAGCGGGGGGCCAACCCATTGCGGAGACGAAAATGACAGCTCCCCTCGACCCCGCCGTTAGAGGAACCGCGAAGGATGTAGAAGTACCGAAAAAGGGGGAGATTCGGCATTACCCCTATGAACATTTCGCAGAGGTATGCAAAGGTGGAGAGAATGAGAACAGAATTGGGAGTGAGATGAAGATGATGGATTTTGTAGAAATGGAGAACAGTGAAGAGGAATTCAGAAAAGAGCAGCACCAGGCCCGCCAATAATCCCCAGGCAAAGACGACGATCTCCTCGGATTGGCATCGCGGTGCGAGGGTTCCATGAAGAAGGTGGAGAGAACCCTCGGTCGTGATTTTGGAGAGCGTCACCGCCCTCTCCCTGTCAACGGAGGAAGATGGAAAGGATTGCGTTATTGGAGCAAGAGCAAGGTCTTTAGACGGGAGAGTTGAAAGGGCAAAGAGTAAAGTGCACAGGAACCAGAAAGAGCATGAACCGCTGGTCATGGGTGCGTGTATATATAGGCCCCTCACACAGACGGTTCGCACAAAGGCCAAAAGTACACGACATTTCAGGTCCCGAGAAAAATCGGCGAAAGTGGGGAGGACCGAGACAGTTGCATGCTCAGAAGTGGTGAGTCCATCCAGGAATGCACCGACACTAAATGAGGCCTAGAAGAAACTATCGCGCGTTCGGGGCGGGCACGGGACTCTTGAAGCGCGTTTTACACTAGGGTACCCGTCCGCATGACACACAAGTAAGACCACGTGGCGGCTTGGCGGCAAAGTGGCGTCGAGCCCCACTCGCTAAGCGGCCGCCCACGTGGCGACTTAGCGAGGTGGTGGCGATCGAGCCCCTCGTTGAGCGGCCGCCCACGTGGGCGGCTGGCGAAGCTGGTTAGCGATCGAGCCCCTCTCGCCGGGCGATCGGCCCATGTGGACGGCGGCAGCAAGCGGCGATCAGCCCCTCTCGGCCGGGCGATTAGCCCGCGGTGGCTGGCAAGCCGGCGGGCGATGAGGCCCCACTCATGAGCGACCGCCGCGTGGTGGCTGGCGGCGAAAGCGGGCGATCGAGCCCCTCTTGTCGTGTGGCGCCCACGTGGCGGCCAAGCGAACAGGCGGGCCATCAGGCCTATCTCGCCGGGTGGCCACCCGCTTAGCGGCGACGAAAGCAAAGCGGGCCATCGACCCCTCTCGTGGGCGGCCCCCCCGTGGTGGTTGGGCTAGCAAAGGGCGTCGAGGCCCACTCGCCTGGTCACACGGGCGACCAAAAGGATGAGAAGGAGGCTTCGCCTCAAAGTCACCTTCCCCTGACACGCTGTGTCAGAGCCATTGATTGCGAAGAGTTCTGCTGTCGACACGACGATAGCCCATCCCTCTGACACCTCACACCTAACCCGTCGCAGGAAAGTCACATTCCGAACGGACCGGGCGAAGCCATACAGTGGCACCGACATTAAATGAGGCTTGGGGGATAGGATTACAGTGACGGGTGTAATAAATGAGTCATAGATTAGTATGATGTCACCTTCTCACCTGCCCGAGCTAGCCCAGTCTATATAAGGGAGCTCTGGCGTATGGAGAAAAGGTGGACGAAGGGACGAACTGAAAAAAGCATTGTAACCAACTCAATATACATCAACAAAGATCTAGTAGGGCGTGAAACATTACCCTTGCTGGGGGCACGAACACGGGTACATTGGTGTGTTCTTTGATCTGTTGACCTCGGGATCCCTCGCGTGAGAGCCATTAGGGTTTCCAACTGCAAAGACGCCCTCTACCGAACCTTATTCTTCGTCTTGGGAGAAACCCTGTCCGTTGACAGGATCCTGTCCGGCGAAATACGCCGACAATAGGGTTCCTTAGGTGTGAAGGAACTCATCCAAAGGTGAAGGATGACTCAAGACTAGTATAAATAGAGGGGTAGAGGCATCTCTCCCCCTCTTAAAGGTTTGTGGTGTTCCTTTGAGTTTTGCTCACTTTATTGTGAGATTTTGTAAACCTTCCTTCTAAGAAATAAAAGTTTTATTTCCTAATTTTTGAATTTACTTTCAATATTTACATTATGCTTTAAATTCAGCACTTAAATCCATTATTTACATTCCGTAATTTAAATTCTTGCAAATTGCATTCTCGTAATTTACATTCCACACATTTGGATTTTGCCTCCCCTCCTTATAAATGCTTATGGATTTTATACCACGGATGAATGATTGATGGATGAATCTTTCTCATATCATATCCCAATCATTTAGACAACTTTGCTTAATTTTACAAGACATAGGTCCTTTTGCTCAATCTTTGAGATTTCTTAGTAGATCGTGATTGGGGCTTTTTGTTTCTAGTGTTCTTGCTTGCTATGATAAGTGGGAGGTTATCTAAGATACCTTGATCATCAAAATCTCACGAGCAAGTTCAAAACCAAGATTTTGGTTTTTGCTTGGTTTTAGTGCACTCTTCCTTTGAATGGAAAAAAGGTCAGAACTTTAACAACAATCCTTTCGATTGAAGGTTGAAATAGATTTTTGACCTCCATAAGAAGGTGCATACAAAGTTTTATGGATGTTTGACTAGTCGATCTAAAGTTTTATTGATTTTGGTTTTGATATTGTGTTGTTTTGACCTCTGTTCTTCAAGCCGGCACTACCGCCCAGAACTAGCGGTAGTATCGACAACGGACACTACCTATCCCTATATTGAGGTAGTACCGGCCAAAACTGATTTATCTATTTTTACTCATTTGGGTTGAATCATTTGAAGTGAGGTTTTGGTTGGAATCATCTCAAGGGGGAAATTTTATTTGTGATCATTCACCCCCCTTATCGCCTGTAAGGACCCGAATTCACCAATTCGAATCCACTGTGTTTTACCGCACTAGTCCCAGGATTAATGCTAGTGCACACAGCTTAACATCGGTAAGCATCACATCATACACAACGATAAGAATAATAAGACTTCATTTATTTAATATAACTAGTGTATGAGCTTACATTATTCACCACATGGGCTAGACTTAGATAACTCGCAATGAAAGTAGCAAAAAAGACGTAGATGTCCCATCAGCACACCACAGGCAGTTGACGAGGCTTGGCCTAGTGACTCGTGTCCACCTGAAAGTCCTCCGGCGATAATTCCTCCTCTGTTGTTGGTTTTAAGCAAGGGTGAGTACACCAACACGTACTCAACAAATTGTGCACAGAATGCAATTCTACCATAACTATATGCAAGGTTTCTTCCAAAGGAATGGCTAAGTGGTATATTTGCAACTAAGCAGCATTTAATAACTCATATATTACATAGATTGAAAAGACAGTAAAACAAATAATAACAAATAAGTAGATTCAGTGATTCTCAAATAAACCAAGTTTTCCAGCCTAAACCAGATTCCATTATCCACATGGCATCCTGCCATCCCAAGTGTTTATTCATTTTAGTTAACTACCCCTTGACTGTAATTCCCGAGCATTGCTCAATACCGTGAGCACGGCTATCCGAATAGTTTGTACACTCTGCAGAGGTTATGCACTTTACCCACATGATACAACCATGCACCTTACAGGTGAATGATTATAACAAAGCCTTTACAATGCATCTTCTTAACCCGTGCTACCATTGAGGTTTCAACAACAAGGGCTACACCACCACAACAGGCCCCCTCTTGCACCATGTGAGTTTCATCAGTATGCAGGACTCACACCACCAAGATAGCACTCAAGCTAAGCATTTGCAAATTAGTCAGCTAGGCTGCCCCATAACAGACATGTGGTTGCAAGATGGACTTAGGTCAAAGGCTCGCAAGGTTAAGTCCTTAATTGACCGAGGCAAGACTAACCAGGTGTGATCTCAATTATCCAAAACCAATAAAAACCAAATACGACCGCCCAATTGCCACTCTTGGCCCACCAAAAACACTCTTGCCACTTGCCCCAGTCTAAATCATTTTCCCACTCCAGTTGATTACCAAGCACCATGTGCTATACACAAATCAACATCGTTGCGTGACCTCCTCGTCACAACAACTCAATCTCATCGTGTGACCACACATGACACACAAATTCTCATCATTGTTCCATATTCCATTAGTCAAGATTATTAAACCATAATTCGTGAACATGTGATGACGTAGCATGGCTAAGCAAATCTATTCCGTTCTAACTATCCGTGTTGATTTCATTATTGACCAACTATAGTAACCAACTTAAGGTGACAAAAAAGCATGGCATACAAATATCAAGGTAGGGTATAATTTCAATGGGTATGTTAGCTAAATCCCAAACTAAGTTGAAAACATTTATACACATGAAATAACATGCAATTAAATAAAACAAAATAGAAATTTTTCCTAACATGGGTTCAACATGATCAAAGCACAACTTGCCTTGCTTAAGCTCCGAAGATTGTCCTTGAGAAATTAATTCCTCCTTTGAAACCTCGCTCAACTTAACGTCTACGCGAATCGAGAAGAAATAGCAAATAAACACCAAGAAGAGAGATAAAATAAAATCAAAAATTAAAATAAAAATCACCATTGGAAAGATCTCAATTTTACAAATTTTTAGGAATTTGAATCACCTCAATCGGAGTTCAAATGCGAAAGTTATAGCACTTTGAAGTTTTAAAATCCTGAAAAATCCCTAAATTCATAATATCCGAATTAATTGAATTATTTTTATTAAGAAAATCCGGATTTTTCCCGCCTCAAACGTACGGAGACACGTGGCCTATTCTGGACCCTTGGATCCTAATCCAATGACTCCGATTAAATCCTTTACATGGCTTAGTATCAACCCTTGGATCTAAATCCAACGCTCCACGCTTACTCTTGTAGTTTACTGTGCACTTAATGACGTGGCTCATTTATGACCTTACGATCTAAATCCGACGGCTACATTTTAACGTAAAAACTTACCGGTTCAAGATTTTGCGGTTCAATCCCGATCGTTCGTTGCTAATCCGACGGTCGACGAGCTTCGACTCCGGTGATGGCTTGCGGCGGCGAGGTTTGGCCGGACTTGAGAACGAAGACCAAGGCGATGGCACTCCGGCGTGTTCTGGCGACGAAAAGACCACGGATCCGACGCGGCGCGACTTGAGGAACTCAAATCCGTGCTCAACTCGGTGGAAGAAGTACCCGGTGACGACGAATACTCGGCGCAACACCTTCGGGAACTCCGGCGAGCACGCAAGCTTCCTCGGCTGACTCTTCGGCGACGGCGCTTCAGCAAAGATATGCGGAGGGGTGTGGGGATCCTCGGGGAAGTACCCCGGACCTTTTATACCTGGCGAACGGCGCGTAAACATGGAAGGTTTGGCTCGGACACGGCGGCGGCGGTGCGTTCAACTTGGACTCCGAGTCATCCACGGAGACGACAACCACTTGCCGCGCGATCTTCATGCGACGATCCGGACATAACAAACTTTCTGAATCGGTATCGCCCGATGATGGCCATACGATTGGAATCCAACGGTGCGAAGGAGTTAGGGTTTCGTAAATGATGTGGCTTGTTCTCGGTCGTTGGATTTCGATCCGACTACCAGACATTCTCCCTGTTTCCTATTCGTTCAAGACGAGAGATAAATTTGGGCCCATTATCGTTCCTTGGTAATTCCGTGGTTTTTCCATTTAAAACAATTCAAGAAAATAAATTAATTTATTTAGGGTAGTAAAATACTCTAAAATTCCCAGAAAATTCTCAAAAATACTTTGAGACATTCTAGACTAAAATAAAATATTTTTGGCAAAACTTCATTTTAAACTTTTCTTTTAATAATTATTTCTTGATAAAAGGCATTATGTATTAATTCAAAATAATTCAAATAAATCTCAAAAAATCCAATTAAATCCAGAAAAATCACAAAAACCATAAATTGCATTAAAATAATATTTAATAATTGAAAAGTCAAAAATTGGGATGTTACAAACCTCCCCCCCTTAACAGAATCTCGACCCCGAGATTCTAGGGCTAACTAGAGAACAGGTTTGGAAATTCTGCCTTCAGATCTTCCTCACGCTCCCAGGTTGCTTCTTCTCCCGTATGATTACTCCATTGAACTCTACAAAAGTGAGTAGATTTATTTCTGGTCCTGCGCTCCATTACGTCTAAAATCTTGATAGGCTGCTCTTTATAAGTCAGATCCTCCTGTAAATCAATGGCTTCTAACGGCGTTTGTTCTGCTGGTACTCTAAGACATTTCTTAAGCTGAGACACATGGAACACATCATGAACTCCTGCTAATGACTGTGGCAGCTCCCATTGATATGCAATCTCTCCTCGGTGACTTAAAATCTTGAATGGCCCAACATACCTAGGTGCAAGTTTTCCTTTGATTTGAAACCTTTTTACACCTTTAAGGGGAGTAACCCTAAGATACACGAAATCATTGTGTTCAAAGCTCAGATCACGATGGCGATTGTCGGCATAACTCTTTTGTCTTGACTGGGCTGTTTTCAGTCTTTCTCTGATCATGGTAACTTGTTCTTCAGCCTCCTTGAGTAACTCAGGTCCAAATACCGAACGCTCCCCTGTCTCATTCCAATTCAACGGGGTACGATAGACACGACCATATAATGCCTCAAATGGTGACATTTGCAAACTAGCCTAATAACTATTGTTATAGCTAAACTATGCATACGGCAGACTCTTATCCCAAGATGTACTATAAGATATCGCACAAGCTCTCAACATATCCTCTAGAATCTGATTTACCCCTTCTGTCTGTCCATCTGTCTATGGATGATAAGTGGTACTAAAATTCAGATGAGTTCCCATTGCTTCATGCAATTTGTCCTAAAATCTTAAGGTAAATTGGGTACCTCGATCCGATACGATCTTCTTAGGCACACCATGTAAACATACAATTCTTGACATGTATAACTCTGCCAATCGATCCCCAGAATAAGTTGTCTTCACTGGGATGAAGTGAGCAACTTTAGTTAACCGATCAATGATAACCCATATCGAATCGTAACCTCTCTGAGTTTAGGTAATCCTGTAATAAAATCCATACCAATCTCTTTCCATTTCTATTCTGGAACCTCTAATGGCTGCAAAAGTCCTGCAGGCTTTTGATGCATCGCTTTTACTCTTTGACACACATCGCATAATGCAACATGCTCTGCAACTTCACGCTTCATACTTGGCCACCAGAATCTTTTCTTAAGATCCTGATACATCTTGGCACTTCCTGGATGAATTGAATACTTAGAATCGTGCGCTTCCTCAAGAATCAACTGTTTAAGTTCCTTCTCGTTCGGCACACAAATTCTACCCTTGAACCACAGAGTTCCTTGCTCATCCACAGAGAAATCTTCTGTCAATCCCTCCTCTTTCTTGGATTTGATTCTGCGGATCTTCTCATCTTCACCCTGCTTTTCTCTGATTTGATCTTCAAGAGTTGGCTTTATTTCTAGGGCAGCTATGAATCCCTGCGGTACAACTTCTAATCTCAACTTCTGAAATTCTTCACACAACTTCGGTTGATTGCTGGCTTTCATCACATTTACACTATGGCTTTTACGGCTTAAAGCATCCGCTACCACATCGGCTTTTCCAGGATGATAATGGATTCTAACATTATAACCTTTAATCAATTCTAGCCATCTTCTCTGCCTCATGTTGAGATCCGACTGAGTGAATATGTACTTCAAACTCTTATGATCCGTATATATCTCACATCTATTTCCAATGAGATAATGACGCCATATCTTCAAAGCATGCACTACGGCTGCTAACTCCAAATCATGCGTCGGATAATTCCCTTCATGCGGCCTCAACTGCCTTGATGCATAGGCCACTACCTTGCCATTCTGCATTAACACACAGCCAAGACCCTGTCTTGATGCATCACAATAAATATCAAAACTGCACTGTACATCTGCCAATACTAACAAAGGTGCAGATGTTAACCGTTTCTTTAGCTCTTGAAAACTTCCCTCGCAGTCTTGCGTCCATGCAAATTTCTTTTCTTTCTTCAACAATTGCGTAAGAGGTTTTGCAATAGTCGAAAATCCTTCTATGAACCTACGGTAATATCCTACCATTCCCAGAAAACTACGAATCTGAGTAACCATCTTTGGCTGTTCCCAATGTAACACAGCTTCCACTTTACTTGGGTCCACAGCGACTCCTTTAGCTGTCATTACATGACCCAGGAACTCTACCTTTTCTTTTCAAAAGTCGCATTTACTAAACTTAGCATACAACTGCTGTTCTCGCAGCTTCTCTAATACCAATCTCAAATGCTCTACGTGTTCCTCTTCTGTCTTGGAATACACAAGGGTATCGTCTATGAAGACAACCACAAATTTATCCAAGTATTTCATGAATACTTTATTCGTCATGTTCATGAAATATGCTAAGTCAATCCTCAGATCAAATCAGTACGATCTTTTATTGTGGGACAACTAAAATTTTATTTCTGAGCGCTGCCTGACATGTTCCTTTATTACAAGAGTTGACTCGCAGGTCATATAGTAACAAAAACACTAAGCTGGTAATTAAACTTAACAAAAGTAAGTCCTAAATATCTCAGGCAGAGTCGGGTAACCACTATCCTAAGCATCTGGATGATCCTCCTCTTCACCGCCTTCACCACAAATGCTAAACGGCGGATTGCAGGCTCTTGGATAGCTATCCCTGTCGTCTTGATCTTGATCAGTGAAGAGAGAGTCGTTCTCTTGCGGATCAACGGCGGCGTCGACATCGGGTATCTCCAGCACAACTTCCACGGTGTCCTGGGCCTCATCTGTCGTGATGTGGTTGATCCTCCCACGCATTGCCGTCTGCGGTGACGCTCCTGATTGAACGGGTGCTCGATTTCCTCCGGTCACTGGGGCTGTAGATGGGGTAGTGCTCAAATTGAAACGAACCGGGGTAATGTTTCCCTTCTTCGGACACTTGTTAGCAAAATGTCCTGGCTCATTGCAAGAAAAACATTTCTTGACGGCGGTTTGCTGACTTCCTGTCTGTGCATTGCCTCCTGGTGCTGGGGTTTGAAAATTCTGATTAGTGGGGTGAGACGATGAAGTTGATGTCTTGTTGGTCCACTGGGGTTGAATCCTCGCAAATTGTTGAGGTGACATCCTCAATCTAAATTGAGTAGGCTGTCCAGCTTGACTAGCCATTCTGCGCTTGCGATCCTCGCCCAACTCCTTACGCTTATCCTCAAGGATCAGAGCCTTGTTTACTAATTCCTGAAAATCAGGGAAGTTGTGGGTAATCAATCCCACCTGCAATCCAGAGTTTAAACCCTTCAAGAAACGGGACTGTCTAGCCTTATCCGTGGCCACATCTTCTGGTGCATATCGTGCCAACTGAGTAAACTTATTCAGGTACTCTGCCACGGATTGACCTCCTTGTTTTAAAGCCCTGAACTCTTCTTTCTTGAGATCCATCATTCCTTCTGGTACATGATACTGACGGAAAGCAACTGAGAATTCCTCCCAAGTAATCTCCTGTGGGGCTACATGTGCTGCGCAATAGTTTTCCCACCATTCTGCGGCAGTTCCTTCGAGCTGGTGCGAAGCGTATAACACCTTCTCATTGCCCGCACACTGCGTAATGTGTAACTTTCTCTCAATGGTTCTCAGCCAATCATCGGCTTCTAAAGGATTAGCATTTCCTGAGAATGTTGGCGGGCGTGTCCTCATAAAATCTGACAACTTAGATTGAGAGCGCTGCCCATTGTTGCATTGCTGCACGTGATTGTTTCCTACGGCTTGGTTGTTCATATTCTGCATCTGCTGCATCATGGTTTGCATAAGCTGTGTCTGTGCTGCTAGGAAAGCTCCTAAGTTCTGCACATCTACCGGTGGTGCTGGTGGCATTGGTGTTCCCTCATTAGGATTGTCATTACGGCGAAGACCACTTCCTGACGCTCCATTATTGCTACGAGTGTTCACCATCTGCTTTGATTATTTCTTAGGTTAGGAAAGATAGAAATAGCATAGATAAGATGCAAGAATTCCTAAAGCGGGGGAATAGGTTAAACCCAAATTTTATATCTTTATTAATTAACTTGGTATGGTTGCTTACAAAAGCCTAAAAGCTTTGCAACACATATTGCACACTCAACAAGCATTAAAAATCCAAACTAAACACTCAACCTTAACGTCTGTTACAATTGGGTGGAACTATTCTAATGACACGACTCCATACTTGAGTCTCAACTCAACCCTAAAACTCCTACTCCTCGAGCCATCCACCACGAGAACTCCCCGGTGGGTATATTGGCGGACGTGCTGGTGCTGGTACAAATCGATCCCAACGGTCTTCAGCTGATTGCTCTTCTGGCTCAGATTTCATTTTCTTGGATTCTGATTCTTCTGACAATGTTGGTGTAGCGCAACCTTTCTCCTGCAAAGCCTCCTCGAGCTCCATGATCCTTTCCTCGTAAGCTACTCGAGTCTCGTGCAGTTCCTTCTCCACAATTCTGAGTGCTTCATAGGCCGTCCTTAATTCCGTGTCGGTGTTATGTACATGAGCTTCTTGAGCGACTGCGAATCGTGCTATGTGTACTGCTGTAGCATCCTCCCTTTGTGTGACGTACGAGCGCCAAGCATCCCGAACCATGGGGTGGAGTCTGAACACTGTGTCATCCAACTCACGATAGTAGTCGTAGCAGATTCTCCGTAGAGCAAGTCGTGATGCCTCCTGGATACCATCCTCCCATGTGGCTCTCCTTACGGTGATACTGATAGGTTGGCTTGATATCTCACCCTTTCTGGTGTAGATTAGTAACTTGCACATCATTCCTCTTGTGGCTCCGTTGACGATCCAATCTCGGCCTTGATATGTTGGTTTGGCGAAACCTCCCAAAACTTGGAGTACGATCTAGAGCTCCGTTGCGTAGCCACCCTCGCACTCTATGTATGACTGTTTCCTCCTCATCTATTTAAGAGAGAAATAGATAAGTCTTCAACTTCAAATGGCCACTCCAAAAATTTTTGAGGTAGTTTTCAGCATAGGTAAGGATCAAAGAATGAGATAAGTCAAGAGTGTTGTTTCAATCCAATTTAGGTTTTTCCTTTAGAAAATAGTTTTGGACACTCTACCAAGCTAGGGCCAAGACTCACGGCCAAGTATGCTCGATACCACCTCTGAAGGACCCGAATTCACCAATTCAATCCATCAGATTTTACCGCACTAATCCTGGGATTAATGCTAGTGCACACAGCTTAACATCGGTAAGCATCACATCATACACAACGATAAGAATAATATGACTTCATTTATTTAATATAACTAGTGTATGAGCTTACATTATTCAGCCACATGGGCTAGACTTAGATAACTGCAGCGGAAAGTAGCAAAAAAGACGTAGATGTCCCATCAGCACACCATAGGCAGCTGACGAGGCTTGGCCTAGTGACTCGTGTCCACCTGAAAGTCCTCCGGCGATAATTCCTCCTCTATTGTTGGTTTTAAGCAAGGGTGAGTACACCAACACGTACTCAACAAATTGTGCACAGAATGCAATTCTACCATAACTATATGCAAGGTTTCTTCCAAAGGAATGGCTAAGTAGTATATTTGCAACTAAGCAGCATTTAATAACTCATATATTACATAGATTGAAAAGACAGTAAAACAAATAATAACAAATAAGTAGATTTAGTGATTCTCCAATAAACCAAGTTTTCCAGCCTAAACCAGATTCCATTATCCACATGGCATCCTGCCATCCCAAGTGTTTATTCATTTTATTTAACTACCTCTTGACTGTAATTCCCGAGCATTGCTCAATTCCGTGAGCACGGCTATCCGAATAGTTTGTACACTCTGGCAGAGGTTATGCACTTTACCCACATGATACAACATGGCACCTCACGGTGAATGATTATAACAAAGCCTTTACAATGCATCTTCTTAACCCAGTGCTACCCGCTGAGGTTTCAACACTGAAGGGCTACACCACCACAACAGGGGCCCCCACTTGCGCCATGTGAGTTTCATCCGTACACCCGAACTCACACCACCAAGATAGCACTCAGGCTAAGCATTTGCAAATTAGTCAGCTAGGCTGCCCCATAACAGACATGTGGTTGCAAGATGGACTCAGGTCAAAGGCTCGCAAGGTTAAGTCCTTAATTGACCGAGGCAAAACTAACCAGGTGTGATCTCAATTATCCAAAACCAATAAAAACCAAATACGACGGCCCAATTGCCACTCTTGGCCCACCATAAACACTCTTGCCACTTGTCCCAGTCTAAATCATTTTCCCACCCCAGTTGATTACCAAGCACCATGTGCTATACACAAATCAACATCGTTGCGTGACCTCCTCGTCACAACAACTCAATCTCATCGTGTGACCACACATGACACACAAATTCTCATCATTGTTCCATATTCCATTAGTCAAGATTATTAAACCATAATTCGTGAACATGTGATGACGTAGCATGGCTAAGCAAATCTATTCCGTTCTAACTATCCGTGTTGATTTCATTATTAACTAACTATAGTAACCAACTTAAGGTGACAATAAAGCATGGCATACAAATATCAAGGTAGGGTATAATTTCAATGGGTATGTTAGCTAAATCCCAAACTAAGTTGAAAACATTTATACACATGAAATAACATGCAATTAAATAAAACAAAATAGCAATTTTTCCTAACATGGGTTCAACATGATCAAATCACAACTTGCCTTGCTTAAGCTCTTGATATTGCTCCGAAGATTGTCCTTGAGAAATTAATTCCTCCTTCGAAACCTCGCTCAACTTAACGTCTATGCGAATCGAGATCAAATAGCAAATAAACACCAAGAAGAGAGACAAAATAAAATCAAAAATTAAAATAAAAATCACCATTGGAAAGATCTCAATTTTACAATTTTTTAGGAATTTGAATCACCTTAATCGGTGTTCAAATGCAAAAGTTATAGCACTTTGAAGTTTTAAAATCCTAAAAAATCCCTAAATTCATAATATCCGAATTAACTGAATTATTTTTATTAAGAAAATCCGGATTTTTCCTGCCTCAAACGTACGAACACACGTGGCCTATTCTGGACCCTTGGATCCTAATCCAATGACTCCGATCAAATCCTTTACGTGGCTTAGTATCAACCCTTGGATCTAAATCCAACGCTCTACGCTTACTCTTGTAGTTTACTGTGCACTTAATGATGTGGCTCATTTATGACCTTACGATCTAAATCCGACGGCTACGTTTTAACGTAAAAACTTGCCGGTTCAAGATTTTGCGGTTCAATCCCGATCGTTCGTTTCTAATCCGACGGTCGACGAGCTTCGACTCCGGTGATGGCTTGCGGCGGCGAGGTTTGGCCGGACTTGAGAACGAAGACCAAGGCGATGGCGCTCCGGCGTGTTCCAGCAACAAAAAGACCACGGATCCGACGCGACGCGACTTGAGGAACTCGAATCCGTGCTCAACTCGGCGGAAGAAGTACCCGGCGACGACGAATACCCGGCGACGACGAATACTCGGCGCAACACCTTCGGGAACTCCGGCGAGCACGCAAGCTTCCTCGGCTGACTCTTCGGTGACGGCGCTTCAGCAAAGATATGCGGCGGGGGTGGGGATCCTCGGGGATGTACCCCGGACCTTTTATACCCGGCGAACGACGCGTAAACATGAAGGTTTGGCTCGGACACGGCGACGGCGGCGCGTTCAACCTGGACTCCGAGTCATCCGCGGAGACGACAACCACTGGCCGCGCGATCTTCATCCGACGGTCCGGACATAACAAACTTTCCGAATCGGTATCGCCCGATGATGGCCATACGATTGGAATCCAACGGTGCGAAGGAGTTAGGGTTTCGTAAATGACGTGGCTTGTTCTCGGTCGTTGGATTTCGATCCGACTACCAGACATTCTCCCGCGTTTCTATTCGGGTCAAGACGAAGAGATGGGCGGGCCCATTACTGTTCACGGGTAATTCCAGGGTTTTTCCATTTAAAACAATTCAAGAAAATAAATTAATTTATTTAGGGTAGTAAAAATACTCTAAAAATTCCCAGAAAATTCTCAAAAATATTTTGAGACATTCTGGACTAAAATAAAATATTTTTGGCAAAACTTCATTTTAAACTTTTCTTTTAATAATTATTTCTTGACAAAAGGCATTATGTATTAATTCAAATAAATCTCGGAAAATCCAATTAAATCCAGAAAAATCACAAAAATCATAAATTGCATTAAAATAATATTTAATAATTGAAAAGTCAAAAATTGGGATGTTACATCGCCATTTCGTTCCTTTAGTCCTGATATCATCAATTAAGTGAGCAATCTCAATACTGCTCATGAGATTTGGATTACTCTATGAAATTTATGAAGGTATGTCTAATATGTGAGAGGCTAAAGTGTTCATTCCCAAGGATCAATTCAGTTCTTTCAAAATGCTACATTATAAAAAAAATATGAACGATATAATCTCTCAAATGAATAGCATTATGAATCAGTTTAAGGGTGTTAGGTTAACATTATGTAACCTTGAAATTGTGAGAAATTCTCAGGGTGTTACCAAAGGAATAAAAAACTCTCACGGTGCTTCTCAGCAATAGGGACTTGAATGAGTTGACGCCTACTTCATTTGAGAAAGCTCACCGAACATGAGCTCTCCTTGGAGGAATAGGCCCTAGCATAATAAGTTATCATGGACTAGCAACAAAATCGTAGGTGGTAACTGATAGGTGAGATTGTGCTAGTGCGGGCATGGAGTGTGTGCTCCCTGCTTGTAGGGATATTGCTGGGTAAGCATAGTCTGCCAACCCAATGTTTGAGCTCTTGGGATGTTGGAGGATAGTCCTTATCCTAAAAGGGGCATTGACGGATGGTTTGTTGTTAAGACCAGCAATGTAAAGATTTTATCATAAGCTCTCAAATCGGGTACTAATGGTATCGTGTGACATGTGTCTATATGGTAGGATGTTTATGTCATGTGGTTAAAGTTGCACCGCCTTTTGCAGAGTGTATGAATCTATTTAAATAGTCATGTCCTTGTTGTGAATGACTTAGTGAATCCTCCATCATAGTAGTTTTTACTTTTGCAAAATGGTTCGAGAAGGTATAGATGGGGAAATCCATGCATGATTTGTTCAGCAAAAAGGACTTTGCCATGGTTTAATGTTTATGGCACCATGTCAGGTACTTATATTTCTTACATATGCTCTGTCATTACTTGTTATCAAATGTCAAATAATTTTACAACTTTCTGCTTGCAATCTACTATTTTATTATTGTGAAAGAAACTTGCTTTAAGCAAAAACTAGAAAACCTAGTAGGATAGCCACTCCATTGACATAGAGTTGCATATTATATAATATTTGGTTAAAAGTCTCATGGAGTATGATTTTCATACTCACCGTTGCTTGTTGAACAATGTCAGAATGGATGCTCCCGGAAGTATATGACTTTGGCAACTTTGATGTATTAGGATCACGATTGCACTCAAGCCTTTCCTGTAGATTTTCAATTATTGGTTTGTAAGTAAAACTATGGGCTAGTGGCCTTAAATTTCAGTTAGTGGGCCATATTTTACATTATCTAACCTTCTTTCGCTCTCGTAAGTAGGTGAGATGCACTGTTTGTCTGCAACTGAATTCCTAGGCAGTTGTGGAAAAAAATGATGACCTTGCCGATTTTTGGGTCGTCTGACATGACCCACCCGAGAAAAACTAACAAAAATAACAAAAACTTGGCAAGTGGACCCACTGCTAAATACATCCAAAAATTTGAAAATCCACCTTTAGTTTAGAAAGAATACATTTTCCCATATCATAGCATATTCCGGTAAAATATTTCTTGGATGTCACATCTTAGCACAATATTTTCTCTTTTCTTTTTCCAAATTTTCTTCGCCAAGCCAAGTTCAAATACTTCTAACTTTTGTATACAAACTCCAAATTGAGTGAAACCCATTTATAATTTTTTTAAATCATAAAGTTTTATAATCTTCAAAAATATTTCAAGTTGGACTCAGTTTATTTTTTTTTCTCTTTTTTGTAGTATTCGATGTTGTGCGTGTAGATATCGACGTCCCAAAAACCTCTATTGATGAACCCGAGCAAGACTAAGTGTTTAATGATCAAGGAAAGCACCACCTTTGATTATATTTGATCCCATATTTCACTATTATGTACGTTGTATTCCAAACTATTATGTATCTACGTATTCCCACTAAAAAAATCGCTATACTGATAGGATTGGTAGATATGTCCAATTATTGCATGTACCTTGACAAATTGTTATCTCTACCATTGTCACCTTTGTAGCGCTATCCACCGCTCGTGGTATTTAAGATGGAACTTGGTAGATGCTTAGCCATGCTCATATCGACACTAGTTGAACTAGCATGATTATGGTCAAAATGTTTACAAATCGGAGACAATATATAGAATGGTTCAGATATGACCCCCTATTATTTTTGTTAAGAAATAAAACAAAAAACTATTTTAGACTTTGGCAAATGTATGTAAGATTGGTGCTTGTGCATGAGATGTGGGTATGTAGTTTTCTTGCCCGAGTTACTAAGGACCAAATCTGTTGTGTAGTTAGATCCAAGAATCAATATAAAAACTACATGTTCCTCTTATGAGGAGGCCATAGCATAATAAGCTATTGGGATCTAGCGTTAAACCACAGGTGGTAGCTTGAAGCTATTGGGCTAGTGTGGGTACGGAGGGTGTACTCCCTGTTTGTAGGGACTTTCCTATGTAAGCAAGATTTACCAACACAACGTGTGAGCCATAGGATGTTAGAGGGGTACTCCATGTCCAATGTGGCCTCATGGTGCAGTTTGTCACTAGGGTCGACAATATAAAGGCTTTGTTTTAGACTCTCAAAATCTGTTACCGATGGTATCACGTGAATGTTTTTATATGGGATATTTATATCGTGTGGGTAAAGTTATACGAGCTTTGTAGAGTGTTAACATATTCGAATAGCCATGTCTTCGGTTATGGACAACTTGGTGAATCCTCCATCATAGTAGTTTTCTCATTTGTTATTATTTGGCAGGTGACTTGTCGTAGTTTAATATTTATGGCAATACGCCATGTACTTATCTTTGTTACATATGCTCTTTTAATACTTGTTATCAAATATTAAATACTCTTACAACTTTCCTATTGCAATCCATTATTCGTTATTGTGAAAGAAAGCTTGCTTTATGCAAACTGAGAAACCTAGTATGATAGCCATCCTATTGACATGGCCTTGCATGTTATATAACATTTGCTAAAAGTACTGTGCAGTACAATTTTCATTCTCACTGTTGCTTGTTGAACATATCCAGTAGATGAGAAAGAGAACTCGTTGTACGAATACTTTATGTCGTGGGTTTCGGCGATGATGACACCGATTGCTAATGATCCTATCACAATCAGTTGCATGTGGATGCACTACTACAGAATTGGCCTTTGATACCAGCCCATCAGTGTCAGTTGGGCTCGAACCGGGACTAACAGTTACAACAGTCTTGGTTCAATGGCTACTGGGCTATGGGGGCTCTTTAGTACCGGTTCAAGCCACCAACCTAAGATCGATGATGTTACATCGAGATCAGTTAGTGTAATGAACCAAGACTAAGAGAGCTTTATTAGTCGCTGGAGGCACCAAACCAGATCGATGTTCGAAAGATCGAACCGGTTGGTGCCTCCAACAGGTACTAATAAGACCCAATTTAAACTTTTTCCTCCCTCCCAATTTGAAACCGCCATAAATAATAAAAATAAAAAAATTAAATATTGCTAATTACCTTTCCTACTTTCTAATTTGAAAGAATTGAAATTAAATAATATTACATTTGAAATAATTGGAACTAAAATTCTATTTGCAATAATTGAAAAAATGGCGAAAACAGATTCAAAACTTCGGAGGTCGCTTTTGAGGCCCTAAACGACCTTTTTTAGAATTCGTTGTCACAAGACGCATCAAGACAAACCATCAAACAAGCCAAAGAACGCCTAATCGGAGTTACGAGTCAAAAGTTATGGCCATTTTAACAAAAGTGCTCAGATTTCAGATTTGCAAACTAGAATCGGTGCCCAAAAAATATAATCGGAGAGCTCATCGTGTGATGATTTTGAAAGCACAAGAACACTAAAATTGAAGGTACGAGTCAAACGTTATGGTATTTTTACAAGTTTCGTTAATAGTAATGGCACATATATTGCAAGCATAATTAATAGTCAAAAGTATGAAAAATAAATTTGCAAGTTTTAAATTTTGCTAATTACCTCTATAGTTTTCTAATTTGAAATAATTGAAAATTAGTGTTCGGGTACTTCACGGGGTTAAGGGGAGGAGAGACGCATTATATATCAGATGTTATCATACCACCACTAAAGTAATGGATCTTATAAGAGTTCTGAAGTTAAGCGTGCTTGAAAGAGAGTAGTAATAGGATGGGTGACCTCTTGGAAAATGAAGTCCTTGTGTGACATTAAAAATGTCCGATGAACAGAAGAACTAATATGTGTACATATAATACATTAGTTGTAATTAAAGTTGCACACACACACACATATATATATATATATATATATATATATATATATATATATATATATACTGTTGATAACTCATTAGTACCTCTCCAACCAAGACTAATGCTAGAGCATCGCCTTGATGGCTCTGACTGGGTTCAAAACCGCATACGAAGACCATTTTAACCCAGATCAAGACCAGTTTGGTAGTAGTGATGGGAGAAACATACTAGCTGGATCTTGTTGCCATCTCACTCTTATTTGTACCGTGAACTTTAACTTGGCCAATCGACCTTTTTTGTTGTAGAAATTGATCATGTAGACTTATGTTTAAATGCTATTTATATGTGCCACTCTGAATTTTTATTTATCAAGTACAAATGTGATATGTCAATGTTGGATGTCTGTGTTAGCAATTGATCATGGGACAAGCACGGTACATACATAAAGGCTGGATTCACAATTCTGGCCCTGACACATTCTCCATGTTTCGAATAGAACTAACTAGCAGGTTTAATATTCTAAAACTAATTGTTGCACTACAACGAGAAAGTAATAAATCTACAAGAATAAATTGTATGATAAACAACTCTAATGAACTACATATTTACAACCACACTATTTACACATCTCCCAAATATATAATACAACTACATGTCTAGTCATTTTATTTACTAACCTACAATGATTTCAAAATTAAATCTATAAATAAACAGAAAACTCACCACTAGGAAAAAGAGATCCACTCATCCATTCTCATCTTCTCTGTACCCCTCTTTCTCTTTTTCCCTATTAGATCCGAGTTTTGGTCGATTTTACCTCGTTTAAATGGTTTGCCCTCTAGCGATAAAGGTTGTGGGACCTCTATTGCCGTTTCAAATAACGACAGAGCTATTGTAGCCATTTGGAATGATGGTAGAGATATATTTTTAAAAAAATTTCTAAGCATTTATTTATAAAATATTAATATATATATTATTTTTAAAACATCTCACAACTAGACAAGCAAACAACCCGCACTGTAGCCTAAGAGGCAAGGGTAGAACTGGTGGGAGTGCTGGGCATGGATTAAAATCTCGCCAAAATTTCACAAGATCTCGCCGAGATCTCCAATTATGTTCATTTGGTTTTTATTTTTAAAGATAACAAATGAAGTTCAACTATTTTGAAAATTTTTATGTATGATCCTACTCTTCTTAGGATGGTACCATAAATTTTCATATCATGATAAAGCATGTATAATTTTATAAAAATCTGACAATATTTCTACAATTTTAAAAAAATTATCAAAAATTCGGTTTTTCAACAAATTTTCATAGGAGATTACTTTATTAAGGGTTGTTGATCAATTTCTGGTCAAATTTAGTCAAAAATTGGTTAAAAACTCTGAGATCTCACGAGATATGGCGAGATCTCATAGATATTTCTAAGATTACTGTAGCAATTTATTTATTTTTTACTCCGGCCAGCATTTAAAACTCTTCTACCCAAGAATTTTATAAATTCACTGGTGTGTGATCATGATTTAAATTTTTTATGACATCTTAAGCATTCCCTTAGAACCCTTCTGCTAAATTTTTAAAAATTTTAAACCTTTTTTATTGATAAAGTAAATCTATATATTGATCATCAAGCTTTTATTAGGATGTAGCACTGTCAGAATTTTTGGATCTTCTTGAAGCTTTATCATCATATAAAAATTTTATAGGAACATTAATGATAAATAAGGACCATCCACAAAAAGTTTCAAAATTTTCTAACCTGGTTTGTACCATTTTTCATTTGGTTGAAGTTTGCCGGTATGGCTTTTATTAGGACAGTAGCACTGTCCAAATTTTTAAAAATTCATAAAGCTTGATCATCATCTAAAAATTTTATGAGAATATTAGTGATGCATCATAACCATGAATAAAAATTTAAAATTTTTCTAATATGGTTTGGTTCATTTTTCATTTGGTTCAAACTTGCCGGTCAGCATTTTATTAGAACAGTAGCAATGTTTGAATTTTAAAAATTTCGTAGACTTGATAATCATCTAAAATTTTTATGAGAATATAAATAATGTGTCAGGAACCTCCAAAAAAACTTTCAAAATTTTTTGAGGTCGTTTGAGCTATTTTTTACTCGTTGTAATTTTGCTGAGATCTGGGCAAATCTCACCAAGATCTCGGTTTTCTCGGTAGAAAAAATTCCGATTTAAATTTTTATTTTTATGGTACACCCGGAATTTGTCTGAAATTTATAAATCTCACTGAGATTTTATTCTCCAGCCACATCCGAGATTTCAAGCGAAAAGAGAGTTCAATCTTGGTGCTGGGTATGCAAAAAAAAAAAACACACCCAAAATTCGGACATATCTGTAGTAACTATCATGAAAAGCCTGGCCCACGATCGAAGGCCGGCGAGCGCCCTCTACGGCCCAACATGTCCTCCACACTAGCCGCGTACAGCGGTTCAGCCCACTGCCCACAACCGAATAGCCTCTGTGTAAGCATGTAGGCTCCAATTTCTATTTTTCCAACAAGTGTTTTTTTAATATTGCATTGCTAAGGCCCATACATTGTATCATACTAGAAATGATTTTTAAGTCAAACATTAACATTCAATTACATTTCCTCAATATGCTTTTAGCTTAAAATTTTATTATTGTTTTAAACTTCATCTTAAAAACCTATATAGCCCAAATACTATACAAAGAAATTCTAAACCAACTAAGTTGTTACTTGATCGTAAAAAATATGAACGATATTTAGCCACGCAAATACGTAGGTTACCTTACTAATTAATTGTAATACCAAAGTATTTAACCTCTTTTGCAAAATTAAAGTAGGGTAGAAAATAGAAATATTGCAATAAATATACTTTTGATTTGCTGAACATATAAATATAGCAATATATCTTGTACACACAGACTTTTCGTGTACACATCGTGCACACCAACTAACAAAAGTTACTAAAAATTCTGAAAAAAAATTGTAGATGTACTTTATAGATTGCTCTACCTATGTATGAAGTTTGAAGATCAAATTCATTATATATCGAGAGTTACAAAAAAGAGAAAATTCTGACAAATTTAACTATAACTTTTGATATATAATGAATTTGAATCTATAATTTTATATATAGGTAGAGTAATCTATGAAGTACATCTACAATTTTTTTCAGAATTTTTCGTGATTTTTGTTAGTTGGTGTGTACAGCAGTATAACGAGAAAGTTCTGCAAGATAGTGATACGTTAATTCTATAAATATTGTGCTAATGATATATCCTAATAAAATGGGTAAATATTACGATATGAGTGGAATTGTCCGTTCTAATGTAATTTTTTCAAGTTTAAGGAGGTAAATGCAGGTTCTAATGTAATTTTTTCTTTTATTTAATTAAGAAAACTCGACTTTTACAAGACTTTGAAAAATCAAGGTCAAGATGCCAATCACTCCGTCCCATCCCACGAATCCACGATTCCCACCTGCTGCGAAGCCTCCTTTGCATCCTTTCGGATCCTCTTGCTGTCCCGCATGATTGCGTTTTTGGCCCCCTCAGTCGTCTCCTCCAGTCCTCAGCTCCCCTCTCCCAACCATGGTTGGCGCTGAGATGCTTGTGGCCGCGGCGGTGAGCCAGGTTGCCAGGAAGATCGGCGACATCGTCGGCGTCGCGCAGGGTGAGGTTAAGCTGTGCTGCGATTTCAGCGACGACCTCGAGAGCATAAAGGACACCCTGGTGTACCTGGAAACCCTGCTAAAAAATGCAGAGAACAACTCCTTCGGAAGCGAAAGGGCGAACTTGCGGCACTGGCTCGGCCAGATCAAGTCCCTGGCTTACGACATCGAAGACATCGTTGATGGATACTACTCTTCCAAAGAGCAGTTTCAAGGGAGCAGCTATGCTCAGAAGGTAAACGGGTTTGCTTTGGTTTTGTTATAATTAAACAATTTCTTGTATAATTTCAACCAAATATGAAGAAATATATATGTCTGCGTGCGTGCGTGCTTGTGGCGTGTGCGTGTGGAAGATGACTTGGTAGTTTCCCTTTCCAAAAAAAAAAAAATGTGTTAGTAGGTCAATGAATCTAGAGGCATGCTGCAATTTTTCTCACTTGAAAATTGTCAATACAGCGTAATCCTTCTTTGCTTTAGATTTTAAAGCACATTGGCCATTGGGGGCCTAATTTGCAACCACCCACTACTTGACTACTAACAATATTGCTTTAGATTTGTGCGGTTTCAGTTTTTGGTCGATAAATTTTTCACTTTGCAGTGAACATAGAACTCTTAACATCTAGATTGCCAAAATATTGAGCATATAAGCTGGGTGGAACAAGAAAATTTGCTTGATGATGGCTAAATAGTAATGAATCATTGAGAGGCAGTGCTAGATTTTTTTATTCCTATGACATGGTAAAATACTCTGTACCAAGAATTGTGCTGCTTCCACTTGTGATATAAGAAGCAGCACATTATCATGCAACTGCAATGACCTATAATAGCACAAGCACTTCTTCAGCTGCTTTTTGCAGCCCACACTGTGATCGCAAGGTTACAGCTTTTGTTATGACAACCAAGATATTATGTTCTAAGTAAATTTGTGTGTAAATTTTCAGGGGTCATTATTCTGCTCGCTTTCCAATCCAATGCTTTCGAAAGTTTGCATGATTTATAAAATGAAATCCAAGAGAGAATTGTTACAGACAAGGCAACACTTACCTACCCAATATCATTTCATTTCACACATTAACTCAGTGGTGAATTTTGATGAGAAGCAAACAACATCATACAGAAATAATGATATTACAATTGTTGGGAGAGGTGGAGACTTGGAACATCTCATGGTCATGTTAATGCAGAAAAATGTAGAAGAGCTTCCCATTATTACCATAGTTGGGCCCGTGGGTCTTGGGAAGACAAGCCTTGCACAGCTAGTTTTCAATGATGCTAGAACAGAGGCATTCAGCTTCAGGATATGGGTTCATGTTTCCATGGGCAATGTCAACCTTGAAAAAATTGGGCGAGATATAGTTTCTCAAACTACTGAAAGGATTGAGGGAAACATTCAGTTGCAGTCAATTAAGAATGCTGTTCAAACCATACTGAATAACTATAGCTGCTTAATAGTACTAGATAGCTTGTGGGGTAAAGATGCAGAAGTGAATGAACTGAAGCAGATGTTACTAACAGGTAGACACACGGAAAGCAAGATTATAGTGACCACTCACAGCGATAAAGTTGCTCGGCTGATATCTACTGTTCCATCATACAAGTTGTCTGCTTTATCTGAAGACGATTGTTTAAGTGTATTCTCTCAAAGGGCAATGACAGGTCATGGTGACCCACTGTTCAGAGAATATGGAGCAGAAATTGTTAGAAGGTGTGAAGGCATACCCTTGGTAGCTAACTTTCTTGGATCTGTGGTGAGTGCTCAACGACAGAGACGTGAGATTTGGCAAGCTGCAAAGGATAAAGAAATGTGGAAGATAGAAGAAGATTATCCTGAAGACAAAATTTCACCACTATTTCCATCATTCAAGATAATATATTATAATATGCCCCATGAGCTAAGATTATGCTTTGTATATTGCTCAATCTTCCTAAAGGATTTGTCATATATAAGAAAAACTTATTCAGCAATGGACTGCACTTGACATGATTGAGTCCAAACATGGAACTTTGCCGCTTGATGTAACTGCTGAGAAGTACATTGATGAACTTAAAGCAATTTATTTCCTTCAAGTTTTAGAAAGGCCTCAAGTAAGTAATTAATTTCATACCTTGTTATTATTTGTTTTGTCTTATACATATCCTAACCGGTGAATCTGACTAGTATGTGCATAATAAATATTTTCCAGCATTTCAGAAATCAAATAATTCACAAGGATCATAGTAGCTTGTATAATTATTTCTATTTATAGCTTGTCAATAAGCTTTGGGTAAGAAAATTTACTATGGAAGGACGCACACATAGGAACATCTTGTTGTGAGTAATGATAATTGATATGGAAATTGCGGTATTAATAAGAGTAATTGCTCTGGACAACATACCAAACCAGCAAAGCGATGGGACATGTCATGCTATTGAAAGCAATAGACTTTTGGAGCCACATGGTAAATATCTATGAGCACTTACATATCTGTGCAGCTAAAAAAGGACAAAAGAACATCACATAAATTAAGTTTATTTACATGTTAGAATGAATCTTACAATATATACACGAAACAAGGAATGATTGGGGAAAATATCCATGCCTCAGATTATGCACAAAAAGTATCATTTCACTTTAGCTTTAAACTCGTATATAAAGCACACCTAAATTGTATCTAATGTATTTAGGACCCAGGTTGGTGCCTTGATGCATGCTCATCTGGTGTATTTCTTAAACTTCATTGAATATAGTTTCTCAAAATGTAAAATGTGATGGAAACATACACATTATATTATGTACATATGGTTTAATAAATTTGCATCAAACTGACATGGTATTAAGATATTCGAATAAACTCTAGAAATTGTGCACTTCTGTTTGTTGAGCTAGTTACCGATCTATTTATTTTTCCCTAAGATCAACTAAAATGTAATTTCACCAGGGCAGGACTAGCCTATGCCCAGAAAATTATATTTCACTTTATGAATTGCATGATAAGTTAAGAGTTTCTATGGCTTAGTTTGAGTAAGCTAATTAACCTCATCTACAGATTACTGCAGAAAGATCCAATGATTCAGAGGAAATGCTCTGCATGCATAACTTGGTACATGATCTTGCTAGGTCAGTTGCTGGTGAAGATATCCTTGTGATTTTAGATGCTGAGAATGTGTGCAATACTAGATATTGTGATTACCGTTATGCACAGGTGTCTGCTTCTAGCTTACAGTCAATAGATAGCAAGGCTTGGCCTTCCAAGGCAAGGTCACTAATTTTCAATACTAGTGGTCCAGAATTGGAGCATGTCAGCGAAGTTATTTCAGTGAACAAGTATTTGCGTGTTTTGGATCTCAGTGGATGTTCTGTTAAGGAGATACCTGCTCCTATTTTTGAGCTGAAACAACTGAGGTACCTTGATGCTTCATCATTGTCCATTACAGCACTCCCTCCTGAAATTAGTAGCTTTCATAAGCTACAAACACTGGATCTTTCAGAAACTGAACTTACGGAGTTGCCACCCTTCATCTGCAACTTAAAGGGGCTGAATTATTTGAATCTCCAACGTTGCCAGAAACTTCAACAATTGAATAGCCTTAATTTGCTGCATGATTTACATTACCTGAACTTGTCATGCTGTCCTGAAGTTAAAAGCTTCCCTGAATCCCTTGAAAATCTCACAAAACTTCGTTTTTTGAACCTTTCGGAGTGCTCTAAGCTTCCAGCATTACCTAACGGATTATTGCAATCATTTTCTAGCCTTTGTTCTCTTGTGGATCTAAACTTAAGTGGTTTTGAGTTCCAAGTGCTGCCTGACTTTTTTGGCAACATTTGTTCACTTCAATATTTAAATCTGTCAAAATGTTCTAAACTTGAGGTACTCCCCCAATCATTTGGCCAGCTTGCATATTTGAAAGGCCTAAATCTTTCATTTTGTCCTGATCTTAAACTTATTGAATCCTTTGAATGCCTTACTTCTCTTCGGTTTTTGAATATCTCAAACTGCCCTAGGCTTGAATATTTGCCACCATGCTTTGAAAAGCTGATTAGTAGTTTAGAGTCTCTAAAGTTTTCTGGGTGCCAAGATCGTATAGTACAATTCTGTTCTCGAAGCTCTGGAAGTTTCCAATCTCATCAACGCTCAGAGCAAGTTGAGCAAGTCAGATCAATAAGTAGTGATATCTCAGTTATCACTCCTGAGGAGCCTGAGATTAGAGATCTGACAGGAGGAGCAACTGTTTTCGAAATTTCTGAAGTTGGAAACCTAAGGAATAATCCAAAGCAGAAATTGACCTCTGCTTCCAACTTAGATGAAGATACAAGTGAAGAGTGTGCAGTTATAACTAAGGTAAACTTGTCATGTTTGCTTTTAGAGTAAAAAATAACAATTATCTGCTATTTCCATTAAATTTATGTCTTAATGTAACATTTTAGTTTTGCTAGATCGAGTTCCCGATGGTTTATAAAATTATTATGCAAATTTTAACCATTAGTGTCAGTAGAAAATACCTTTGTGTAGTTGTACTCAAATTGAAAATTGCTTTGTTTATTGAAGGAATCTAATTGGGTACCACAACAGAACACACATCACAATCTGTTTTCAATAGATATTTAAATAGCTTAGAGAAAATTCGTAAAGGTTAACATGCTATAAATTCAAATGGGACACTCCTTATCAGCTAGATTTATTTTCTAGAAAAATATCATAATGT
Source organism: Guadua angustifolia (assembly GCA_036346375.1). Taxonomy (NCBI): domain Eukaryota; kingdom Viridiplantae; phylum Streptophyta; class Magnoliopsida; order Poales; family Poaceae; genus Guadua; species Guadua angustifolia. Next base: position 16,265,626 of record CM070516.1, on the reverse strand, counting down.
CATGCTACTTACTTCCGATGTCCTTATTTCTTGTTGTAGCCAAATGCAACTGGAGGTACAGTACAACTGATCCCAGGACACCAGATCTCATTGTATTCGTCTCATTTTTATTCCTTTGCATCAAGCTCAAGTGCGCCATTGGCATCCATCTCCTCTTCAGACATCTCAATGATTGAGCATCCAGTCTCTAATGAAGAGACAACATGTATGATACTCTAAACAATTTTTCTCCTATTTATAACATCTGAATGAGAGGTTCAACTTGTTAATTCCAAAAACAACATAAGAACAAAGGAGACATGCTCCCTCCTGTTTAAAAAAAATGTCATTTTTACTTTGCACTGGCTTACAAGATACAACTTAGGGTGAATTGTTATAATGCATTTGTCAAAAAATATAGGTTTATATTACAGATGTACCTTGTATGGTGAACATGCTCATATAATTTTCTTGTGACCAATTTTGATTCCCATGAATATAAAGTTGTTAAACCTATTTGATCGACATAGATATAAAACTGAAAGATTTTGGACAGGGCAAAGTATCATATTAGAGGTTAGAATAAGATTCTACAATAGAAAAATGAGGAAGAACTAAGATAATTATAATTTATCTATACGTGTTTGGTAAATTCAGAACCCATACTGGTTAACTAGTCTTCATTTATTTTGGCTACGTGTGAATTTTGTTAGGTCTTCAGTCCGAGGAAAAATGCCAAGAAACTCATGGGTTGGTAAAAGATGGGCTGATTACTGAAGACAATGTGTCCTCATCAGACACACCACCGGTACAACTGCATGAAGCGGCCACTGTAAGACGCAGCAATGACAGCCACATAAATGAGTGTAATGGATTATATCAGTTCAATGTACGATGTGATGGAGCAAACCAAGGAGTTGTCGCACAACAAACCAACTGAAGATATCAGATATGGAGCTCATTAACGGATACAATCACACTGAATGAAAGCAGTTGAATGGATGCACCCCATGTGAGAGAAGCAGAGTTGTTGATTTAAAAGAGAGTTAGCTGTGGTGGAGCAGGGACCTCTCCTTAAGGTGTCGATGATGTGAATTTGTCATGGTCTGATCTCAGCAGTTAACATTGTCATGGTCTGCTCTCAACAGTTAACACCACAGTTTGCCTTCTCAGCTTTGGTTTCCATGGTTGTCAGCCACGAGATTTGCCATCCACCATCAGTTGGAGGGATTATTATGCAAATTAACGAACAATAGATTTTGTGTATGAAGAGCTGATGTTCCGTCGAAGTATTTGGTGTGGTTATTTCAGGTTTGTCTGGTTCTAGTGGTTGTTTACTTCAAGATTTGCCATCAGAGATGTATCAAGTTTTAGGTGCAATGTATCAGGTTTGTCTGGTTCTAGTGGTTGTTTACTTCAAGATTTGCCATCAGAGATGTATCAAGTTTTAGGTGCAATGTATCTCTGTTGATTGTTAGCAGACGTTAAATGTTTGCTCCATGGAGCTTATTGTGCCTAAAAGAAGGCTGAGTTGCCCTTCAAAGTTTTCTCCACGGGCCATGCTTTACTTTCAAAGCGCATATCAAAATTGATTATTTGCAAATGAATGAATAATATATTAGAAAAGATCTGAAATGCACATTTCCAAAAGAAGAAGCAGCACTGACCCCATGAATATCCACCTGTCGCCATTTCAAATGGTGGAGGTACATTTTTTGTTCTTTTGAATTATGTTTCAAAGACACGGTAGGTTAGCGATCAAATTAATTAGATTTATAAGTATCTAGCTGTGTAAAGTAGCAATAGTTGTATAGATATGTAGATATTTTTAGATTTGTATTGGTCTTTGTATGGCTTAGGATAGATCGGATTTGACATAAAAAATTGTGAAAATTATATGGGGTCGTATGTAGTTCAAACATTAAATTTATATATGTTTGCAACACTTGTTTTATGTAGTGTAGAGTAGCTCGCTATGTACAGAGGCATAGCAATGTGGTTAGGTTTAGAATTCATGAGGTGTAGTATGGATTGGTTGACATGATGGCGTTACATGGTGTATATAATAACAACTTGATCAAATGCTTGACAGGTATAGATGAATGGGTATAATTTAAAATATACTATAGAGAACGGGTTCCACACATGGGTGTATAAAGGGTGGAATTATGCCATTTTTCAAGTGTGGTGGCTAGCTTGTCACATGCAGGAGAGCGTACATGAGGCACGGTTATTAGATGATTGTACCACCTGTTCTCATTGGACCATGAGTTGCATAATTTGAAGTAGTACGGGGTAGGTTGTAGGACACAAGAGTGCACGTACTAAAAATTAGTAGAATTGAAAGGGCCAAAGTCATAGAGCTCATATGTAAGATTGGCGAATGAGCGAGTATAGCTATTATTGTTGTTGGTGTAAGCATTTCAGAAAGTTGTTATTTGTTTTGTTTTGTCCTAGTACTGTTGTCACACGATTACTTTTATGCAATCTGTGTTACGAACAAATATATGTGACCTACTCTACCGAGCCGAACTGACATCACACTGCCACCTACTTTATGGCACAGAAATGACACCAAGTTACAACCTACTCCACTAGATGAAGTTGACAACACACTACCACGTGCTACATGATACCGAAGTGACAGCACACTATCACCCTACTCTGTGCAAACTGAAGTGATAACACATTGCCTTTACTTTGTCAGATAGAATTTATAACATGTTGCCCCCTTTATCAGACTGAAGTGACAACACACTGCCTCTGGCCTTACTATATCTTTGTGCCAAGCTTGGCCCCCACATCCCCCTCGACCTCTATATAACCCATGCGCCTCAATCGATCTTCTTCAAGCCATTACAATGGCGGATATAGTAGGCAGCTCAATGGATACGATGGGTAGATGGGGGCAGACAGGGTCTCAAGGCCGCAACCCTAACCTCCAGGACGCGGACATCCACACCCTCCTAATATGCCTCTAAAAAATGCAACAAATGCTATAGGCGGAGAGGAACAACAATGAAGCGCTCCGTAGACAAAATATCGAGCTCCACAGGCAGAATGATGACCTCCTGCATCACAGGATTAGGGAAAGGAACAACGAAGAGGTGATCCACCTTGGCAGCAACTACCTCACCTCTGCTGCTGCGAGAACCTGACCTATAGTTGTGCTTGCCACTACCGTGACAGCCAACCACATCCACACCGTCCAGACGACTAGCACTCCATGTGGATACCGTACGGTTACACATCTGACCTCTAACAGCCTTCGCCTAGAACACAACATCCATCTACCCTTGTTTCCAATTCTGAAAGGCCCACATCTATCTTTCACATAGTTTACATTCATATTTCCTCTCTATCGACATCTGTATCATACAACTATTAATGCCAACATCAGCACCAATTCGAACTTTATGCACCATGTACTCTCTCGTCTTTATTATGAAATGTTATGCAATCCTTCGCTTCGTTTCTTCCAACATTAAACATTACTATGAAATCATGTCTTTGAAAAATTGGCTTAGAATTGAATTTGCGAAATGTGCTGAAAAATTAGCTCAGAATTGGTTTTCAAAGCGAGCGGTGCTATCAGGCCACTGAGCGGTAGTACCAGCCATCGCGATTTTTGCGCAGATTGTTTGATTTTATGCAATGCTCGTATGAGTAATTGCATGGACTGATGTTGAGTCAAATCATAGACTTGTGTTTGGAATTGTTTCTTGTTCGTTCATATGCAGGTGTTACTCAAGGGTGAACATGGTCGATGACAGGACTGAAACTATGTTCATGGAGGAACTGAGGTTCGGGGCTAGGTTCAGAAAGGAATCGAGGTGCTAGTGGTCGAGGATATCATGCGGAACATTCAGGCTAGAGAACGGTGCACATGGAGGCTGATTAGTCACACGAGAGTGGCAAGTGGACCGTACACGTGAAGTTGTAATCGTGTGGGGCAGTTTACATGTATTGGGCCATGCTGGGCTAAGTGGACATGCATGCGAACTGTTGCTCATTATAAATAGGAGAGGGATGTCTCCTATTTATAATAGAGAGAGTTATTTTAGAGTTATACTCTTTTGGTTTTGGAGTACTGTACACAAACAGAGAAAGAAAATAAAAATCCCAATTTTCTTAGCCTCTCGAGCGCACGAACCGAGCGAGAGTCTTCACGTAGCTATAGTACCATGATGCTATAGTGATTCCATGTTGCTATTGTACTTTCCTATAGTGATCACGATTTAATGTTCATCCGTTTTTGCTACGACGATCTATTTTGTTCGTTCTTTGCGTTCTTGCCTGGTTTTGGATTTTATAGTTTGATTCATTGTCTCTCTATTGCTTCAACGAGTTTAATCTTGATTTGATCCATCCAAAACCTTTCTAGGGCATCAACTTAGAGTTTCTAAAAGTTTCATTAGCTAATCTTTTGTAGATTTTGATTAATCTCAAAATTAGGGTTAGGTCAATTCTCGTCAAAATCTCTTTTAGTAAGATTTCGGGGCCTATAACTTTTGATCCACTGATCTGATTGTGCTTATTCTTTCTTTTTTGGATTTGTACTGGAGTCTAGTTTCTGCAGTTCAAATTTTAGGTCAATCCGTTGGTTGGATCTCTGGGAATATACGTTTTAGTGATCACATTTTACTCTATTTTGTCGAATCCGAATCAGGCAATTTGAGTTCAGACTGGTGGTGTTTCAAAATTTTGATTTTAGCTTTCGTGCAATCATTTACAAGTGGTATCAGAGCAAGGTTTTTCTAATTATTCTTAATCGGTGATTAGAATTCATATCAATGGATCGTTATTTCACAAAACCTTGTGTTTTCGATGTGTTGATTTTTAGTTTTGGAAGGCCAAGATGGAGGCGTACATCTAAGCTCAAGGCTTCGCGATTTGGGAAAAGGTGTACAAACCATATGAAGTGCCCGAGAACAATGACGTCAACGAAACCAATCGAGCACATGTGAAAGTGAATAGCAAAGCACGAAATTTGATCATCTAAGAATTGGGAAGAAGCGATTCGATGGCGTGATCCATCTCAAGTCTGCATATGAGGTATGGGAATCTCTTTGTAATTACCATGAAGGTTCTAACACTGTCAAAGAGGTTCATCAGGATATATATAAAAAAGAATATATGCGATTTGAGATGAAAACTGGTGAGTTGCTAGATAATTTTTTTGCACATTTCAATAAGATTCTTAGCAATTTACGTATTGTTGGGGTTAGCTATAATGATGCTGCTAATGCTAGACAATTGCTTGGTACATTAGATATGTCTATTTGGGAGATGAAAGTTACATCCATTAGAGAATCAACTGTCATGAATACACTTACTTTAGATGCTCTTTTTTCTAAATTAAAAACTCATGAATTGGATATTCTTGCTAGGAAGAATAATCATAAATCAATTGTTTTAACCTCCCAACCTAGCATGTTTCATAATAATGCTTCTTCAAGTTTTACTTTGTCTTCCTTGTCTTCACTAACTGATAAACAGATAGAAGAATTTCCTGAGGAAGACTTGGCGCTACTCTCCTCTCGCTTTAACAAAGCTTTACATAATGTGACAATGAGAAAGAGAATTGGTGGTGGTCCTCTAAGATGCTATGAATGTGGTGATCCCAACCATATTCGTCCACTTGTGAACCGCAAAATTGTCCATCAAGTTCTTTCCGCTCTTGAACAAGTAAATTTAAGCGATGTGAACTCGGAGAATAGTGAAGATGACACAACAACTCCAAGCAAACATGAATTGATAGGGCTATGTCTCATGGCTAAAAGCAATGAAAGCTTCACTGAGGACGATCATGACAGTGACTTCAATGAGGTAGAACCTTCTTACAATGAATTAACTATTGTTGTTGCTCGTCTTGGTAAATTGCTTGATAAATGTGACAAGAAAATTAAGAAATATGATGTTCTTATGGAATCTTTGAATGCTGAAATTGCCAGACTTAAATCTTTGATTCCTAATGATGATGCTTATAAATTATGTGACTTAATTTACAATGAGCTTACTTCACTTAGAAAAGAACATGCTTCTTTTCTAGAGCAAGTTAAGAAAAATGAGAAACATGTTAAAAATGCTAGCAGTTCAACTATTGATTTGCATGATTCAACTCCATGTTCTAATGCTCTACACTAGAATTGAAGTTGCATGATGCAAATGCTAGGGTTTCTCAAATGACAGATGATTTGCTCACACATGAGGTTCTTTTGTGCTCAACTTGTCGCAAGCAAAAAGGAAAAGTGGATGTTCCTTATAATAATTGTTTAACTCTTTATCGAAAGGTTGATTACTTGGAAAACATCTTTAGAACATTTCACTAAAGGAAAGAAAAACCTAAACATGATTTTGGATCAATCAAGGGTTAGCACTCATAACAAAGATTTAGGTTTTGATTCTCATGCTCATCATAAATCACATGCTCCCACTGTTGTTAAGGTACTTGAAAGTGGAAAATTTAAAATTATCAATGAGCCTAAGAAAACTATTTTTAAGACTTCTGGACTTTTATCTTCTACTATGATGAATGCAAATGTTGCTTCTACTTCTAAAGCTAAACATCGTGTTAAGTACACTTGCACCCATTGTGGTAGAGATAGATATTTAGTAGATTTTTGCTTTAGACTAGCTAAACAACAAAGGAGAGAAAGGTTTAATACTAGATCTAATTTCAGAAAGGCACGCTTTACTCCTCATTATGTGCCTAGGGTGAAACAAACACTTTTTGTTGCTAAAAATACGGGAAAAAGAAAATTTGATTCTGTGCATAAAAATACTCATATTGTGCCTACTATTGTGTATCATGTGTCTCAGTACTAGATTTCTAAATATCTTATTTCTAACCCTAGTACTGAGGCCTCGACATTTTTTGTTTTTATGTAGGCTTCTCGTGCGAGGAAGGAGAATATGGCTAGTAGATTCTAGATGCGCATGCTACATGTCCGGCAATAAAAATTGGTTCTCCTCTCTCACTCGTGCATCTCATGCTGAAAGTATTACTTTTGGAGATATTTCTTCCACTTCTGTTGTAGCCAAAGGTACAGTAAAGGTAAATGACAAGTTTATATTTAAGGATGTCGTTTTATTGAAAACTTGAAATATAACTTGCTTTCTGTCTCACAAATGATTGATGAAGATCTCGAAGTGTGTTTTAAGAAAAATGAACGCAAAGTTTTAAACGCTTCAGGTGATCTTGTGTTCACGATTTCACATTTTGGAAGAGTATTTAAAGTTGATTTTGATGTTTCACCTTCTTCGAAGTATAGATGTCTAGTTGCTAATGTTTCTAAAAATTTATTCTTTTGCCATCGTAGACTTGGTCACGTTGGTTTTGATCATCTAACTTTTGTTAGTGGTTTAGATCTTATACATTGTTTGTCTAAGCTTAAGGGTGATAGCAATTTAGTATGCTCTTGTTGTAGACATGGTAAGATGATTGCAGGTTCACATCCACCTCTTACCATGGTGATGACAAATGCGCTAGAACAGCTACTACATCTTGACACAGTTGGACCTTCTCAAGTTCAATCTTTTGGCGGTAAATGGTATGTGCTTGTTATTATTGATGATTATTCTAGATACTCTTGGTTTTATTTTATAGCATCTAAAGATGAGACTTTTAGTCATTTTAGAAGTCTTGTTCTTAGATTATCTGTTGATCACCTAGGATCTCTTAGAGCTATTAGAAGTGATAATAGAACTAAGTTTAAAAATTCTTCTTTTGATCACTTTTGTGCTAAAAAGGGAATTGATCATCAATTTTCTTCACCTAGAGTACCTCAACAAAATGGTGTAGTTGAAAGAAAAAATAGGACTTTGGTTGAGATGGCTAGAACTATGCTAGATGAACATCACACTACTAGGAAATTTTGGACTGAAGTGATTTCAACTGCATGCTATATTTCTATAGAGTGTTTTTGAGATCAAAGCTAGCCAAGACTCCTTATGAACTTCGTTTTGGTTATAGGCCTAGTGTATCTCACTTCAAAGTTTTTGGACGCAAATACTTTGTGTTGAAATCTGGAAATCTTGATAAATTTGAAGCTAGGTCAATTGATGTCATTTTTCTTGGATATCCTACTCATACATGTGGCTATCGTGCACTTATTTTGGAGACTAACAAAATTGTAGAAACTTGTGAAGTTACTTTTGATGAGGCTAGTCTAGGCACTAGTCCAAATGATACAGGTACATGTGGATATGTTTAGGGGGAGAATATCTTTGTTCATGAGAACGATGATGATGATGTTGACGATGAGATATTGATTTCTACTGCACAACCAGCTGTTGCACCTTTAGCACCTACCACTACATCACCTACAGCTGAGCATTCTCAAACTACAATATCATCTGTACATGCTGAAAATGAAGAGAGAGAAGGAGAAATTTCTGATGTTACAACTGCCTTGCATATCCAGAGAAGGCATCCACCTGAACAGATGATTAGAGATTTGTAACACCCCGGCACCCCGTGCCCCGAATGTTACCCTCTCTAGCACCAACAATTCCAAATCGCTAAGAATAAATAATAGCAAAACAAGCGAACGACTAGGAGGTTGCTGAACTTATTAAAAATTTCGGCAGCACCTCCCCTAAAACTAGGACATCCACTCAGCAGACAGAAAACATTTGCAGATATATAATATCATTCTAGCAGGTCCTTAGTTAACCAAACATGCATCCAATAGAAAATTAATAGACTCCACCACATAATTATTACAGGACAGGGACTCATTACGTATAACAGCAAACAACCTTTTACAAGAATGTTCACGAGCTATTAAAATCAGAACTATAATTCAACATGAGGGAGATGTGATGATGCAAAACGTGATTGTGCTACTACCCCCATCCATGCATGCCAGCTTCAATACACCTACAAACATTAGATAACAAGCGTGAGTTCAAACTCAGCCAAGTACACGAGAATAATAAACGCAATTTATCGTAAGTAAAACAAGAACTTAACCATAAGAACAAGTAATGCAAATAAAACAATATCCGGACAATAAGCATTTATACCCATTTAAAGCAATAACTTGACCATACCAAAAATTACTACAATCAAACCATCATCTTGATAATAAAACCAATCAACTTCCATGAACCGTTACTTAACGCTAAATCACAACGACTCCCGACTCAACCACCCCTTTTTACACCCAAACCATTTTCATCAATTTAAGTCGAGTTCATAACTCAATCTTCACTCCACGATAGTCATATAACCTAATTAGCAAAGCAATGAAATGCACTCAATCATCAAATTCAAATCAATCTGAAAGACCATGTGGAGGTCTATCCTGTGTGTGATGAGTAATTGACAAGTGTTGAGCTTGGTTTGATTTGAAATGGATTTGAAGCAATTTAAGTGTTGGTTGGTTTTCTTAGTGCTATCGGCCAGGAAGTAACCGAACCATTGAGTAAAATTATGAGTGATTAATGATTTTGAGATAATCATTGAAAATATTTGTGGGCATTGCTATGTGAAAGGTTTTCCTTGTCTTTGATGGTTGCAGGGCGACGGTGCTAGGTCATGGTGAGGCGGAGGATGACCGGACTAGGCGAGGAGCGTCGGAGGTCCAGACGGTCGGGAGATCGCGGAAGATGACCGGAGACGGAGTCCGGCAAGCCAAGAAGATAAGGAAAGGAGATGATGCTAGCTAGATGTCGCGTGGATCAATGAGGGCCGCCGGATTGCGGTCTAGTTGATAGGTTAGCGGGTCTAGGTAGTATGCTTTGAAAACCGTGCAAGAAAACCCGGTATGTGTGTGGGTTTTGTGTTAGCCCTTGCATGGCTGTGTGAGTGGGTTAATCCTAACCCTTAGATGTGTGTCCTAGGGTTGAGGGACTCATCCAAGGGTGGTAGGTGACCCAAGAGTTGTATAAATAGGGGTGGAGGGTGGCCTCCTCCTTGAAGGTTTGAGTTGCTCCTTTGAGCTTTGCCCACATGAAGTGAGGCTTTGTAAACCTTCCCACCAGAAATACAAAGAAATTTCTTTGCATCATTGTGAATTTAAATTCTGCATTTACATTATGTCTTTACTTTACGCAATTTAAATTCAGCATTTACATTACGCATTTACTTTCCGCAATCTACATTCATGCAATTTGTATTTGCCTCCCCTCCTTCTATATGCTGATCTTGGATGTTTTGAGTGTGTTCCTATGGTTTTACATCTCTTTTGCACTCTTTGATTGAATAGAGATCATCTTTTCTTTCAAATTCCAATTCTGTCCAGAACTTATTTTTCGCGCAGCAGTTAGTCTTTGATTTTTGGAAAAATCAACAAAAATCCTTTTTGCGTGATTCTTGTTGGAGATTGTGAGGGACTCCTATATCCATCTGCAGAAAAACTTTGGAGTTCACTGGTTTCATAGTTTGGGTGCCATGAGGTGAAAACCGAGCCCCAAATTTTCTGGTCGAAGTTCCTAACTGTCTGTGTTCATAGATTTATGATGATTTTTCTACATGTCTTTTTGATCTGAATTTTAGTGGAGAGCTTCACGACTCATCTTCTCATAGGGAGAAAATTTCTCATAATTTTTTTAGCAGTAGAAACCCACCAACCTCCTGTTCAAATTAAAGACAGATTCTGGAAATATCTGCTTTTGCTTTTCTAAAAGAGACTTTTGTGTCTTGGCTTGATTTCTTTTAGAAAAGAAGTATTTGAATTGATTCCTCTCCTTTTGGACACTTGACAACCAGGATTGTGATTGAAAATCCTCACATATTTTATGGATCACATCCATGTAAGCTAGGGATGCACATAGTTGTCTAGTCGTTCGGTTTTTATGGTTTTTCACGATTTCCTTTGCGCGATCTTTTCACGGTTTTAGTTGGAGTATTTTGGGGAAAATTTAATTGCACCATTCACCCCCCTCTGTTCGCCATCTCGATCCTTCAATTGGTATCGAGCTGGTTTTGCTCTTCCATAGATCTTGATCGGTCTCGAGAGCCATGGCGGATGCACAAGTATTCCACCAAGCCTCCTATTTTTTCTCGGTGTTGATTTTCCTTTTTGAAATCCAGATGGAGTCATACATCATCGCCTGTGGCTTCCGATATGGCGAAGGTGAAGCTCCCATATGAGGTTCTGCCGATGAGAACGCCACTACCGGCAATATGGTCGACGTTGAGGCAAATGCTAAGGCGAGGAACATTCTTATACAGGACTCACCCGCGAGTGAGTATGATCGATTTTCACCTTCGCTCCGCCCACGAGATTTGGGTAACCCTCGATGCTTACCATGAGGGCACTACTCAAATCAAGACCGTGAGGCAGATCGATTCAAGCGAGTACAACAAATTTGAACAACACGCCGGTGAGAGTCTCGATGAGTGCTTTGGTCGGTTTACCAAGATCTTGAGCGACCTCCGGCGATCGGTTGTATATACCCGACTCGGACAATGCTCGGCATTTCTTGACCGACTCGACCTTGGGTTTGGGAGATGAAGGTGACCACCATCAAGGACACCATCGATCTGTCGACTCGACTCTTGACGGGCTTTATTCCGCCTCAAGACTCATGAGATTGATGTCGATCTCGGAAGACGAAATCTCGGTCGATGGCTTTGGTCACCGATCCCATTGGGTCCTCTTCGGATTTTCTCTTGACTTTGCTTTCGGTTTTCTCTCTCCTCTTTGCGACGTAGCGATGAAATTTCGAACAATTTCGGAAAATGAGCTTGCTCTTGTCGCTCAAAATTTTCCAATATTTACAAGAGAGTGAGAGAGAGGAAGAGAGGTGGCATGATCACCGCTTGAGTGTGGTGGCCCCAACCACATTCGAGCTTAACCGCCCTAAGCCGGAGAAGGGCAAGAACGACGTCGCGGTTTGGGCAAGAACGACTACATCGACAAGAACCGCAACAAGAAGCCTCCGGTTCAGTGAACCGGTAGACGAGAAGAAGTACCGCAACTTCTCCAAGAACAAGAAGTTTTCCACCGCGTCCTCGCCGCCTCGACGACATCAACCTCTCCGACACGAGACATGGAGCGGCGAAGGTGAGGATGATCCGAAGAGAAGAAAGGCGGACGACTTCTCGGCTAAGATGTGCTTCATGGCGGCGCCATTGAAGTGAGCGACTCCATTTGTCAAATGACACGGATGAGGTACCCACCTCACGACGAAAGTTAAATGATGCCTTTCAGAATTAGGCAAGTTTCATGCTAAGGCTAGGTCGAGGTGTTACGAGTTAGAGAAGGAGGTAGACCGTTTGTCTCGGAGTTAGCTTCACTTAAATCATGTTCCTCCCGAGACTCGACAATTGTACACTCTGTGATGCTTTGCTTGTGGAGCTGGAGAACCTAAGGACTTGCATGATAGTGTGCTTGTTGATCTTGAGAATCAAGTCAAAGAATGCTAGTCCTGTTGTTATTGACATTCCCGCCGATGCTAGTTTTTCTCATGCCCACACAAATGCTTCTGTAATAATTGCCCTAAGCTACTTGGTGAAATTGATGCCATGGGTTGTCACCTTAGGAAGATTTTCGCTAGAAATGATGAACTTGAATTGCATGCTTCTAAGGACTCGGTCCACTCATGTGAGGGTCAGAAGCAACTAAAACTTGACAATGATGCTTTGAATGTCAAGTGTGATCAACTTGCTAAGGATTTACTAGTTAAATCACAAACTGGTTGCTTGTTGTGTGTTTGGGTTAATGATGACGTGGATAAGGTCCACGCAGAGTTTAGGAAGAAATTAGAAGAACAAGTCCATAGGATTAGAGAAGCATCGTATGCTTTCTTGTGAGTCCCTCAAGCTTGAGGCAGCCATGCTAAGGGAGAAAAATAGACGTCTTTGGTATCTCTTCTTCTCTTCTGGTTCTTCTTCTTCCTCTCACCTGCTTCTTCTTCTTGCGCTTCACTTTTCCGAGAGTGTCAAGATCTTATGAGCACTCTTGAGAAATTTGTTGGAGGCAAGAAGAAGCTCAATCTCATTCTAGACCAGTCCAAGATTAGCGATTCAATCAAGGTCTAGGATTTGATTACTTGGAGCACGCTAGGACTCATCCTCCTACCATTGTGCGTAGTTCCAAGAGTGGAGAGATAGTGGTTGCTCCTGTGTTGAGCACCCTTGTGTTTAGGTCTCTTGGTGTGGTCCACGGGACTTCGATCGAAGGATGCTTCTCTTGTTATACGCCTCTAACAAGGCAAAGTACACATGCACCTTCTCAGAAGAAGGATGGTCACCTAGTAGATTTACGCTCAAGCGCGCCAAGATCACTCGGCGTGAGCGTGTTGATGCTCTTAGGGTATTGAGGTCATCCCTGCACTGAGTGCTCCTAAGGCACGACCGCTTCTAGACGAGTTAGAGAGTCTTTGTTTTGGACAGCATCCGAGACTTGGTTTTCATGTCGCTTCTTTGAGTTTTAGCCCGAGCTGTTTCGTGGTCGATCTACCGCCGTCCTCTTGATATTCCTCGTTTTTCCCATCGAGGTAGATATCAGCGGCGTGAGGTGTTTTTTGGTAGGAGACCTAGGCAGCCTCATTGGGATGGTCCGGCCTTTGCACCACGGCGGGTCAACCCAGTTTTGGCTCCTAGATCATCTACTAGAGTTGCTACTGATCGTCAAAGAAACAATCGAGTCCAGTCTTCTTCTGTGGTTGGTACTCTGAGGCGTCGTGTGGTTCAGTATTGGGTTCCCAGGACTTCACTCTTTCCCAGTACTGAGTCATCTCCCTATTTCTTGACTTGATCAGGTTCGTCGGATGGGGAAGGGAGACGTTTGGATTGTTGATTCCGGTTGTTCTCGTCATATGACCGGAGATTCTCGTTGGTTCTCTTCCCTAGTCCGAGCCCCCGGTGATGAGTTGATCACTTTTGGGGATGCGTCGTCAGGTAGGGTCATTGCAAAAGGTACCATCTGCATTAATGAAAGTTTTTTTCTTAAAGATGTTGCCTTAGTAAGTAAACTGCAATACAATCTGCTTTCTGTTTCTCAGCTTATCGATGACTCTTTCGAGGTAAGCTTCAAGAGTAATGCCTGTAGAATCCTTGATTCATCAGGAGGGTTAGTTTGCGGGATTTCTAGATTTGGGAGAGTATTTCATGCTGATTTTTCTGCTTCTTCTGGAGACTCTCTTCGATGTTTGATTGCTTCTGAGTCCCGTGATCTCTCCTTCTGGCATAGGAGACTTGGTCACATTGGTTTTGATCATTTGACCAGAGTTAGCAACCGCAATCTTATTCGTGGTTTGCCCAAACTCAAGATGGTCAAAGACTTAGTTTGCTCTCCCTGCCGACATGGCAAGATGGTTACTACTTCTCATCCTCTAGTCACCGTAGTGATGACTGATGCACCAGGACAGCTTTTACATATGGACACTGTTGGTCTAGCTAGAGTGCAGTCAGCAGGAGGGAAGTGGTATGTTCTTGTCATTGTTGATGATTTTTCGAGATATTCTTGGGTATTTTTCATGGCCTCGAAGGATGAGACTTTTTCTCACTTCAGGGGACTTGTTAGTAGGTTGTCTATTGAGCTCCCAGGTGCATTACGAGCTATACGCAGTGACAATGGCACCGAGTTCAAGAATTCCTACTTTGAGAGTTTCTGTGTGGAGTCAGGTTTAGAGCATCAGTTCTCTTCTCCCTACGCCCCTCAGCAGAATGGCGTAGTGGAAAGGAAGAACAGGACTCTGGTTGAGATGGGCAGGACGATGCTAGATGAGTACAGTACTCCTAGGAAGTTTTGGGCTGAGGCTATATCTACTGCTTGTCATGTTTCTAATCGCGTGTTTTTGAGAGCACATTTGCATCGCACTTCTTATGAGTTGAGGTATGGACGAAAGCCCAGTGTTTCTCGTTTTCACGTTTTTGGTTGCAAGTGTTTTATCTTGAAGTCTGGTAACCTAGATAAGTTTGAGTCTCGTTCTTCTGATGGTATCTTTCTGGGTTACTCGACTTCCTCTCGTAGCAATAGGGTCTGGAGTTGTGATGCGAATAGGATCATAGAGACCTGTGACGTGACCTTTGATGAGGCTAGCCCAGGTGCTAGACCTGATATTTCAGGCTCTTCTTATCCCTCCGAGACCATCTTTGTAGAGGATGAGGATGATGGAGATGATGTTGTTCCACCCGATCCAGTCTCCTCTTCACCTGAGGTGCCTCCTGTTTCCATTTCTGCACCTCAGGAAGATCAGCCTTTGCCTTCAGACTCTCCTTCAGCGAGTGGCTCTGTTCCTACCTCTTCTCCTCAAGAGGTAGAGGCCACTTCTACTTCTGGTCCTCCACGTCACATTCAGCGTTCTCATCCACCTGAGCAGATCATTGGTGATCTATTTGAGCGTGTTACGCGCTCAAAATCAGCTTATCTTCTTTTCGCCTTCACTCGCTTTTGTTGCCTCTTTTGAGCCAAAGGATGTTACTCATGCATTATCCGATGAATCATGGATTAAAGCTATGCATGAGGAACTGGAAAACTTTGAGAGGAACAAAGTTTGGCAGCTTGTAGAGCCCCCATCTGGTCATAATGTCATTGGGACCAAGTGGGTGTTCAAAAACAAGCAGAGTGAGGATGGGGTTGTCGTTCGCAACAAGGCTAGGCTAGTTGCACAGGCTTCACTCAAAGTTGAGGGTCTTGACTTTGAGGAGACCTTTGCCCCAGTAGCTAGACTAGAGGCGATTAGAATCTCGCTTGCATTCTCTGCATCCCAAGACTTCAAGCTTTATCAAATGGATGTCAAGAGTGCATTTCTCAATGGCTTCATTGAGGAAGAGGTGTATGTCAAGCAACCTCCGATTTGAGAGCCCCAAATACCCGAACCATGTCTACAAGCTTTCCAAAGCCTTGTATGGACTTAAGCAGGCCCCTAGAGCTTGGTATGAGAGGCTTAAGTCCTATCTTCTCACCATGGTTTCAAAATAGGTATAGTAGACAAAACTCTATTCATCAGACACCAGGATTCTCATCTCCTTCTCGCCCAGATTTATGTGGACGATATTATCTTTGGTGGCTCATCTCAGTCTCTTGTGTCTCATTTTTCTGAGGTGATGAGCACAGAATTTGAGATGAGTATGATGGGTGAGTTGAGCTACTTTCTTGGCTTTCAAATCAAGCGGCACTCGGAGGGTACTTTCCGCACCAAGGTAAGTACACTCGGGACCTCCGAGACGGTTTGATATGTCCGATGGAAAGCCCGTGATGACTCCTATGGCCACCATTGCTGTCCTCGAGCCCGATGAGGATGGTGAGCCTGTTGATCAAAGGAGTTTTGAGCATGATTGGCTCCCTCTCAGATCTTATCGCCTCATGCACGGACATACACTTTGTTGTGTGTATGTGCGCCGCTGAGCTTCTCCTCGTCTCTCATCGCCAAAGCGGTGAAGCGATCTTCGTACCTTCGAGCTACCATTGATTATAGTATCTGGTACTCTTCTTCCTCTTGTCTATCCCTTAGAGCCTTTTCCGATGCCGACTTTGTTGGTCAGAGGATAGATAGGAAGAGCACTTCCGCACTTGCCAATTCATTGGCACTTCTCTTGTTTCTTGGTCATCTAAGAAGCGATCAGGAGTTACCCAATCCACCGAGGCCGAGTATGTTGTCAGCACCATTCTTTGAGCTGTGTGCTCGATGAGATCGACCTTGCGGGACTTTGGGTTAGAGATAGAGAGTGTTCCACTTTTTCGTGATAACATTTCGCTATTTGCATTGCCAAGAACCCAAAGGCAAAGACTCCGGACCAAGCACATTGATATTAGATATCACTTCCTTAGAGACCATGTGGAGAAAGGAGACATAGTGCTTCATTTGTGGAGAGTGACCACCGTTGGCGATATCTTTACCAAGCCTTTGGATAGCTCTAGGTTTGTTGCCTTGAGGAGTGAGCTTGGAGTTGTGTGCCCTTACGGCTTATTGTGAGGGGAGCCGGTTTGTACTTTATGTATTATATGTATATATTTTCTTCCAGCTTTTTTCCTTCTTTTGTCTTGTTTCGGTGCTATGGGTTTTATTTTCTAGAGTTTCGAGTTCACTTCACCTAGACTTGGCATGCCTCGGCATGGACCTCTCATCTTATGCTTTAGGATGCTATTCTCTTCTTCTTCTTGCTGAGCTCACTCACAGCCTTGTAGGTCTAGCAGGTGTTGGGCCCCCTGGGTAGACAGGGTCTGTGTTTGCTCCTGGGCTGGAGTTTGAGAGCTAGCTTTCCTTTGTCAGTCATTGGGGAAGATGAGAGCGAGTTTGAGCCTAGTGTTCTCTGCTATCTTTTCTATACTCTATAGTCACCCAGTTTGCGCTTTCAATCTTTCTCTCCTCATTTCGTATTTTTGGCTTCGATTGAGTTCTTGAGTTTCTCATTTGCCTAATTCTGCTAATAACTCAATTTGAACCAAATTTGTGCTTAAAATTGATTCACATGTTGAGGGGGAGTTTGGGAACCTGTGGATGCATTGCATATAGACTGCATTTTCTTTTGTTTTATGAGCTTTGTCTATTATGCAATTGACTCAATCTTCATGTAATGCACCTTGCTACATCTTTTGAAGAAAATCACTAGCTTCGAGTTGTCCAAGTTCATCCATCATGCTAAGCTTGTTAAAATTTGAAAATTGAAAATTTTAACTAAAAAACTTGATGAAACATGTTGCTTTTTCTTGCTAAGTTTCGTCTCTAGAGGTATTTACCATGATTTGTGAAATTTTGGAGTTCTCTAGAGTCCCTATAGCAACTTGGGTGAAACTAGCTTGATCCATACTTGAGTCCTTCAAATTGCTCATATGTGCTAAAATGAAAACAAAATTGACTCTTTTGTGCAAAATTGATCTCAACACTTTGCATTCACGAGACCGCCTCCCATTGCACTTGGGATGAACTTGGAATGCATCGTGTATGACCAAGACCATCCTCTTAAGAGTTCTTCTTGAGATGGTCAAGATGGCATGAGTCAATTACTCTTGAAAAATGCAAATAAACAAATAACATATGTGGGTAAAGAATGCAAATTATGTCAAACATTTGCACCCGCTATGTCTTTTCAAATACTAAGGCAAAATTTGCATTATATGGAAAATGAGCTCGAAGGACCTTGTATGCACTTCCAGATTCCCCAAAGTGTTGAGTAGGTTGAACTCTAGGTTTTCCATTTGATGCTATGAGTGGTGTTTGCTTCTAGTTTTGAAACTTTTGCTAAGTTTTGCACTTGTTCAAATCTTGCTAAAATACAATCTTGTACACAAAGCTTGTGAGCAAAATGAATTTGTTCTTGGAGACATCCTAGTTTAGTCATTTTCTAAATTGATTAGCTTGGTGTCATATCTTGTCATTATGATCAGTTGGATAATCTTCAAAGCTCCTTAGGTTGCATCTCATGCATACATATTCAAAGGGGGATAAAATAAAAAATTGACTTCTTGATGCCTATATTGCCAAAAGGGGGAGAAAATGTAGAAAAGGCATCTTCAAAGGAAAAATTTAATCCACATTGGTTCTTATGATCTTTGTGACAATTGCAAATTTTTATGATCATAAGCATATTCGAAAGTGTTCCTTGTGAGTTTTATTGGATATTTTAGAGCTTTTGTGGAAAACATGCTCTTTCTTTTATATTGCTCTAAAATCTTTCTAGCCAACTTGGTCATGATATTATTTCCTTCTCTCTGGACCGAGTTTGGCTTTGCATTCAAATTGCTCTCTTCTTCTCCTTCAAACTCAAATTTATGCCTTTTCGGGTGTTTGTCAATATACTCATCAAGTGGGAGATTGAAAGACCATGTGGAGGTCTATCCTTGTGTGTGATGAGTAATTGACAAGTGTTGAGCTTAGTTTGATTTGAAATGGATTTGAAGCAATTTGAGTGTTGGTTGGTTTTCTTAGTGCTATCGGGTTCAAGCAGTAGCACCGAACCATTGAGTAAAATTATGAGTGATTAATGATTTTGAGATAATCATTGAAAATATTTGTGGGCATTGCTATGTGAAAGGTTTTCCTTGTCTTTGATGGTTGCAGGGCGACGGTGCTAGGTCATGGTGAGGCGGAGGATGACCGGGACTAGGCGAGGAGCGTCGGAGGTCCAGACGGTCGGGAGATCGCCGGAAGATGACCGGAGACGGAGTCCGGGCAAGCCAAGAAGATAAGGAAAGGAGATGATGCTAGCTAGATGCGCGTGGATCAATGAGGGCCGCGGATTGCGGTCTAGTTGATAGGTTAGCGGGTCTAGGTAGTATGCTTTGAAAACGTGCAAGAAAACCCGGTATGTGTGTGGGTTTTGGGTTAGCCTTGCATGGCTGTGTGAGTGGGTTAATCCTAGCCCTTAGATGAGTGTCCTAGGATTGAGGGACTCATCCAAGGGTGGTAGGTGACCCAAGAGTTGTATAAATAGGGGTGGAGGGTGGCCTCCTCCCCTTGAAGGTTTGAGTTGCTCCTTTGAGCTTTGCCCACATGAAGTGAGGCTTTGTAAACCTTCCCACCAGAAATACAAAGAAATTTCTTTGCATCATTGTGAATTTAAATTCTGCATTTACATTATGTCTTTACTTTACACAATTTAAATTCAGCATTTACATTACGATTTACTTTCCATAATCTACATTCATGCAATTTGTATTTGCCTCCTCCTTCTATATGCTGATCTTGGATGTTTTGAGTGTGTTCCTATGGTTTTACATCTCTTTTGCACTCTTTGATTAAATAGAGATCATCTTTTCTTTCAAATTCCAATTCTGTCCATAACTTGTTTTTCGCGCAGCAGTTAGTCTTTGATTTTTGGAAAAATCAAGAAAAATCCTTTTTGCATGATTCTTGTTGGAGATTGTGAGGGACTCATATATCCATCTGCAGAAAAACTTTGGAGTTCACTGGTTTCATAGTTTGGGTGCCATGAGGTGAAAACCGAGCCCCAAATTTTCTGGTCGAAGTTCCTGACTGTCTGTGTTCATAGATTTATGATGGTTTTTCTACATGGCTTTTTGATCTGAATTTTGGTGGAGAGCTTCATGACTCATTTTCTCATAGGGAGAAAATTTCTCATAATTTGGTGAGCAGCAGAAACCCACCAACCTCCTGTTCAAATTAAAGACAGATTCTGGAAATATCTGCTTTTGCTTTTCTAAAAGAGACTTTTGTGTCTTGGCTTGATCTCTTTTAGAAAAGAAGTATTTGAATTGATTCCTCTCCTTTTTGGACACTTGACAACCAGGATTGTGATTGAAAATCCTCACATATTTTATGGATCACATCCATGTAAGCTAGGGATGCACATAGTTGTCTAGTCGTTCGGTTTTTATGGTTTTTCACGATTTCCTTTGCGCGATCTTTTCACGGTTTTAGTTGGAGTATTTTGGGGAAAATTTAATTGCACCATTCACCCTCCCCTCTGTTCGCCATCTCGATCCTTCACAATCTCTCCTGACATACCATCACCACAAAACTCCTTATGCAAGATGCAATGCACATGAATGCTCTTCTCGATGCATCGATTTGATCGCTTGCGAAAGTGCACACCCGTCGGTGTGCACCCTCACGTTCCTTCCATCCCGTGGAAGGTGCCTACTCTTACTGTCTCGCTCCCATTCACCTCAATGAATGAGACTACGAGGTAGGACTTTCATGTTCACTACGTGTGAACACAGAGGCCCGCATCAGAATGGGTTGCCTCTTCCATTATGAATGCATATCATAAATGCAAGGATACAACATCAATTCTCAACTAAAGCACATTTCAATCATCAATTCTCAACTAAAGCACATTTCAATCATCAATTCTCAACTAAAACACATTTCAATCATCATACTCAACTCAATTCCCCAGACGGGGCACACTTAAATACTTGTCGTGTAAATTAACCACAAGTATCCCCGTACCCCATTCTCGTTACTCGCTGCAATATTAACAAATGTGCAGCAAACTCACCGAGATTACGGCTTACTAGTGACCACTCGGATCCAATAGCTAATCACGCCCTTGAAGGGACGATCACCAATATAACTTACACTTACCACAATCAATAGAAATTAGCCATGAACAGATAAATAACAATAAACAACTCCATTAGGCGCAAGAACTCGATGTACTTGCCTTTACCGACGGAGAATGGAGTGGCATGCGGTTGAGGCCACTCCCATGTAACCTTCCCTACAAATAAACAATATCCATCCAACTGAATTTTTATGCCCACTGATACAAGCGACCAAAGAAATCATTTAAGCGCTGCCATGGGTAAGAACATAAGCATAAAACAGTGATATCAAGTCAAATATATGTTTTATCTTAGTGCTAATGTTTTATTGTTTTTGATGAACAATTGCAAAACAACAGACTAGCTCAAGCGAGACTCAAATGATCAATAAAAGGGCAAGCGGGCATCCAAGTAAACCTACAGATGTCCATATACATGTTGCTAAACACAATCGAGTTAATCATATAATGCACACTGCAACTGTTTTCATTCGAACGGATTCATTTACAATGCATTTCGGAGACTAATCCAGCATGTGCATTTGGGTGACTACAAAGTCAAGTTTTCATGTAAATAAGTTAATAGCAAACCAAATGACCAAACTTGTTTTTTTTTAAATGATCTCTTGACCGCAAGCAGATTGAGCAATAGAGATTAGTCCCACCGTAATCCGATTCCACTAACCATCATCCCTCCCACTTCCACACAACAAAAGAATTCAAAATAAATATGCAAACACCCCTCAAAAGTCGATACACACCAAAGAAAAACTAATTATCCGTGATTTAGTTATCAAGATCAATAAAAGTAGTCCAAACGTTAAGACAGAACACCATGTCGATAAATATGCTTCTATTTACGAACCTGGGGACACACTAATGATAAGATACGAGCCTATAGCATGTTCTACACACAACTAGCTTACTTAATGTGATCATTAAATTGTTTCAGAATTACATTAGACATTCCACTTCGCTTAAATAATTTTAAGGTAATGAAGATCGACTTAGCTAGACAACACTTTCAAGCAAGCAAGTTTAATCATGTATCATTCGAATCCATATACTTCTCCAGATTCATAAGGGATTCTTTACATATGTGCGGCAAGTGTAAAAATCATAGCAATCAGACATCAAGCTAGCATCGCTTTAAAATAAATATTGATCAATCGGCATAAGGTAGAATCAAGAATGAACGCTTCTAAAGTCACATCTCATTATTGGATTAATATCAATCAAACCACCATCTCGAATCGGCCCAAACAAGAGTCACTACACACGCAGCATTCTCACACCATTTCATCAAACACATGGTGAGCAAGCTAAACCTTCACAAACCCAAGGAGGAGGAGGGAGGGAGCACCTCGGCTCGGGGAAGAGAAACGCCTACTGGGAGGACCTGAGGCCACGACTTAGGGTCTCATTGCGGCAGAGGGCGGCTCGTCGCCAGCCAGGAGGCGCCAGAGCAGCCAAGGACCGCCGGAGGGGGAGGACGACTAGGGGTGGCCAGCGCCGCTTGGGTGGAGGGCAGCCAGGGGAGCCGGCTGCAGGAGAAGATGGAGGCGTCGCCGGCCAGGGGAAGGGTGCCACCACCGGCCGGAGCTGGAGGAACAGCCGGCCAGGCAGACACCGGCGTCAGCTCCTGCTGCTGCTGGCGACTTCTTCTCGGCAGGGGAGAAAGGAGGAAAGGGCGCTGGCCAAGAGGGAGCCCAGGGGGCGGCGCTCGGCCGGAGGGAGGAGGGGACGACGCTGGGGAGGAGCATGGGGGAGTCGACAGGGAGTCTGGAGGCGGTGGCCGGCCCTGGGAGCAAGCGAGCAACAAAAAGAAAAATGGAGGGGAGTCGGCAGGAGAGGTTGGGGGAAAAATATCTGGCAAGGAGAAATGGCAGCCACTCAAAAGAGAGAGAGATTTCGCACTATTACACTCTCCCCCCTTAAAGGAATTCAACCCCGAATTCGAAGAATGCCAACTATGCAAATCAAAGACACAGAGGTCTTAAACTCTTTACCATCTTGAAACACCCACGCCAAACTCCAACGGCTACAAACGATAAACAAAAACCTCAAATCCAACGACTAACAACACAATTTGACTTAGCTCAATTAAGTGTAACTTCTCACGAAAGAACTCAGTCAAAAACAATCAATAGGTCAAAATCCCAAAGGACCACTGCCCAAGGTAAAAGCTCACTACAGAACATTACACAGCAATTAAGAAATCCTCCGCTACAACCATCTTAACCCAAAAGTGCAGTCACACGCTAGAAATGGTGACATAAATACCATCAACTTCCAAGTAGTTCACTAATAAGGGTTAAACAAGCACCTCCGAAGAACCACATCAAAAGTATAATCCTCAATTAATATCCACCCAAAATCCCTCGATTCTTTTTAGCAAAACAACCACTTTCATCCTCTTCAAATCATGTGATAAAATACCCACCAAGGAAAACTCAACTTTCAAGAAAAAAACCGCATTGAACTTTTACAGCTGCAATCCCAATGACCAAAGAAAACTCAATTCTCTTTATTATACTCAACACTATACCATAAGCTTCCATATCCTTTAACTCCAGCTAGAACACAAAGGAAAATACAATTCCCTTTTTGACCAAATGAATTACGTACATCATCTTAAACCCAAAGCATTAAAATCTACCTGAGAGAGGATCTTGATAAAGCCCAATCATCACTCATTTTTTCTTCCAGAACCAAATTCGCAAGAGAAGACCCGATTCTCGAACATCATATAAATCGCCTTTAACACTCTCAAATCAATGCAATAAATTCACCTCGGGGAAACTCCAATTAAAAGAGAAACCCCAAACATATCGTTGACAGAAGCTTTCATAAAACCAAGAAACAACCCAGCTTACTTTAATTACGGCAAAGCCTCTCACGCTAACCCAAAATCAACATTTTGGAAGAGAAGACAAAATTTCCAGGTCACACATCCAGGCACGCAATCACCACTCTTTTCTCCCAAGAAGCGGGAACTTATTCCCAACAAAACCACTTATGAAACCTTCCTAAAATAACTCAGCTCCTACGCTAAACACGATCCAGTCTTACATTTTCCGAACGTAAGTCCCACAGTAATCAATCAGGCCAACTCTCTTAACCAAAGTAAAAGACTAACATGGTTCGATGAAATAAAGTATTCTGGAATCCATCAACCGATTACTTCCCAAAACTACTCTTTCATCCTCATTTCAATCATCAAAGCCAAGTCCGCAACTTGACAACAATGTGACTTAATCAGGGGAGTTCTATTGCCCACTAATTGGAACGCCTTAATATAAAGTATGCACTCCCAGAAAGTCATATAATCATTTAAATCTGTAAACCTTTAAAAGAAGGTTCAATTCGAATCCCACTATTTATAATATTCCACTACCCATAATCATTCAGGATTTCATACTCACAAAATCCTGAAAGGTCCAACACTTTTGAACCGAAGTTACACAACCTAATCTTCTTTTAACTTCCTTCTCCTATTCATATGACTACCACTAGTTATATTACTATCAAACCATATCCAAGCCTATCTCACGACAATCAACAAGGAGAATCATCATTCATACAACTTGTTTGCTCCTAGCTTAGAGCACATCTCTTCAATATTTATTTCAGCAAAATCAACAATTTACCTTTCGCACAATCCATAAGTAACAAACTCAATATCCCGAATTCATTCAACCAATGAATACTTTCGAGAACTCAATACGATCTCCACCAACCATATTCCCTAAAATAAGGCTTCAATACAAACATTTGTCAAGGACAAAACTCAATCTCATACAATCATTCCATACATACCCATTCTTTGGTTACACGTCGATCAAATCATTTTGTTGATTCACAATATTAATTGATCCATAAGTAACATAAACCAACAACCCTCGCGACTTTACACCATATCTTGCTATAATATCATAAGATCCTAGACCTTCGCAATCGCGATCCATACCTAGCCTTATCGAAACCCAATCTCGTACTTCCAATTACTTCCATGACTCCCAACTCTTGGCATAAAGCACCAGTCAGTTTTCACTTTGGATCACTTACCATCTCGACTATCCTTTCTCTATCAACACAACCATTTAATTTCTCTTTAAACAGCCAACAAAAGTTACTCTAACATAATCAGTAGTTGACCTCATCTCCAAGTTCTAACTACACATCAAGGACCTAAAGCTTTGAACACGTCACCCACCTTTAAAAGAATAGGGGGAGATCCCAACCCTTAAGTAAAACAACAATTCTTAAACACAAACAAGCACCAATAAACATTTCCTTCCAGAAGAACCCAACCAATAATCATAAGAGAACCCGACCCTCGAATTCCCAAACTCTGACGTGCAGCACTCCTCAAACAAAATCGCAAGATCTACAACTTCCTCGAAGGAAGATGTATGCAAGAGGGGAAAAAACCAAACGATCAACCAAATCTTGCTCAATAAAACCTTGACACCAAAGATCCACACGATTTAAGTTTTGCACCGAATAAACTTCAATAACTTTCTCAAATGGAGAGAACAACAACTACAATAGTTTTCTTCACAAGGCAACCCACGATAACCAACAAAAACCAAAGAAACCAACGAAACCGAACTCCAGAACAGTAAAAGCAATCCGAAAAGATTCATCACCAAACTTTTCTCCTTGCCTCCAAAAGAATGAAGCCAAAAAGAAACCGACCTTCTCCACTCACACTCTAAACTGTGCCACAACAACAACGACCCTCACCTCGAGAGGTTCTCATACTTCAAAGGGGCTTTAACCGGTCATACCAACATCCAAGACCCTTAACACAGACCAAAGTATGAGGACGAAAACATAATGATTCAAACAATCCATTTACAATCAAAGCAATATGCATCAATAATTTAACATGCAATCATCAAAGCTTAAATGCAACATTTAAGCGTAATGCAATGGTACCCATCCCTTCCTACTGTGCACCAGAGTGTGTCAAGTTTTAAATTAATGAACCACGCTATTCCAGATTTTAAGGTTATCGCCCTGAGGCCAAATTTTAAAAGTAGATACCTATGCCATGTTTCTAATTCCACACAACCACTTTTAGTTTACTCTAGAGTAAATTACTAAATTCACATACCACGGACCTAAAGCCCGCTCTGATACCAACTGTAACACCCCGGCACCCCGTGCCCCGAATGTTACCCTCTCTAGCACCAACAATTCCAAATCGCTAAGAATAAATAATAGCAAAACAAGCGAACAACTAGGAGGTTCTTGAACTTATTAAAAATTTCAAAGACCTCCCTAAAACTAGGACATCCACTCACAGACAGAAAACATTTGCGGATATATAATATCATTCTAGCAGGTCCTTAGTTAACCAATCATGCATCCAATAGAAAATTAATAGACTCCACCACATAATTATTACAGGACGTGGACTCATTACGATAACAAACAAACAACCTTTACAAGAATGTTCACGAGCTATTAAAATCGAACTATAATTCAACATGAGGAGATGTGATGATGCAAAACGTGATTGTGCTACTACCCCCATCCATGCATGCCACTTCAATACACCTACAAACATTAGATAACAAGCGTGAGTTCAAACTCAGCCAAGTACACGAGAATAATAAACGCAATTTATCGTAAGTAAAACAAGAACTTAACCATAAGAACAAGTAATGCAAATAAAACAATATCCGAACAATAAGCATTTATACCCATTTAAAGCAATAACTTGACCATACCAAAAATTACTACAATCAAACCATCATCTTGATAATAAAACCAATCAACTTCCATGAACCGTTACTTAACGCTAAATCACAACGACTCCCGACTCAACCACCCCTTTTTACACCCAAACCATTTTCATCAATTTAAGTCGAGTTCATAACTCAATCTTCACTCCACGATAGTCATATAACCTAATTAGCAAAGCAATGAAATGCACTCAATCATCAAATTCAAATCAATCTCTCCTGACATACCATCACCACAAAACTCATTATGCAAGATGCAATGCACATGAATGCTCTTCTCGATGCACGTACCGGTACTGCCGAGTTCACACCCGTCGGTGTGCACCCTCACATCCCTTCCATCCCGTGGAAGGTGCCTACTCTTACTGTCTCGCTCCCATTCACCTCGATGAATAAGACTACGAGGTAGGACTTTCGTGTTCACTACGTGTGAACACAGAGGCCCGTATCAGATTGGGTCGCCTCTTCCATTATGAATGCATATCATGAATGCAAAGATACAATATCAATTCTCAACTAAAGCACATTTCAATCATCAATTCTCAACTAAAGCACATTTCAATCATCAATTCTCAACTAAAACACATTTCAATCATCATACTCAACTCAATTCCCCAGACGGGGCACACTTAAATACTTGTCGTGTAAATTAACCACGAGTATCCCCGTACCCCATTCTCGTTACTCGCTGCAATATTAACAAATGTGCAGTAAACTCACCGAGATTACGGCTTACTAGTGACCACTCGGATCCAATAGCTAATCACGCCCTTGAAGGGACGATCACCAATATAACTTACACTTACCACAATCAATAGAAATTAGCCATGAACAGATAAATAACAATAAACAACTCCATTAGGCGCGCAACTCGATGTACTTGCCTTTACCGACGGAGAATGGAGTGGCATGCGGTTGAGGCCACTCCCGACAGAACCTTCCCTGCAAATAAACAATATCCATCCAACTGAATTTTTATGCCCACTCGATACAAGCGACCAAAGAAATCATTTAAGCGCTGCCATGGGTAAGAACATAAGCATAAAACAGTGATATCAAGTCAAATATATGTTTTATCTTAGTGCTAATGTTTTATTGTTTTTGACAGTAATGTTTGCAAGAAAACAACAGACTAGCTCAAGCGATCAAATGATCAATAAAAGGGCAACTGGGCATCCAAGTAAACCTACAGATGTCCATATACATGTTGCTAAACACAATCGAGTTAATCATATAATGCACACTGCAACTGTTTTCATTCGAACGGATTCATTTACAATGCATTTCGGAGACTAATCCAGCATGTGCATTTGGGTGACTACAAAGTCAAGTTTTCATGTAAATAAGTTAATAGCTAACCAAACGACCAAACTTGTTTTTTTTTAAAATGATCTACTGCACTGCAAGCAGATTGAGCAATAGAGATTAGTCCCACCAGAATCCGATTCCACTAACCATCATCCCTCCCACTTCCACACAACAAAAGAATTCAAAATAAATATGCAAACACCCCCTCAAAAGTCGATACACACCAAAGAAAAAACTAATTATCTGTGATTTAGTTATCAGCATCAATAAAAGTAGTCCAAACGTTAAGACAGAACACCATGTCCATAAATATGCTTTTATTTACGAACCTGGGGACACACTAATGATAAGATACGAGCCTATAGCATGTTCTACACACAACTAGCTTACGAATGTGGTCATTAAATTGTTTTAGGAATTACATTAGACATTCCACTTCAGTTAAATAATTTTAAGGTAATGAAGATCGACTTAGCTAGACAACACACTGAAGCAAGCAAGTTTAATCATGTATCATTCCGAATCCATATACTTCTCCATATTCATAAGGGATTCTTTACATATGTGCGGCAAGTGTAAAAATCATAGCAATCAGACATCAAGCTAGCATCGCTTTAAAATAAATATTGATCAATCGGCATAAGGTAGAATCAGTAATGAATGCTTCTAAAGTCACATCTCATTATTGGATTAATATCAATCAAACCACCATCTCGAATCGGCCCAAACAAGAGTCACTACACACGTACATTCTCACAGCCATTTCATCAAACACATGGTGAGCAAGCTAAACCTTCACAAACCCAAGGAGGAGGAGGAGGAGCACCTCGGCTCGGGAAGAGAACGCCACTGGGAGGACCCGAGGGCACGACTTGGGGTCTCATTGCTGCCAGACGTCGGCTCTGCCGCCACCTGGGGGCCGGAGCAACAAGGACCAGCCGGAGGAGGACGATTAGGGGTGGCCCGCTTGGGTGGAGGGCAGCCAGGAGCCAGTGCAGAGGAGAAGATGGAGGCGTCGCCGCCAGGAAGGGCGCCACCACCGCGGAGTGGAGGAACAGCCTTGTATGGTTTAAAATAAGCCCCTAAAGTATGGTTTGATAGGCTAATAACCTTTTTACTTGAAAAGTGGTTTACAATGGGAAAGGTTGACAAAACTCTCTTTTTATTCAAGCAATGCAATGATCAAATGTTCGTTCAGATTTATGTTGATGATATTATCTTTGGTGGTACCTCTCATGTTTTAGTGTTTGAATTTTCAGAAATCATGAGGAAGAAATTTGAGTTGAGTATGATGGGTGAATTACTTACTTTTTAGGACTGCAAATCAAACAAGCAAAGGAAGGTACTTTTGTTCATCAAAGTAAGTACACAAAAGATTTGCTTCGTCGCTTTGGGATGGAAAACTGCAAGTCGATCATGACACCCATGGGAGGCACTTGCACACTTTGATCCGGATGAAGATGGTGAGCTGTTTGATCAAAAGGAATATAGAAGCATGATAGGTTCACTTTTGTACCTCGCTACATCAAGGCTGGATATACAATTTGCTATGTGCTTGTGTACTCATTTTCAAGCTTCCCCATGAGCTTCACATCGACAAACTGTCAAACCGATTTTCAGGTATCTTCATGGTACTCAAGATTTTTGCATAGAGCTTTCTGCTTACTTATGTATTAGTTTAAGAGCTTTTTCTAATGCTGATTTTGGAGGATGTAGAATTGATAGAAAAAGTACATCTAGTTCATGTCACTTCTTGGGTAATTCTCTCATTGCATTGTCATGTGACTACTGCTAGTTGTTGTTCTCAAATTCTATAAATAGTAGCTACACTTAAAGATTATAGGGTTAATTTAGATAGAGTTCCTCTTTTGTATGATAACACTAGTGCAATATGCATTGCTAAGAATCCTGTGCAACATTCTAGAACCAAACATATTTAAATAAGATTTTACTTTCTTAGAGATCATGCCGAAAAAGAAAATATTGTGCTTCATCATGTGCATACTGAACTTCAAGTGGCACACATTTTTACAAAACCTTTGTCTTCTTCTCATTTTATTTTTATTCGGGGAGAACTTGGGGTTGTTCACTCAATGTTTTTTAGGGGGAGTTTTTTTTTGAAATTTTTTTAATATTTTGTAACATAATTTTTATTTTGTGTGTTTCTTAAATGAAAAACAAAAAAATAGAAAAACAATGAAAAGTAATGTGCATTGTATTTGATACACATATGTCATTTGAAGTCATGTTTATGCTACAAGGTCTTTGCAACTTCATATTTATGCATATATGGTGTAGTTTATGACATGACTATTTAAATGGAATGAAAACTTGAATTAAATCTTGTCATGATTGAACATTCTTGGCTATCTTGATCCTGCTCAAAAAGTGCTTAATGTGAAAGTTATCAAAATTAAGAGCTAAAAGCTCAAGAATTGATAGTTGATAGATGGAAGATCAAGGAAGTATGTACTATTGCACTTTTTCTTTACGAGACTGCTTATCATTGCATTTTGATATGAACTTGGAAGAGGTTGTGTATGACCAAAACCATGAAACCTTAAGCTTATGAAATGAGGCTTGGCATGGTTGAAAAGGAAGGCTGATGGTACATTTAATTCCTTGAAATTTTTACATTCTATTGCAATCAATTAATGAATCAGTTTTTCAAGCATAA
Source organism: Guadua angustifolia (assembly GCA_036346375.1). Classification (NCBI taxonomy): domain Eukaryota; kingdom Viridiplantae; phylum Streptophyta; class Magnoliopsida; order Poales; family Poaceae; genus Guadua; species Guadua angustifolia. The sequence goes on along the minus strand of CM070516.1, from coordinate 16,234,998 downwards.
ATAAAGTGCACAAAAATTCAATGTTTTTAGGTCTTGAGATTGTTGAGAAAGGGAGATCATGCTATGCAAAAAATTGTTAATAGTTCTTGATTTCTAGTTATGCTTACTTTATATTGTCTTTGTGTAGATTTGAGGGTGCAAGTATTTCTGGTAGCATGGCTTGGTGATAAATTTGCAACATTGTGGATGAGTTAGAATGCTCATTACATACAAAAAACAAAAAAAAATTGTTTTCTCTTATTTTTGTATTCTTGATGAATCCATTGCCAAAGGAAGAGAATTTTGTCACTTTGGAGAACTTTATACATGCTTTACACATGCAGAAGTGGTACTCATTCACTCACATTTTTCTTCTTATTGGGAGATTTTTCTTATGTTCACCTAGAGGGAGTTTTTCAGTTTGCATATTTGTCAAAGGGGGAGATTTTATGTTTTTCACTTTGGCTTTTGATTTTAAAACTTTTTTATTTCAAAAACTTTTCTTGTGAAGTGAATGTCAATTGCAAATGTTCAATTCTAAGTGGTGTTGCTAATGTATTCATCAAGGGGGAGATTGTGAAATCATGTGCTGAAAAATTGGCTTAGAATTGAATTTGTGAAAAGTGCTAAAAAATTAGCTCAGAATTGGTTTTCAATGTGAGCGGTGCTACCAGGCCACTAAGCGGTAGTACCGGCCATCACGATTTTTGCGCGGATTGTTTGATTTTATACAATGCTCGTGTGAATAATTGTATGGACTGATATTGAGTCAAGTCGTGGACTTGTGCTCGTAATTGTTTCCTGTTTATTTACGTGCAGGTGTTGCTCGAGGGTAAATGTGGTTGATGACAGGACTGAAACTAGGTTTGTGGAGGAACTGAGGTTCAAGACCAGGTTCAGGGAGGAATTAAGGTTCTAGTGGTCGAGGATGTTATGTGGGATGTTCAGACTAGAGAACGGTGCACATGGAGATTAGTTAGTCACGCGAGAGCGGTAGGTGGGCCGTACGCGTGAAGTTGTAATCGTTTGGGAGCAGTTTACATATATTGGGCCATGTTGGGCCAAGTGGACATGTTTGCAAACTGTAGCTCATTATAAATAGGAGAGGGATTTCTCCTGTTTATAATAGAGAGAGTTATTTTTAGAGTTGTACTCTTTTGATTTTGGAGTACTGTACACAAACAGAGAAAGAAAATAAAAATCCCAATTTCGTCAGCCTCTCGAGCGCACAAACTGAGCGAGAGTCTTCGCGTAGCTTCCGTACCGTGGTGCTATAGTGATTTCGAGTTGCTACAGTACTTTACTACAGTGATCACGATTTATTGTTCATTCTTTTTTGCTATGGCGATCTGTTTTGTTCGTTCTTTGCGTTTTTGCTCAGTTTTGGTTCTTATAGATTGATTCATTGTCTCTCTTGATTCAAAGAGTTAAATCTTGATTTGATCCATCTAAAACCTTCCTAGGGCATCAACTTAGAGTTCCTGAAAATTTCATTGGCTAATCTTTTATAGATTTTGATTAATCTCGAAATTAGGGTTAGGTCAATTCTCATCAGAATCTCTTTCAGTAAGCTTTCGGGGCCTATAACTTTTGATCCGTAGATCTGATTGTGCTGATTCTTTCTTTGTTAGATTCTTATTAGAATTTAGTTTCTTCGATTCAAATTTTAGGTCAATCCATTGGATAGATCTCTGGAAATATATATTTTAGTGATCATATCTTACTCAATTTTGTCGAACCCGAATCAAGCAATTTGAGTTTAGATTTGAGGTGTTTCAAAATCATCAAAAATTTGATTTTAGCTTCCGCGCAATCATGCACCCCCCTCTGATTGTTAGTTTAGTGTATGTCGGGACCCGAATTAACCAATTCGGATCCACTGTGTTTTACCGCACTAGTCCTAGGATCAATGCTAGTGCACACATCTTAACATCGGTAAGCATCACATCATACACCACGATAAGAATAATAAGACTTCATTTATTTAATATAACTAGTGTATGATCTTATGATCACTTACATTATTTAGCCACTTGGGCTAGACTGATAGTAAACTTGAACAAATGCAGCAGAAAATAGCAAAAGACGTAGATGTCCCATCAGCACACCACAGGCGACTGACAAGGCTTGGCCTAATGACTCGTATCCACCTGGAAATCCTCCTCCAACAGGGGTGATGAATCCTCTACTGTTGTTTGTTGTTGATAGGCAAGGGCGAGTACAAAAGCACTCAACAAGTTGTGCACAGAATGCATTCCTATTTTAGCTATATGCAGGCTTATTCCAAAGAAAGGCTATGTGGTTCATTTGCAATAAAGCATCATTTAAGAATACATACAATACATAGATTGAAAAGGCAGTAAAACAAATAATAGCAGTAAATAGATTCGATGATTCTCAATAAACCAAGTCTCCATCCTAATCCAGTTCCATTATCCACATGGCATCCTGCCATCCCATCTAGTTATCCAATTAATTAAACTAACCCTTGACTGTAATCCTCGAGCATTGCTCAATACCGTGAGCACGGTTATCCGAATATTTTGTACACTCTGCAGAGGTTATGCACTTTACCCACACGATACAACCATGCACCACACAGGCGAATGATCATAACAAAGCCTTTACAATGCATCCTCTAAACCTAGTACTACCCGCTGAGGTTTCAACACTGAAGGGTTACACCACCACAACAGGGCCCCCCTCTTGCGCCATGTGAGTTTCCTCCGTACACCTGGACTCACACTACCACGATAGTACTCAAGCTAAGATTTTGCAAATTAATCAGCTAGGCTGCCCCATAACAGACATGTGGTTGCATGATTGACTCAGGTCAAAGGCTCGTAAGGTTAAGTCCTTAGGATTGATCAAAGCAAGACTTGCACATACCCTCTGCCCATCGGGCCCACCCTGGCACACCTGCCCTTGCCACTTGCTTCAATCTAAGTGATTACCAACAACGGTTGATTACCAAGCATCACGTGCTATACACAAATCAACATCGTTGCGTGACTCCCTCGCCACAACAACTAAATCTCTTTGTGTGACCACAAATGACACACAAATTCTCATCATTGTTCCATATTCCATTAGTCAAGATTATTAATCAGTGATTCATGAACATGTGATGACGTGGCATGGCTAAGCAATTCTATTCCGTTCTATAACCATCCCAAGTTGATTTCATAATTAACCAACTATAGTAAACCAACCTAAGGTGGCAAGTGAATCATGGCATACAATCGACAAGGTAGGGTATAATTCAATGGGTATGCTAGCTAAGTCCCAATTTAAATTGAAATCATTTTTACACATGAAATAATATGCAATAAGGTAAAACAAAATAGCAATTTTGCAAACATGGGTACAACATGATCAAAGCACAACCTGCCTTGGTTAAGCTCCTGATCTTGGTCTAGAAATTGTTCCCGAGTTGCCAATTCCTCCTCCGAAGCCTCGCACAATTCAACGTCTACGCGAATCGAGAAGAAATAGCAAATAAATACCAAAAACAGAGAAGAAATGAACTCAAAAATTCAAACAAAAACCACCATTAGATAGATCTCAATTTTACAAATTTTTAAAACTTTGAATCACCTAAATCGAAGTTCATATGAGGGAGAACGAGCTCTCGAAGATTCAAATTCCTAAAATCAGAAAAAATTGGAAAATCAATTAATATCCGAATTATTTTTATAAAAGAAAATATGATTTATTGCGTGGGCATGACGTCAGCCCTGTGCTGAGTCAATACGGCCGACACGTGGCACAATCTACACCGCCCAGACCCAATCTGACGGCCCTCATTTAATCTATGACGTGGCGACACGACGGCCATCCGATTCAGATCTAACGGTGGATTTTTACCCGAGCCAAACCCTAGTTACTCGGCTACGTGGCTCAATCCACATCGTCCATCTACAATCGGACGATCCATGCTTACCCGAGCGAAACACTGTTAACCTAATCGACACGGTGCACTCCTGACCACATGATCTTAATCTAACGGCGGAAACCTTACCCGAGCGAAGCGCTGCTCACCGAGATGACGTGGGCGAATCCAGCGCGTTGGTGAGAAATCCGACGGCTGGCGATGCTCAATCCCGACGATGGCGAAGTGGCGGCGTGGCTCCACCGGACTTGAAGACGATGACCCTTCCGACGGCGCTCCGATGGGTTCCGGCGAGAATGAAGTGACGAAACGGGTGCGGCGCAAGACGGCGAGTCCGGATCTACCCTCAGGACGGCGGAGACTCCCGACGGCGACGAAACGCAGCGCAATGCTTCTCCAAACTTCGGCGAGCTCTTGCGACTTCTTCGACGCTCCTCCGGCGATGATGCAGCAGGGAAAAGGCGGCTCGGGCTCTGGCGAACCTCGGGAGGGTACCACGGCCCTTAAATACCCCACGACGGCACGAGAACTTGGAAGGTTTTCCCGGACACGGCGGCGGCGTGCACGAGTAGAACTCGGAGTCCATCTCCGAGACGACGACCAACAGCCGCACGATCTCAATCCAACGGCCACAAGAGACTCCATGCGCGGCACGATCTCGCCCGCTTACCTAAATCGACGGCTCAGATTAGATAATTTCCGAAATGGTATCGTTTGATAAAGACCATCCGATGAAGATTGGACGGCTCACGGCGCTAGGGTTTATGGAAACAACGCGGCTTGATGAAGACCGTCGGATCTTGATCCAACGGTCCACGTGGATGCCTCTAAAGGCTGACCGGACGGCTTATTGGTTGGGCCGCACGAGTGGGCCACCTATCGCGCACAGTAATGGGCTTCGGCCCGGTACTGTTCATTCCGAAATTTTGGTTTTATCTTTTAAAATAATTAAAGAAATTAATTTGATTTGTTTGGGGCAACAAAAATACCAGAAAAATTCCAAGAAAAATTCCATAAATACTTTGAGACATTCTGAGCTTGAATAAAATATTTTTGGCAAAACTTTAGTTTACACTTTTCTATTTATAATTAATATTTAGCAAAAGGCAATATACTTTAATTTAAAACAATTCCAATAAATCTCAGAAAATCCAAATAAATCCAGAAAATTCATAAAAACACAAATTGCAATAAAATAATATTAAATAAATAAAAATAAAAAATTTGGGATGTTACAAACGTCCTCATATGAGTAATCTCGACCCCGAGATTCAGGGCTAACTAGAGAATAGGTTTGGGAATTACGCTCAGATCTTCTTGGCTCCCAGGTTGCTTCACTTTCTGAGTGGTTACTCCATTGAACTCTGCAAAAGCGAGTAGACTTATTTCTGGTCCTGCGCTCCATTACATCCAGAATCTTGATCGGCTGCTCTTTGTATGTCAGATCCTCTTGCAACTCGATTGCTTCTAACGGTGTTTGCTCTGCTGGCACTCTGAGATATTTCTTAAGTTGAGACACATGGAACACATCATGAACTCCTGCTAATGACTGGGGCAATTCCAACTGATAGGCAACCTCTCCTCGACGGCTCAATATCTTAAACGGCCCAACGTACCTAGGTGCAAGCTTCCCTTTGACATGGAATCTTTTTACACCTTTAAGGGGAGTAACTCTGAGATATACAAAATCATTAGGCTCAAAGCTCAATTCACGACGACGGTTATCAGCGTAGCTCTTCTGTCTCGATTGCGCTATTTTCAGCCTTTCTTGGATCATGGCAACTTGCTCTTCAGCCTCCTTGAGAATCTTAGGCCCAAATACTGAACGCTCCCCCGTTTCGTTCCAATTTAACGGGGTATGGCAGGCACGACCATATAAGGCTTCAAATGGTGACATTTACAAACTAGCCTGGTAACTATTGTTATAACTGAACTCTGCATATGGCAAACTTTTATCCCAAGATGTATTGTAAGATATCGCACAAGCTCTCAACATATCCTCTAAAATCTGGTTAACTCTTTCCGTTTGACCATCTGCCTGCGGATGATAAGCGGTGCTGAAATTCAGATGAGTTCCCATCGCTTCATGCAGCTTATCCAAAAATCTGGAGGTAAATTGGGTACCTCGATCCGACACTATCTTCTTAGGCACACCATGCAAACACACAATTCTTGACATGTATAACTCTGCCAATCTATCACCTGAATAGGTTGACTTTACGGGGATGAAATGGGCAACCTTGGTCAACCGATCAATGATGACCCATATCGAATCATACCCTCTCTGAGTTTTGGGCAACCCCGTGATGAAATCCATACCAATTTCTTCCCATTTCCATTCTGGAACCTTTAATGGCTGTAATAGCCCAGCGGGCTTTTGGTGCATTGCCTTTACCCTCTAGCACACATCACATAATGCAACATGCTCTGCCACTTCACGCTTCATACTCGGCCACCAAAATCTCTTTTTAAGGTCTTGATACATCTTGGCGCTTCCTAGATGAATAGAGTACTTGGAATCGTGTGCTTCCTCAAGAATCAAGTTCTTAATCTCCTTCTCATTTGGCACACAAATTCGACCTTTGAACCACAGGGTTCCTTGTTCATCTACGGCGAAATCCTCTGCCAAACCCTCTTCTTTCTTAGACTTGATTTTGCTAATTTTCTCATCTTTACCCTGCCTATCCCTGATTTGACCCTCTAGGGTTGGCTTTATTTCTAAGGCAGCTACAAATCCTTGCGGCACAACTTCTAATCTCAACCTCTGAAATTCTTCACACAACTTCGGTTGATCACTTGCTACCATCATCCTTATATTATGGCCTTTACGACTCAGAGCGTCGGCTACCACATTAGCTTTTCCAGGATGATAATGGATTCTAACATTATAATCCTTAATCTTTTCTAGCCATCTTCTCTGCCACATATTAAGATCCGACTGGGTGAATATGTACTTCAGACTCTTGTGATCCATATATATCTCACATCTGTTTCTAATGAGATAATGACACCATATCTTTAAAGCATGCACTACGGCCGCTAGTTCCAAATCATGCATTGGGTAATTCCCTTCATGCGGTCTCAACTGCCTTGATGCATAGGCCACTACCTTGCCATTCTGCATCAATACACAACCAAGACTCTGCCTTGAGGCATCACAATAAATATCAAAACTGCTCTGTGCATCTGGCAATACTAATACAGGTGCAGATGTTAACCGCTTCTTTAACTCATGAAAACTTTGCTCGCACTCTGGCGTCCATGAAAACTTTTTCTCTTTCTTCAACAATTGCGTGAGAGGTCTAGCAATCGTCGAAAATCCTTCTATGAACCGACGGTAATATCCCGCCATTCCTAGAAAACTACGGATCTGGGTAACTGTCTTCGGTTGCTCCCAATGCAACACAGCTTCCACTTTACTTGGGTCCACAGCAACTCCTTTAGCTGTCATTACATTGCCAAGGAATTCTACCTTCTCTTTCCAAAAGTCACACTTACTGAATTTGGCATATAACTGTTGTTCTCGTAACTTTTCCAAAACCAATCGCAGATGCTCTGCGTGCTCTTCTTCTGACTTGGAGTATACCAGAATATCGTCTATAAATACAACCACAAATTTATCCAAATATTCCATGAATACCTTATTCATCATGTTTATGAAATGAACTGAGTCAATAGCTGGTACTCACAGATCATATCAGTATGGACTATAACCATGTGGTAACTAAAAATTTAATTCCGAGTACTGCCCGACATGTTCCATTATTACAAAAGTTGACCCGTAGGTCATATAGCAACGGAGACATTAAGCTGGCAATTAAACTTGACAAAGCAAGAACTTGAAAACACGATCCTAGACGTCTGAACAATCCTCCTCTTCACAGCCTTCACCGCAGATGTCAAACGGTTGGACGCAGGCTCTTGGATAGCTATCTCCGCCCTCCTGATCTTGGTTAGCGAAGAGAGAGTCGTCTTCTTGCGGACCAGCGACGGCGTCAACGTCGGACGTCTCCAGTGCAACGTCCGTGGCGTTCTAGACTTCATCTGCCGTGATTTGGTTGACCCTTCCTCGCATTGCTGTCTGAGATGACGCTCCTGACTACACTGGCACTCGATTACCTCCTGTTACCGGAGCTGTGGCTGGAGTAGTGCTCAAATTGAAGCGAACTGGAGTAACATTTCCCTTCTTCGGACACTTGTTGGTGAAATGTCCTGGCTCATTGCAAGAGAAGCATTTCTTGACAGCAGACTGCTGACTTCCTGCTGGTGCATTGCCTCCTGGTGCTGGTGTCTGAAAATTCTGATTGGTGGGGCGAGGTGTCGGAGCTGAGCCCTGCTTGGCAACTGGGGTTGAATCTTGGCAAACTGTTGAGGTGTCATCCTCAGCCTAAACTGATTAGGTCATCCCGCCTGACTAGCCATTCTGCGCTTGCGATCTTCGCCTAACTCCTTGCGCTTGTCCTCGAGAATCAAGGCCTTATTGACTAACTCTTGGAAATCAGGGAAATTGTGGGTGATCAGTCCCACCTGCAGTCCTGAATTCAGCCCTTTCAAGAAATGGGACTGTCTGGCTTTATCTGTAGCCACATCCTCAGGTGCATAGCGTGCCAACTGAGTAAACTTATTTATGTACTCAGCCACTGACTAGCCTCCTTGCTTCAAAGCCCTGAACTCCTCCTTCTTAAGATCCATCATTCCTTCTGGCACATGGTATTGGCGAAAAGCAGCTGAGAACTCTTCCCAAGTGATCGCCTGCGGGGCGTCATGAGCGGCGCAGTAGTTCTCCCACCATTCTGCGGCGGTTCCTTCTAGCTGGTGTGAGGCATATAACACCTTCTCATTGCCTTCACATTGCGTGATATGCAGCTTCCTTTCTATGGTCCTTAACTAATCGTCAGCCTCCAAAGGATTAGCATTGCCAGAAAATATTGGGGGATGGGTCCTCATAAAGTCTGATAGTTTGGAGTAAGGACGCGGCCCATGGTTGCCTTGTTGCACATTGTTGCCTCCTGTAGCTTGACTGGCCATACCCTGCATCTGTTGCATCATGGGTTGCATGAGTTGAGTTTGCGCTGCTAAGAAAGCTCCCAAGTTCTGTATATCCACTGGCGGTGATGGCTGCGATAGCACTTCCTCATTAAAACTATCATTCCGGCGAAGGCCACTTCCTAACGCTCCATTATTGCCACGAGTGTTCACCATCTGCTGGTTACTTCTTTGGTTAGGAAAGGTAGAAGTAGCATAGATAAGATGCAAGAGTTCCTAAGCGGGGGAAAATAGGTTTAACCCAAACTTTAAGATCTTTATTAATTATACTTGGTATGGTTGCTTACAAAAGCCTAAGGGCTATGCAACACATACTGCACACCCAACAAACAATAAGAACCAAACTACACACGCAACCTTAACGTCTACTACAAATGGTAAGATTTCCTTATTGACGCGACTTGATACCCAAGTCTCAACTTAGCCCTAAGACTTCCTACTCCTCCAGCCATCCCCCACGGGAACTCCCCGGTGGGTACACTGGTGGGTGAGCTGGTGCTGGCGTGAACTGATCTTGGTGTCCCGCAACCGGATGCGCTTCCTGTTCCTCATACTCAGACTTCATCTCCTCTGATGATGTTGGTGTAGCGCGATCTCCCTCTTGTAATGCATCCTCGAGCTCCATGATCTCCTCGTAAGCTACTCGGGTCTTGTATAGTTCCTTTTCCGCAACTCTGAGTGCTTCGTAAACCATCCTTAATTCTGCGTCGGTGTCGTGTGCATGAGCCTCTTGAGCAGCTGCAAATCGTGCTAAGTGCACTGTAGTAGCATCCTCCCCTTGGGTGATGCGTGGGCGCCAAGCATCACGTACTATGGGGTGAAGTCGAAACACGGTGTCGTCCAGCTCGCGGTAGTAGTCGTAGCAAATTCTCCGTAGGGCGAGTCACGAAGCCTCTTGAATACCAATCTCCCAGGTAGCCCTCCTCACTGTGATGCTGATAGGTTGGCTTGTCTTCTCACCGTTTCTGGCGTAGATTAAAAGTCTGCACACCACTCGTCTAGTGGCTCCATTGACGGTCCAAGTCCGGCTTTGATACATCAGCCTGGCGAAACCACCCAATACTTGAAGCACCCTCCAAAGCTCTGTTACGTAGCCACCCTCAAGCTCTCCGTACGACTGTGACTTCCTCATCTATTCAAAAGAGAAATAGATAAGTCCACCACTCTCAAATGGCCATGAGAAAAACAAATATTCAGCAAAGGTAAGGGGTAGAGAATAAGAACAGTCAAGAGTGTTATCTTAGTCCCATTTAGGTTTTTCTTTAGAAAATAGTTTTGGACTCTCCTAGGACACCACCTTGCTAACTAAGGCCAAGTCCTACAGTCAGTATGCTCTGATACCACCTCTATCGGGACCCGAATTAACCAATTCGGATCCACTGTGTTTTACCGCACTAGTCCTAGGATCAATGCTAGTGCACACATCTTAACATCGGTAAGCATCACATCATAAACCACGATAAGAATAATAAGACTTCATTTATTTAATATAACTAGTGTATGATCTTATGATCACTTACATTATTTAGCCACTTGGGCTAGACTGATAGTAAACTTGAACAAATGCAGCAGAAAATAGCAAAAGACGTAGATGTCCCATCAGCACACCACAGGCGACTGACAAGGCTTGGCCTAATGACTCGTATCCACCAGGAAATCCTCCTCCAACACAGGCGATGAATCCTCCACTGTTGTTTGTTGTTGATAGGCAAGGGTGAGTACAAAAGCACTCAACAAGTTGTGCACAGAATGCATTCCTATTTTAGCAATATGCAGGCTTATTCCAAAGAAAGGCTATGTGGTTCATTTGCAATAAAGCATCATTTAAGAACACATACAATACATAGATTGAAAAGGCAGTAAAACAAATAATAGCAGTAAATAGATTCAATGATTCTCAATAAACCAAGTCTCCATCCTAATCCAGTTCCATTATCCACATAGCATCCTACCATCCCATCCAGTTATCCAATTAATTAAACTAACCCTTGACTGTAATCCTCGAGCATTGCTCAATACCGTGAGCACGGCTATCCGAATAGTTTGTACACTCTGCAAAGGTTATGCACTTTACCCACACGATACAACCATGCACCACACAGGCGAATGATCATAACAAAGCCTTTACAATGCATCCTCTTAACCCAGTACTACCCGCTGAGGTTTCAACACTGAAGGGTTACACCACCACAACAGGGCCCCCCTCTTGCGCCATGTGAGTTTCCTCCGTACACCTGGACTCACACTACCACGATAGTACTCAAGCTAAGATTTTGCAAATTAATCGGCTAGGGCTGCCCCATAATGAGACATGTGGTTGCATGATTGACTCAGGTCAAAGGCTCGCAAGGTTAAGTCCTTAGGATTGATCAAAGCAAGACTTGCACATACCCTCTGCCCATCGGGCCCACCCTGGCACACCTGCCCTTGCCACTTGCTTCAATCTAAGTGATTACCAACCCCGGTTGATTACCAAGCACCACGTGCTATACACAAATCAACATCGTTGCGTGACTCCCTCGCCACAACAACTAAATCTCTTTGTGTGACCACACATGACATACAAATTCTCATCATTGTTCCATATTCCATTAGTCAAGATTATTAATCAGTGATTCATGAACATGTGATGACGTGGCATGGCTAAGCAATTCTATTCCGTTCTATAACCATCCCAAGTTGGATTTCATAATTAACCAACTATAGTAAACCAACCTAAGGTGACAAGTGAATCATGGCATACAATCGACAAGGTAGCGTATAATTCAATGGGTATGCTAGCTAAGTCCCAATTTAAATTGAAATCATTTTTACACATGAAATAATATGCAATAAGGTAAAACAAAATAGTAATTTTGCAAACATGGGTGCAACATGATCAAATCATAACTTGCCTTGGTTAAGCTCCTGATCTTGGTCTAGAAATTGTTCCTGAGTTGCCAATTCCTCCTCCGAAGCCTCGCACAATTCAACGTCTACGCGAATCGAGAAGAAATAGCAAATAAATACCAAAAACAAAGAACAAATGAACTCAAAAATTCAAACAAAAACCACCATTAGATAGATCTTAATTTTACAAAATTTTTAAAAATTTGAATCACCTAAATCGGAGTTCGTATGAGGGAGAACGAGCTCTCGGAAGATTCAAATTCCTAAAAATCAGAAAAAATTGGAAAATCAATTAATATCTGAATTATTTTTATAAAAGAAAATGCGATTTATTGCGTGGGCATGACGTCAGCCCTGTGCTGAGTCAATACGGCCGACACGTGGCACAATCTACACCGCCCAGACCCAATCTGACGGCCCTCATTTAATCTATGACGTGGCGACACGACAGCCATCCGATTCAGATCTAACGGTGGATTTTTACCCAAGCCAAACCCTAGTTACTCGGCTACGTGGCTTAATCCACATCGTCCATCTACGATCGGACGATTCATGCTTACCTGAGCGAAACACTGTTAACCTAATCGATGCGGCGCACTCCTGACCACACGATCTTAATCTAACAATGGCGGAAACCCGGCGGGGCGCCACCACCGCGACGTGGGCGAATCCGGCGTGTTGGTGAGAAATCCGACAGCTTGCGATGCTCAATCCCGACGATGACAAAGCGGCGGCGCGGCTCCACCGGACTTGAAGACGATGACCCTTCCGACGGCGCTCCGATGGGTTCCAGCGAGAATGAAGTGATGAAACGGGTGTGGCGCGAGACGGCGAGTCCGGATCTACCCTCAGGACGGCGGAGGAGACTCCCGACGGCGACGAAACGCGGTGCAACGCTTCTCCAAACTTCGGCGAGCTCTTGCGACTTCTTCGACGCTTCTCCGGCGATGATGCAGCAGGGAAAAGGCGGCTCGGGCTCTGGCGAACCTCGGGAGGGTACCATGGCCCTTAAATACCCCACGGCGGCGCGAGAACTTGGAAGGTTTTCCCGGACACGGCGGCGGCGGCGTGCACGAGTAGAACTCGGAGTCCATCTCCGAGACGGCGACCACCAACCGACGATCTCAATCCAACTACCACGAGAAACTCCATGCGCGGACGATCTCGCCCGCTTACCTAAATCGACGGCTCAGATTAGATAATTTCTAAAACGGTATCGTTTGATAAAGACCATCCGATGAAGATCGGACGGCTCACGGCGCTAGGGTTTATGGAAACAACGCGGCTTGATGAAACCCATCGGATCTTGATCCAACGGTCCACGTGGATGCCTCTAAAGGCTAACCGAACGGCTGATTGGTTGGGCCGCACGAGTGGGCCGCCTATCGCAAGACAAATAATGGGCTTCGACTGCATCTTGTTCATTAAAATTTTGGTTTTATCTTTTAAAATAATTAAAGAAATTAATTTGATTTGTTTGGGGCAACAAAAATACCAGAAAAATTCCAAGAAAAATCTGAAAAATACTTTGAGACATTCTGAGCTTGAATAAAATATTTTTGGCAAAACTTTAGTTTACACTTTTCTATTTATAATTAATATTTAGCAAAAGGCAATATACTTTAATTTAAAACAATTCCAATAAATCTCGGAAAATCCAAATAAATCCGGAAAATTCATAAAAACACAAATTGCTATAAAATAATATTAAATAAATAAAAATAAAAATTTGGGATGTTACATTGTATATCGATCCTACAATTACTTGGCGTTATTATATGCATAACAAATTTCTCTATCCGGTGACAAAACTGCTCCTAATTTTTTAATCTAGATCTTTGTCGCCACTTTAAATGGCGACAGAGACACTGTCGCCATTTAAAATGATGATATGTGGGTATTTCTATTAATTTTGGTTTCAGCATATTTTTCTACAAGTTTTTTAAAAATATTATTTTAAAAATCCTTATTTGAGTAGAGCTATCCGCCCTAAATCTGTGTCCAAAAAGATGTGCTTGACAGCTGGCCTGTCCTTACAGGATTGGATAAATGAAATAGAAAATGTTAAGTACTTGTAATGTACATGTATGATTGGAATTGGCGATTTTGGAGAATATGCACTATCATAGTTGATCGCTTATTTTTGAGCACGATATTCTCTGTATAATTCTGTTCTTAAATTATGCCTATCAGCTAACTTAGATTCGTAGAATTTGGTGAACTTTCCCATTTTTTCATAAGAAAAGGAGAGAGATTGCATATAATCTTGGGACACTAAAAGATTTGAATCTTGGTTCGATTTTGCTGGCGAGCTAGGATGGTGTTTAAAGATTATGTTGTCGGGAAAAAGATAAATTCTTTCGTTGACGTTTTAGAAAAAAAAGAGAAGAAAAATGTTGATTTTGTTTAAAAAAAACTCGGTCCAGAGCTTAGACGGTTTTCTCCCTTATTGGACCGTTATATTTGTAGTGTTTTTAAATGCGGAAAGGGGGACGAGTCACCACAGTATCACCAACTCCTTTCTTTTAAACAGTAAATATAAAATAAGATGCTATTAGAGTACTCACAAACAACGCTGCATCATACATGCTTCCCGCCAGGGCCGGAAAAAAAGCTTATTGATGGGCTTGTTGGTTTGGTTCAAAATTTCTCTAATTATACTTGTTCATTAGATAAACATTGAACGAGTTAATTTTGAATAAAATTAGATTTTTACTTTGGCTCGGCTCGCCTCGCCTCGCCTTGTTATCTCGATTCTAAAACTACTTCCAAATTATAAATAAAATGATATTAAATCAAACTATGTCAATTTAAAAAAAACTTAAAAAAATAAGAATTTGGCTTGATTTCCGCCCCTACTTCCAGCTCCAGTCAGGGCAACCACCAAATTAAGCCTATACTGTTCAGGAACACTAAAGATAGGCTCAAAATTATAAATAAAATGATATTAAATCAAACTATGTAAATTTAAAAAACTCAAAAAATAAGAATTTAGCTTGATTTCCGCCCCTACTTCCAGCTCCAGTCAGGGCAACCACCAAATTAAGCCTATACTGTTCAGGAACACTAAAGATAGGCTCAATTTGAAACATGAGAATTTTCCTATTCATACGGGTATTAAATTGTTTTTATGTGAAATTTATGTAAACTTCGTGTGAATTACCTGCGTTTCAAACGGTCCTCAGTGGCTATGTCTATGTGTTTTGCTTCCAGTAATCCAGTTCTTCACGTATCCTCGCGATCAATTAGCAATTTTGGGCCAAACCCCACCTCTCACAAGCCCAATCAACGTTTGTAAGGCCGGTGAGCCTCCAGTGGATCTTCTCAGGCCCAACTCGTCGGAGGCTCCGCGCGACTTGGGGAAATACTTTGGGGGATTGCGATTGGAGAACGACTGGATGAATCAGGCAAGAAGAAAAAACTGAGCTCTGGGACTTGCCAGGTTCTACACGTCGCTTCTGGCGGTTTCGTGCTGCTCGGATTACTCCTGCTACGAAGCTAAATAATAAGTATGAGATACCCTTTCTCTTTTAAGGGACCAGCTAAAGAAAATATCATGCTACTTGGGATAGCTAGTTTGAGACTCCACGTGGCCCTTAGGCCTCTTTAGTCCCTATTTGTTTGAACTTTTTCACTGGCTTAAAAACCAAAAAACTAAAGTCTAAACAAACGAGTAGTTTTTATCTGAACTTTTTAAAAGCCATAAGTCTCTATATAACCAAAAGCCAAAAGTCATTGGAGAGAGACTTTTTGGCTTATTGATGGTTGATTTTAGACTGATAACACTAAAGTTAGATAAAATTACTCACCTCTATTATGTATAAAGCCATTAACTTTTAAGCTGTTTAAATAAAAAACTGACTTTAAGTTATAAACAAAAAAACCTAAGCCTAAATAAACAGAGCCTTATATAGATGCGGGGAGACGGTTGCTTCCCATCCTACAACTCAATAATTACTAAACAGTAAAGTTAGATTTTTACATTCTTTTGTTTCACTCGGGAGCTTGGCCTAAAGCCTACATTTCTAACAGCCCGAATATACCCTGGCTTTTCCTTAGGCATACTCCCGAGACCACGAGGTCATTAGTCGGGGGCTGGATTTTCAAATATAAATCCTCTATGTAAAACCACGTTAGTCCAGGATCAAGGTAGTACATATAGTAGAAACAGTGATGATAACACATCTGTGTCACGAATCAAATAATATTACTTAAGCAAGAAGTACCAACCTTATGGCCAACTATTATAAATAAACAACCATATGGGTTGAGTTCAATAAAGAAATAGCAGAAATGAGATAAACAGTAACAAGATAAGTCCATTCATTTGTCCAACATGATATCGACTAAAGTACGCGTCTTAGTAATTCGGATCACCTTCATTGTAACCATAAGCAAAGAACTCGTAGTCACCTTCTGGTTTTGCGCACTCCTCTATTGAAAGTTGGAATGTTATAAGGGTGGGTACAAAATGTACTCCGCAAGCCTTGAAAACATAATGCATAATAAGTATATGTAAGGCTAAACAATTGAATGCTTAATATGGCTCATTTAGGCCCCCTTCGGGACAGCTTCTGATTATGCAGATTCTAGATTGTAGTCAGCTGTTTGGAGAAGCTACCGTCTCAAGAATCTCTTGTTGGAGAATCTGGTCGATTCGGCAATCTGATTGTCTATGTTGATTGTTGATCGGTGTCGATGTGGATGAGCGGATGAGGGTGGTGGAGGGCCTAGGGATGACGGCGAAGCCCTTGTGCCTACGATGACTCGTGGGAGGCGGAACTCATGAATCTCGAGTCGAATCCGTAGAATCGGTGGGTGACAACTTCGATTCGTGTACAAATCAGATTTTGATTCTTGGAGAAGCTGTCTAGAATCCTACTGTTCAGCGCACAATCCGTTTTTATTTTAAGCAGAAGCTGTATTTAAGCTGAACGAAGGGGGCCTTAGTATAAAGCCATATTTAACTTTAAATACTACTAGTAATTTCACAAAGCATCATTTGACCAAATATAGTTGTATTAATTGAATTTAATAAGACAACTAAAACAGGTTCCATCTGCTTGATAGGCTCCATCTGCCAAACCATAACCCGAGAGTTTCATCTACTCACGAATTCCCAAACCACCATTTTATTTAAAATAAAACCAGAAATTTTACCATATGAAAGCTCTCCTTGCCCGCCCTTAACCATAGGCACGACTACTTAAATAGTTTTAACTTTGTAGAGTATGTACAGTTTTACCTACAAGATGCAATTAATCTTTACTATCCATAGACTCTCTAGCCTTGTAGACTGATGATCACAACAAGGACTTTACAAAGTACAACCCCGCTATTAACCTCGCTCACTAAGGTTTTATAGCCGAATGGTTCTATCCGCCTAGTCGAAAGTCCCCTCTCTTGCGTCTTGCCAGTATCTCTATCTAACATCCACATTCCTCCAACTGGTGAAGCCAATCACAAGATGCACAAATAAATTAGCCAAATCGTGCCCGTATAGACTTGTGGTTGTACGGTAGTGCTTAGTTCATAATAACACACGCTTCGGTTATTAATTGACTAGGGCAGAACAATCACTTTACAAGGTCTCGTACTTCTTGTACCCACCAGGCATTGCATCCGCCCTATTCTAAACTATTTTTTCACTTTATTTCATTAAATAACAGCAACAATATCTACTATCGCAACATCAAATGTGAGTTTAAACAATGTTTTGAAATGATTACCATAATAGCATAATACCGAAACGTTTAAAATGGACTAAGCAATTCTACCGTTTTATGCTACTCTATTAGCCATCATCAAATAATTTAGCAAATACCAGCTAGGGTGACAATGGTACATTATGATCAATGCCAATGAAGTCATAACAATTCTGGAATTTAATTAATCGCTATGACTAAATTTAAAATACAATGCATAAAAGTAAGCATACAATAATTTAAAATAACATAGTATTTTAGAAATTTAGGATCAAAATGGTCAAGGAAGACTTACCTTCACTACCCCCTACTAGTTCTACCTCTTGTTGCTGGTTTGGTGGAGCTTCGGTGACGACGTCTATACGCGAAACGAGAACAAATAAATAAAAAATCTAAAAATTACAAAATTTGTACTAGAAAGTAGAGTTTGAATTTAGAATTTTGAATCACTGAATTTGGAGTTCAGACAAAGGAGAAAAAGCTCTCGGAAGATTAAAATAACATAAAAATAGAAAAGGACTTGTATTATTATTTTTTTACTGTGAGTACTATTTATAGACACTGTAGGTTTGCTACACTGTTCATGGTCCCACTGTAGCATCACACCAGAGAGCGCCCAGTGCATGGTGCTCAACCAGGGGCTTCACTCGAGAGGAGAAAAACCGACCGACGGAGGAGAGAAAGGGGTCGGCACTGGCGTGACAAGCTCAACAATGTAGCTGGTGGTGGTGCAAATCAACAGGAATGGTGTTCGGCCATAGTACTACATCGGTGAAATTCGTTGCAATGGCAGAGAGGAAGGTAAATTCAATAGGGGAAAACAAAGAGGAGATTCTTGCACACCTCGTGACACGGTTGAACGGGGAAGATCAACACCAGAGCAACAGTGAGCTTGCACGACTAGAGTTCGGGAAGAAGGCTTCGAAACTTTGTGAAATTCGGAAGCTAGGGCACAGGAGAAGCTTTGGGGAGCTGCACAATGTGTTGCAGGGGAGAAAGGGACCATGTGGGTGGCTTTTATAGCCTCGTAGCACAAGCGAGAAGATGGAACCTGCATGAAATTTGATTTTGGATAAGGGAGAATTAATGGTAAAGTAGTGCTTAATATGGGGAAACTTGGCCATGGATAGCAAGGGGGGATGCAGGGAATCCGATTGACAAAGATTTGGAAGGTTTTTGCGCAAGATTTAACGGGGATTGGAGCTTCCTTTCATGAGGCATTGCAGGAAAGAGACAAGAAGGGCTCATGATTTGAATCGGTTGCAAGCTAGAAGATGACCTGATAGTGGGGTCCGGTCCCACTGTTCGGTGAGCTCATTTTCTTTTCTTTTTTGAAAATCTTTTTGAAGAGATAGTAAATAGGGTTTAAAAATTCTAGAAAATTTTCAAAAAATACCTTCAGACATTTGGTACTTAATAAAATTATTTTTAGTAATATCAGAGTTTTAATTTTTCTACATTAAATTATTTTTATAAATTTGAAAATAGGAAATAGCATTTATAAAAGCCAGAAAATTTTGGAAAATCTCAAAAATTCATATTTAATTATTTTAAACAAAAATATGCCAAGTTTAGGATGTTACATCATGTCGTGAAGGTGAGATCACCCTATCAACGTGAAGGCCTCGAAGCAGGCGAAAATTCCCATTGTGAAACCACCGTGGCTGCTTGCCAAGATGGTAACCTTCAGACAGGCAGTGTGGAGGCCATCATGACCATTCTGCTGAGGTGATGACCTCAAGGCAGGTGGGACATAGAGGTGGAGCAGGCAGCATGTCCCATGACAAAGTTGTCGTGGTTCTACCGAGGCAATGACCTCGAGGTAAGCGATGTGTAGAGGTAGAACTATCAGGGAAGAGCTACCCTGTCAAATAGCATGTCTCGAGGATCAAGCTTTGCATGCTAGTCAAGTTAAGCGTCGATGCCTACCCCATGCAGAGCAGTCTTCGCTATAGAAGAAGGTCATGCACACGGAGCGACTGAAGGCAACCGAAATGGCGGCGACGGCGGCCAACGTGCTGCCAGGAGGAGGAAGGCCACAAGTGTACATGCACGCGTCACGGGCGAAGCTTATGCACGCGATGGTCACGGCAAGCGAACGCATGAAGCGGTCCTCGGTGATCGGACAACGACGGGAACGGCGGCACCAACGGCAACCGGCAGAGGTAAGCCCAAAACCTCTTATATCATTAGGTTTGCTTGATTGATGGGATTTTGGTTCGGGATTTAGGGATAAATGGAACTAGGGTTCCAAATCTAGGGTTTTGGGTTTGGATATGTGAGTATTCCCCTCCTTCTTAATGCTAGCTGAAGCCAAAACAACACCAAATCGACATTTAACCAATGAACACAAGGCCAAAATAGAGACTAATCTGGGCTAAAAAGGATCAAGATTAGACTAGCATGGCTCTGATACCAAATGTTAGATTTAGGATAAACTAAACATGAATATTTGCTAGCCTAAGAATGATCACAAAAAACATAATGTGAAAATAAATCGTTAAGTTAATCTGACCCAAAGAAGACGATGTAACCATTAGAATTCAGTCGGTTGGTTCGGTGTCGGTGTAGTTGAGTGGCGCCGGTGAAGAACGGTGAGGTAGCCACGCGATGAAGAACCTGGGAGAACCGAGATGTTCTCGGTGAAGGTCACGATCTTCGGTAACCTGTGCGTCAAAACCCTAGATCAGAAGGGGTGTCCGGAAGGTGGCGAAACTCAAGTTTTTCTTCTTCTTGATATCTTGAGTGCCAGTCTCTTCCTATCTTATATGGCGCAGGTTATCGGGACCAAAACCCACGATTTTTGGAAGGCTCCCGATCAGAGCACGTTTTAGGTGGGTCAAGCCAGAAATTTCGGATCTTCCTAAATTTTCAGTTAAGACTGAAGATCACGACTTAACTTGACAGGTTCAGACGGATGCTCCAGCTTTGTTGGCTTTGGTACAGCTAGAAGGACCGGCAGAGGGCATGGGTACAGACGGCGTTGCCATGTGACAATCTTGATAGAAGCCTTTTCGACTCGAGCACTAAGATCATACTGGGAAATGGTGAAAGGGCAAAATTTTGAACCTCCAATTGGCTTAATTGAGCCTCCCCAGCTGACTCCTGATTGCTTCATACTTGTTTGGAGAAGAGGTAGAGCGGTTCAGGAGAAACTAGCTAACGTACAGGAGCTGGCTTAGGCCAATGCGTAGAATCACAAATAAAGCACAACTGGTCAAATTCGTTCTTCTATGGTGAGCCATCCAACAAGTTACCTTGCACACACCCTTGCATGACGACATCGTTTGGAGATGGACGGCGAATGGAAAATATTCAACTAGAACAACTTATAGAACGCAGAGCTCCGTGCCGAACCATAACTACAGGGTAATCTGGTAGGCTAGGGTGAAAGGATGATGCAAACTCTTCACATGGTTATTTATTAAGGATAGAATCCTAATGGCCGATAGACTACTGATTAGGGGCTAGCTACATTAGGGACTACGGATTGGAACCAGCAAGACGACCCATTTGCTCCTGATATGCCCTTTTGCAAAAAGGTATGGAGGATGATCTTCCGCTAGATGCAAATATAGCCCACAATTCCACAACTTGTTGCTATCGCATTCACCATTGATCGGTGGTGGAAATCCATCCGCACGAACACCGCGAAGCAGCGTTCCACGGAAGTGGACGGAGTCCTAATCTACACCTTATGGAATCTATATATGGAAAAGAAAGAAACGACATGATTTTTAGCAACTTATATCAAACTGTGCAAACGGTTTTTAACGAAATTACTCAAGACGTGCAAAGTTAGCAAATTGTTCTACGAGAAGCTTGAGGAGACCTAGGGCCTGTTTGGGGGCGCTATAGCTTTTCTAAAATGCTGCCTTTTGGCTTTCTAGACTGAAAATTATAGTTGTAACTTTTTATAAGAGACTGTTTGACAAATAGATAATATCTCTCAGTAATAAGCTATAAAAGTAGATCCCACCTAGCTTTCAACGTTTGGCTTTTGCTAGTTATATGTGGCTTTTAGCTTATACCAAAAATTGCTTAAAAACTTAGCTATTTGAGAGATTTACTGTCCTTTTGGAAGGCAAGCTGTAGCAGGCTTAAAACCTCCCAAACAGGATCCTGCTCATTTCTTCAACTGGGGCTGCTGGTATAGAGGCTGACACACGGTTCACTAACTCCCTTGCTGGCTCCAACAGACAGAGAGGCGACGACGGCTGGGACGGTCATCACGAAGGCTATGGCGGCAACCCAACACACCCATACCCTTCTATTGCTCTACAACATTACTTTTTGTGTTGTTGTACCTCTGCTAGCCTTGGTAGTTATATGCCACAGGTATAGAGTTAAGGGTCTGTTTGGTTGGTAGCCTAAGGTTACCATAACTAATATTAGGCATGCCATAATTCTTTAGTATGTGTTTGGTTCATGCCACAATTTTAACTTGCCACACTTTCTTAGCCATTGGACCCATGTGTCATAGACTCAAAATTTTGCCACAATCTTGCCACAAGTGTGGCCATAAATTTGGGCGCCACAAAGCCACACTTATCTAATCTTAGGTATGACCAAGTTAGGCAACCAACCAAACAGGCCCTAAGTCTCTTGACTAAGGCGGAACAAAGGAATATTTGCCGAGTCGGGGCGTCATGATTGAAAAAGAATTTTAACTAGGGTTCCATCAGGGCTGATGAGAGAGATGGATCAATTAGCTAGGACAATCTATTTATTTTTTATACATGGAAAACCAATCTATCCTAAGAATTATATCAAAGATCAGGGTTTTTATTAAGATAATGTCGCATGGAACACTATCCAATAATTTCAATATCAACCTATAAGCTTGATGTCGAGGATTCGGTTTAGGCGGAACAGGGACGCTGCTTGGTGATTGTAATCCACGAGTGTCATTATTCCTATGAGCTTACTTATGGACCCAGTGTAGGCATCTGCTACATCCCACTAATCTATAAGAATGGTTGAGATGAGATATGTTAATATGAGTTAGGAAAGGGGTTACAAGGCAATGTTCAGTTCATTAGAAGTTTGTACTTGTTTTATTATAATGCAACATTCTGTTCATTGAAAATATTACTTTTTAAGAATGGTCTCTACATGAATTAGACAATTGCTAGTCAGTTTATAAGGCAACGTTCTGTTCCTTAAAATTTTCTTAATTAGAATTTCTTATTAGTTTAAGGGTTGTCACATCGTGAATTTTCAACCCAAGTGTTAATCTTTCACAAGAGTTACCCGAGAAGCAGTACAAAAGATTTTACAACAAAAGTCCAGTACCACAAAAGACAACATACTTAAACTAAGACATGGGGGCCTAAGGTTCTTCATTTTACTAGTTTAGCCTATAGCACTCTTACTTATCCTAACAATTCTAGTTCTTCTTAAAACTACTTAGGGTATGCAAAATAACACCTTTCGAAGTATGCCACTTGACGACAATTCTCTTCCAACTCACGTGTCACTTCTCGAAAAAGCGTATCCAAGGAAACCACGAAGTGAGAGAAGTAGCGAAGTGTCACATTGGTGTTCTTGAGGTTATCGGCTTATATAGAGGTTGTAGTCCTTGTTGATCAAACGAGAACAACTTCAGGAGCATATGTCGAAGTCGAACTATGGCTGAGAATTATTTTTGAGGAAAGAGGAATTTGTTTAAAAATCAAAATGACAATAGGGGTAACAGTAAGAACCTAGGAAGGAGGAAAGGATAGTAATGACTACACATTTTTGCAAATATAGTGACTTTTGAAAATTAAAATTTGAATTTATCCATCCTAATACTAACGACCATTCTATCTAGAGTTTATCCTATAGTTAGTATAGCTCTGCTATCAACTGTGACGACCCTCCTTTTTACAAAAGGTCTCATGTGCATATGGTACTAGTCCCATAATCAATTGCTACTACGCACATTCTTAATATTGGTAACACATCCATACACAATATTATACATAGAATAGATGAAGCTGTATATACAATAAAGTCTTACAAGATGGAAAATATTGTAGCAAAAGTTCAAAAGCCCTATGGTATGCTCTTGTACAAACCCTCAGGCACTTGACAAGATATAAACCCTAGAAAAGCTTGTCAATATAATTCTCGTAACCTGCGTCAAAGTATGTGTCATTTGAAGGTTCGCTATCTTCGCCTAAACAAATAAATTAAGCAAGGTTGAGTACGTATGTATTTAGCAAGACTTGTAGTAGTGTATGGCAAAGATATAATAGGATGCAGAATATATCAAAGGAAAAGCTATGTAGGTTATTTTGTATAAAGCGAAGTTGAATAAGAATATCAGGTAGTAATTTGCAAATGGAATTTGTAGGAGCAAGTTTGACTAATATGCAAATAACAAGTATAGAAGCATAAAATAACAACTCACAGTTTCCCATGAATGTGAGTAACGCATCATTTCACTACCAATCCCAAGCATACAATATCAACTTTCCTTTGCCAATCCCTAGCACAAAATCTGAAATAAAGACTTTTTAACAAATATTTCTAGTTCAAATCTTTTTGAAAATATCAAAACTCTAACTATGTGGTGAATTTACCAAGTGCTCTTGACTGTGGGCATGGCTTTTCAAAATGTTTTATACTCTATAGAGCTGTACAACTTTACTCACAAGACATGAGTACATGACGGACTCTTTTTGCAAAGATATTAGCACACTTCCTTTGGTGTGTCGTAGAAAGTCATGAAACAACCATTACATTACATAGAACTAATTTTGCATTAGCCCGGTGATGACAAACCCATATTATGGCGACTGAAGATATTTGTACAATCATTGTACGATGAATGGTTATACACCCCATTATCCCACTTTCCCCAGTAGTATGACATACACTGTTTGTTGTATTGGTATATGTTTCACCTACACCTCTATGTGGACACCCCTACAAGCAATCTGTCTCAGAAAGCCCATACTACTCCAGCCTTCTAATGTGCAAAGTTCAACATAAATAACTTATTAGGTTAAGGCCATCCATACCAGCACGTGTGGTTATACTATTTTCTTGGCCTGATAACAACACAATAATTTAGTCCTTAATCGATCTAGGCGATAAATCTCCCCCTATCTACATGCAAGTCCCATGCACATCTGGCTATTGCCAATAATCGCCCACGGCAAATCATAGTTTTATTTTCATTTTTAACCAAAATATTAGCAACCTTTAAATCATATGCAACCTTTTTACATTATAAAGAAAAGCATGTCTGATTATTTCATTACTAAAGTAAGGCTAAGCATTTGTTAAGTAATCGCATAAACCCATGTTGACATTATGTATTCTTTGACATTATCTTAGAGTTATCAAGGTTGACAGTTCAATATTTATTGAGGAAGTTCCATTAGATAATAGATATATATACCAATACCACAATATAGCAAATTTATAGAAAATACTCGCATGCATAATAGTTTTGACAAAACAATATAAACTAATTTAAATAATAGGGTCAACATGATCAAAGGGGGTGCTTGCCTTACTCAGTTGATTCAGGAGCTAACTCGTGGTCGAGGTTGACAGTCGGAGCTTCAGATACATTGGTGTCTACATGTGATTACACATAGCAATAACAATATATAAGAGGCAAAAGAAATCAAATAACACCAAGTTTAAAAATAAATCAAAATAGAAGGTTCTTGTGATAAAAAGATTTTGAATATTGATTTCTTATCATCTAAGCTCATTTGTTTGTGTCATGGATTTAGGGTTTATATTATAAAAGGTTAGATTTTCAATAGGATTCAGATGCAAATCATGTTTAAATAGAATCATTTTTGCCAAATATAATGATTTTATCTTAGGGAATATTTTTACACTAGTCCTATTGGTATTAGTGTTTATTTTTGATATTGTATTCATTTTCTAATTTTATGTATTTTTTAAAGTTCATGTTATAAGATGTTAGATTTTTTTAGATTTGCGAATACAACTTACATATATATGCAACCATTCTTGTACCATTAGCAGGTCTTGACCTTAGGAGTTTCTTGAAACTAGTTTTGCATATTTTAGCCTTTATTGTTGAGAGTTATTCATACTCCAATTTTATGCATATAGAAAATGAAATATTTTAGGAACTTAGTTTCAAACCAATTCAAATTTTAAACCTTTTGTTTTGTAGATTTGGAGTTTTTAAGATTCCAAAAACTTTTTAGAAACTTATTTCATAATTTTTGGGCTTATTTATAGTAGTTATGCATTTTTTACTTTTGCATGTATTGAGAACAATCTTCTCATGAGTTCAGTATAAACTAAACTAAAATCTAAATATTTTTATAGAAACCAGCTACTCATAGTCTCAAAAATTTATAAAATTTATTTCATATATTTAGGATTTATTGTGTAAACTTTTTAAATAATGACCATACTATACTACATAAAAATTTAAATTAATTTTTTTTAAAAAGGTGTAAAATTAAATATTTTTGCATAAACATGGATATTATGGTATTAACAGGGCTTATGAATTGGTTTCACTATACTTTGAATGTATATGCACTAGTTATTGTTATTTAGATTTTCTATGCATTGAATAATGACCTATTTACAAATTTAATTCAAACTTGGTTCAAATCTAAATGTTTCTACAGAAATTGAATGCTTATGATCTCAAGAGTATGTAGAAATTTATTTTATCAATCTAGGAGTTAGGGTTTACATACTTTTTATAGTGACCATATTAGGTATATTCATATTTTAAATTCAAATATTTTGTACAGAGATCTAAAATTAAATATTTTTACATATTCTGAATGATTAGGATTTTAGATGAATTTAAAAAGTTATTTTACTAGAATTAGACTAAGGATGCAAAAAGATATGGCCAATTGAATGCTTTATGGTTTGAAAAATGCTGAGAAATTGAAAAATTACCAGAATGGAAAGTATGTTTCCAAGCAGAGAAATTGTCTTTCCATTTTTGTGTGGTTTTCAAATCATCTGTGATGACAGGTCGGGCCTGCGTGGCAGCTTTTGTGTTGTGGTGTGGTGTCTGACATGGCGGTCCCACGCGCTAGTAACAGGAAAACAGAGGACGATCTCAGTGGATGGTAATTTAAGCATCAGTGATCATAAAGGAGCCTGATTTGAGTTGTTGAGCGTGGTGAGGAGTTTATGGATGCACTGAGATGTTCCATGCTGATTGTATTGGGAATTGGGATGGCATTCACCGAGTTGCACGAATCGGGTTTTACTTTTTTTGGTGGAGTTCAGCGGCAATGGCAAATTAGACAGCACTACTGGCTTGGTTCAGCAGAGATGTTCTAGGGATGTGTGTCGCTGCTAGTGGTGAGTATTTGCAGGCCTTTATTGGCAATAAAGGCAGCAGCCACAGTAGTGTGATCGGGGAAGGCAGTGGCGATCAAAATTGTGGTGGTCAAGCTGGTGCAGGGCATGGCTGGAGCAGTGCTGGGGCAGGGTATGTTCATACATTACTACATAGAAGGTTATTATCGACGATTAAAAAAGTCATCACAAACAATTTTGTGGGTCGTCTGTAATTATGTGTCAGTGATATATACACATATCACAGACGGTTCCAAAACTGACTGTGAAAAGACATATCACAGACAATTTTCAACTCTGTGATATATTTTTCCCCTAACTCTCTTGGCAGAACTTCCATAATTAATATATGCTATTCGAAATTTTATTCTGCTTAGATATTTATGCAATGATATTTACAAGACACAACCAGTTATAGATTTTGCAATTGAATATCAAAACATTCTAGATGCATGGAGGCAACAGCTTGTCTGATAAGGAAGGTCTTAAAATATGAATATTTGTAGCACTTTTATCACTTTTCTTATTCTAATATTGATGGATTCCAACGCAAAATCCAATTCCATGAACAGTTCATTCTAAAAGTTGTCATGCTCTGATTTATTTTTCATTTCATCCTTATCCCGAATGAGAATACTATATGCAATCTATTTTCACTCTGATCCTGTTCCTATACACGAAATGCATGCGTCTACGCTATGAACCTGTATCGGTATATTTATATAGGGGTCTGAGGTCATGTTACAAACGGTTTGTAGTTAGAACTGTTTGTGATATGAATTTATCACAGATGGTTCGTATTTAAAACCATCTGTGATATCACTGATGGTTTATGAAAAGTATCATTTGCGATTGTCTCATTGATAGTTTCACTATAGAACCGTCAGTTATGTTCTTTATCATAGATAGTTTTTTCTAACAGTTTGTGTTGAGATGTCTAATATAAGTTTTTCTACAGTAGTGCTAGCATGTTTTGGGCGATGTGTTGTGGCTGTATACGATGGTGGCTAGTCGATTCAACTTGAGCTCGAGAGAGTTCGGTTGACCAGAGCACAGTGAGGCGGTGGTTCGAGCTATGAGAGAAGCCAGAATGGCTGGGTTGCAGGGTAGGGAGATGGCAGTGTGGCGCTGAATCATGGTCAGGTTCACATGGTGCTGGCGAGATTAGGCTGTGATCCAAGGTTTGCCGTGATGGAAGACACGGTGCTACTCTAGTCGAAAACAAAATTTTTCTACCGCGAACACCCAGGAATCATGCGAGTCAAAGATCATGGAGCATTACCCTTGGAGCACGTTAGCAGCGGAAGTAGAGTGGGTGAAGCCTCCCCGCGTGCTCCGAAGCACTGTACGTAGTCGAACGTACTCCCGACTGCTCGGCCGAGTGCTCGCGTGATCGCCCGAGTGCTCGCCGGACCGCTCGAGTGCTTGCCGAGTGATCGCCTGAGTCCTTGACGTCTCCTCGCCGTGGGTGCACGACGTAGCGGATGTAGATGTGCACGCGCAGGTTGGAGAGGGTGAAACCGATCGCCGATCAGCGCCGAGGACAGATGCAACGGCGCCTCTACGGTATCCACACGTCCAGGGGTGGAATGTCGTGCGCCGGTGTGCTAGCACCACGCGCGCGACGGCTAGGGTTTCTGGCAGGGGTAGAGGTCGATGGCTAGGGTTTCGTGGTGGGGAGAGCCTAGTGGCAGCACACCCCCATGCCCCTTTATATAGAGTGCACTAACGGGCCTTCTACAATAGAAGCCCATTAGGACTCACGCTAATGGATCTTCTACAGTAGAAATCCATTAGGACGCCAGAGGATCCAAATCCGTGTAAACCCACTAATGGATCCAATCCATCAGACATGATCCAACCCGTTAAGTGTGTGACCCGTTAGGTTCATGCATAGAACGGCCATAGCCCCGAAACCTCTTTTCTAGACCATCAGACAACAGTGGTTCCTAGCAGGACATGTTGTCCCCCGAATGCACAGAATGATCGTATCGGCTGAACCTTGATATACTCATATACCGATCCTTTTGCCACGCGATACCAGTCAAGCTCAAGGCAAGATGTGTGCCATCCTTGTGGTAGCTCGACCCATTCACTCGTCAATGTAATGGATATAATTCGTGATTAACACTTTAATCACTTTGGCATGGCCATGCACTTTTCCTTATCCATCCACACCGAGGGGCCCAGAGATATCTCTCCCGTTATCAAGGAGGGGCAAATTCCATCTTGATCTCTTATATCTCACGTCATGTTTCTTGGCATACCCGTAAGCTACCTTTATAGCTCCCCTGTTACGGAGAAGCATTTGACAGCCCCAAGGTATACAATTACACATGCTGAGAATCAATAAGAATCTCAGGTCGAAGGATCGTATAGGTATACCACTCGAGACTACATCTGATGGCACTTCTAAGATAACAATCTCATCGTGTGTCTTGAGTGGGTCTATCCAACCCCATGTTCTCTAACATGTGCCCACATTCTTGATTTGATATCTCCATATCTATGGTATGTGAAACATTACCATCAATCAATACATGTCTTTGGTCGATCACTATTGTCCCACATAATGATATGTGACCAGGGATCGTTTAGAATAATATCATATAACCAATATGTTTCACAATTAAGTCATACTCAATGAACAAAGGAATGACATTTATTCATGGAACTGATAAGTACATGAACACAGACATATGATACAATCATCTCATATGATCGCCTCTAGGGCATATCACCAACATGCCGTGGTAGCAAGATTGTGGGCGTTTGGCTGTCGTGGTGAGGATTTAGCAAGAGTGAGGTAGTGCAAGGCTCAGCTGAGGAGAGAGCGGGTCAGGGCAAAGAGGGCAAGGTCATCGCCTAAGCGGGCGAGCCACAGTGGTCCCCACATGCTAGTGAGAGCAAGGAGATAAAACTGGAATTCTTTGGTTTGTCTGAACAGGGTTTCAACTTTAATTCAACTGTCAAACAAAGATTAAAATTTTTTAAACCTTTTGTGTTGTGTTCCCAACGAAGTTCTTATCTTCTCCTAAAAATTTCAGTTCATAATCTTATGTAACACCCCGGCTCCACATTGAGCCCCGAATGCTACCAACTTCCAAACTCATTAACAATTTTCGGCAGCATCTGTAACACCCCGGAGCCAACCATTCCGCGAGTGCTACTAAGACCTCTAATAACGCTAGCGGAGGATAATTCTAAGGCAATTAAAAAGCTTAACGGATTTGCTAGAAATTTCGGCATGACCTCTCTAGAAGTAGGGGTCATCCACTCAGCAGACAAATAAACAACAGTTATACGATAATCACAATACTAGTCATCCAAGATGACACATACTAGCAGAAGCATAAAGGAATTATCACACAACCAACTAGTAAATAACAATTCCGCAACAACGAATAACATAATTACAACACTAGCTAAGTCCAGACACTATATTCATTTTAGGTGGGTTGAAGGTGACCGAAGTCGTGATTGTGTCTCTACACCCATCCCGGCGCAACAACTTCAAGGTACCTAAAAAAACAAATGACAAACAAGCGTGAGTTCAAAAACTCAGCAAAGTGCATCAAATCAACATAATTAACCAACTAACACATTCAAACCAACAACAAGATTAGAACTCTCATATGAATCAACCAATACATGAAACAAAGTATATCAATACATTTACCTCGTTGCGTATCTGTAATACCGCAAATTTTCTTTGCTTGGGTTTCCGCCAGAATTGTTTACCACCTTCTTGATTCAAGGTTCGGCCGTCGCGCGGTTATTAATTCTATTAAAGGTTTTGGGTTTTTCCGTGAATTAGTTATCGGATTGGGTGTTTTTTTTCTCCGTGCCGTTTAGTTTTGCGGGAAGTTGTCTATCCTGACAATTGTCGTTTCGCGCCAAGAATTTAATTTTTTGGCTCACGCTAATGGTTAAAAGTTGGGTTTTTGTTTTAAGAGGGGTTTTTGGGAATTTTTCCCCTCCCTCACCTAATCCCTCTCTCTCTTCTTTATATGTGTGGCTAGCATTGTTTGGAAGAGCCAGCCAACTCCCCATTTTTCTCCATCCACTGATGCTTGTCCCTTTCCCTGGCCTTCCTCCTGCCAAACCATTCCCTGGCGCCTTCCCTCCCTGCGCCTCCTCTCCAGAGCAGCAATCGGCAGCAGCAAACAGCAACAGCAAGCAGCAATCGGCAGTAGCAAGCAGCAAACGGCAGCAGCAAGCAGTAGCTGGCTCGGTGCTCCCTCCCCCTGAACGAAGGCCTCCCTGTTGGCTGCCTCTGACCTTGCTCCGGCGATGCTCCGGCCCGGCTCCGGCGACCCCTCCCCAAGGCCGGCGAGCTCCTCCTTCCCCCTCTTGTGGCAGCTCTCCCCCACCTCCCTCATCCCTCCATGAGAAAGACTTGAGGTAAACCCTAGGTCCTTGGGGCATTTTAATGGTTGCATGTAAGGTGTTTGATCAAATGCCCAGCTAGGATCCTTGTTTTTGTGATGCTTTTAGTTGAGGGATTTGGAGTCTAGAGTGTTTTTTTCGAGATTTTTGCTTGAGCTGGTTGCTGTCCCGCTGTTTGGACGGCCATTTGAAAATTCTGCAAGCCTTTCCTGGGGGTTTGGCTATAACGAAAGTTGTAGATAATTGAATTACCTTTCAATAGAGACTGAAATCATCAAGTTTCGTTCAGCCATTTAAAAGTTATGGCTATTTTACCGAGTGCTGTCCAATTCCTGTCGTGATTGGTTCAGTCTGTGTTCTTCTGCAAATTAGAGCATTGTAGAGGCCGAATTAGACTTTTTCATTGCCTGGAAAAAGTTAGAATTTTTCGAGTAGATTGAGAAAATGTATTCGTTTTTGTGATTTGGAGTTGTAGAACTCAAGTTATGATCATTTTGGTGTATGCTGTCCGGATTGAGTTAATTTTTGCGTTTGTCTGCTGTTCGTCGTAAAACTGAGATTAATCGGTGCATTTCCCGATCAGTCGGCTGTAGAAGAAGTTGTAGAGTTGTCTCTTGCGATCGTTTAAAGCCTAGGTTCATCCTTTTCGGAGTAGCCGTTTGGAAGTTACGGCATTTTCAATGCCGGCTGTCCAGATTTGCTTAAGTGGTTATGAGAGATGTTTTGGTTCCGATTGTAGATGTGTATATGTGGAGTTGTTTTCTTCTGTCGCTTTGTACCAAGTGTGTATGAAATTGAGTTGGATGAATATTGTTTTATTTGCGGGAAAGGTTACGTCGGGAGTGGCCTCAACTGTATGCCACTCCATTCTTTCGTCGGTAAAAGGCAAGTGCATCGATTGTTGAATTCTTGCAGTATTGATTGTTTGTTGTGTTAGTTGCTATATAAATTGATAATGCATGATATTGCAATGTTGGCATCTCTACTGTGTGTAGGACTTGTGAATATCCATGAATGAGATTTATGCTTGTGGCTATGAAAGAAGGAAATGAGAACATGTGAATGGGTTACCTCTTATTTATTCCATGATTATGCTCCCTAGAATGTTTAGGCTAATGGGAACCTAAAGGATATAAGATTTCAGATATGAAATGGTTCGATTTGTGGACATAATAGACGATTGTGGCGTTTATGTGAGTGGTGATGATATATGTGTATTCATGAAAAGTGCATCTTTGGATTGATTGCTTGTGGGTTGTTTGTTGGACCCCATATAATTGCCAAATTGACACATTGCTATGTCGCACGTTCATAAGAGTGCTCACTACTATGATAGGTGAATGTGAATAATGAAGCTGTGAGGTTGGATTAATAGAAGTAGTTGAATTGCGATCATGAAAATTGAGTATGTCTTTGGTGCGAGTGTTAATGATAAAGGTGACCATGTTGATAAGATTTGTTGAGAATATGGATATGAGTGTTGAGAAGGCGATTTGAGTGTTGAGAATGACATTTGCATAAGTGCATTCATGACAAGTGCATCGAGCCAGGTCGGTGAGAAAGTCATATGAGTTATATGACTAATCCGAGTGCTCAGAGAGCCTACCAGTAGTCCCATCCTTTGGCGTGGATGGGAGCGGTGATAAGTGTAGGACCGCTCATTGGGTAGCGGGCAAGTCTGTTTTGAGCAGCCCTTCCACGGATGGTTGGGTTTGAGGGCACGACGACGGGTGGTGCTCGCAATACCATATATGCTAAAAAGAGGAGATGAGTCATGCATGGTGCATCATATGCATGAGAATGGTGAAATATGCATGAAAATGGTGAAATGAGATGAGCATATGAACATGCAAACGCATTTGCATTGCATTGACAATTAGTAATCATGCTTAATAAGTTGATTGTGATGTATGGTTATGAGATTCTTCATTTGTATGGCATATATGCATTTGCATTGCATTGACAATGAGGAATCATGCTTAATAAGTTGATTGTGATGTATGGATATGAGATTCTTCATTTGTATGGCATATGTGCATTTGCATTGCATTGACAATGAGGAATCATGCTTAATAAGTTGATTGTGATGTATGGATATGAGGTTTTTCATTTGTATGACATATGTGTATTTGCATTGCATTGACAATGATGAATCATATTTAAATGAGTTCTTTGTGATGTATGGATATGATATTCTCCTTTGGTATGTTTCGTGCATCAAAGAGGGCATTCAAAGTTGCATTGCATTCTAATGATGATTTGAGTTAAATGGAAATGTGTTGAGTTGGGATTGAGACGTGAGCTTCCCAAGGGAAAAGATTAAAGAGGTAGGTGTACGAATTTAGTAATGAAGTGAAACAGGTGAACGCGTATGGTGCATTACACGATTGTAGAAGTGTGATGGATTATTTCAGATTCTGCATGTCCATGTATGGTTGCAAGGTATGATTTATGTTTTCCAGTTAAATGCTATGCTTATGTAAAGAGGATGAGTATGCTCCTAAGTAGGAAATGCGATTAACTATGAATTTATTCCTTGATGTATTTTCTTTGAGTCTTCGACTCACGCTTGTTGTTATTAATTGCGAGTGCCTTGAAGTCATGTCGGCGGATGGGAGTAGAGCACGCGTGCGACTTCTGGCCACCAACAACCCATTTAATTGTTTCATTAGTAATGGTTGTAATAATCTGCGATTGTATTATGTTGATCGGCGTTGCGTAGTTGGTTAATTGCCGATTGAAAATGTGATTGATTATCTAAGGACTGTTAGAATGATATCATATAAGCGCTATCTTCATCTCACGAGTGGATGTCCGAGTTTTAGGGAGGTCTTCTTGAAATTTCTAATAATTTGGTATGTTGCTAAACAATTTTAGTTGTATGGCTAAATTGTTCTAGTGTCTTGTGCTTCTTTGTTGGAGTGCGTGAGGGTGTAACATTGAGCACGCGGGGTGTGCGGTGTTACAAAGATCTCACATACATACCTCATTAAACTTCTTTGGATGGGTCCACGACTCCATCCCAGCTCCTCACATTTCCATTTAACACCCAAAACTTATCATAGAACATAACACACACATAATTCATCCACATGATTCAATATGCAAGCTCAAGAATATCTCACCTCATTCACAATTTATCAACCATATGATGCATTATGCTTATGAATGTCTCATTTCATTCACAATCTTCATACATATGATGCATCATGCATGCTCATTTCATTAGCACATATCGGTATTGCCGAGTGCACACCCGTCGGTGTGCACCCTCACTCCCCTCCATCCCGTGGAGGGTGCCTACTCTTACTGACTCGTTCCCGTACAACCGCATGTATGGGACTACGAGGTAGGACTTTCGTGTTCACTACGTGTGAACACAGAGGCCCGCATCAGAATAGGACGCCTCTTCCATCATGAATGCGCAAATGCAATATTCATGACAAGATGCAATTTACAATCATTACTAGCATTTGCATAACCACAACCATAACATACACCCATTCCTTATTTCAATTCTTAGGATGTCATTCATGCCAATTTAATCAAATTCCAAATTAGTCACATGGTAAAGCAAACATCATTCCTACCATGCTAGTTTAACACGACAACAGCCATTTCATAACGCTACCAATAATTCACATCGCAATACACTTGCCTTTAACGCTCACGGGGCGTTAAGACGGGAGGTCGATGTTGCTCCCGGGTTCACACCATCTGCAATAGAATGATATCCACTCAAAAACATGCTACTACAGCAAGCAACCCAAAACAAAAAGACATCGAACCTACGGATCGCCCCAAACTCTGAAACCTGAAATCTGCCGCTCGGGACAGCACACTTCAACAGGCCATAACTTGGGCTATACAACTCCAAATCAAGTAAACGAGTACATTTTCTTGAACGGCAGGAAATTTTCCACCTTTTTCTAAGTATACAAAAAGTGTGGTTCGGCCTCTAAATTCCTCTAATCTGCAGTTGAACACAAACTGCCCCAATCGCGACACAATTGGACAGCGCTCGGTAAAACGACCACAACTTTTAAACGGCTGAACAAAATTTAGTGATTTCAGTCTCTATTGAAAGGTAATTCGATTATCTACAACTTTCGAAACAGCTGGACCCCCAGGAAACGCTTTCAAGGCCCTCGAATCGAAGCTCCAACACACTGCCAGCGCACAGCCCGAACGAGACTATGATTTCCCTCCAAATAGAATCACTTTTACCCCCAAAATTTCAGATCTAGGAACCCTAGAACCTACTTAACCAGGAAATATCCCCATTAGAGCACCTCTAAGAAGAAATCATACCTCTCTAGGTCTCCTTGGAGGAGGATGAGGGAGGGAAGAAGCTGCCACAAGAGGGGGAGGACGAGCTCATGGCCAAAGGGAAGGTTCTTGGCGTTTCACCAGTCTTTGGGGCGGAGGCTAGCCGGAGCTGGAGGTGGAGGGGTCGTTGCTGGCTGCTAGGGGTGGCACCGGCCTTGGGGAGCAGCAGGAGGCGCCAGGAGTCGAGGGCGCCAGGCAGAAAGAATGGCGCCAGGGCAGCAAGAATGGCGCCAGGAGCAAAGAACATGCAAAGTGGGGAGTGGAGAAAGGGGAGTCGGCTGGGGGGAGGAAAAATGGGAGGAGAGCTAGGGATTCACCTACCTCCTCACTTCCTTTTATACTCAACAATGCTAAAGACCACCACCCCAAATTTCCAAAGATAGAAATTCAAACTCTTGGCGAAAAGAAAATCCGTTGAGTAAAACCTGCCGCAGAAAAAAAAATACGGCTCAGAGAAATTCCCTTTCGATATGCATTCAACATAACTCAAAACCTTTAGATAAGATTCTTAAAATTGCGAGACGACAAAAACAATTCCGGCCCAAACTCTGGTAAAACAATTCGCGGTATTACATCTTATCTGTACAATTTTATAGAATTCTAAAAAGACTGCTATTACATTTATTTATTCCATTTTTTTATTTTTATGAGGCCCAAAATAAGGTTTAATTTGTTTTAACTTTTTTGTATGATCATCGGGGTATACATAGGTTACCATAAAAATTTAAAAGGATGATCAATTATGTGTGATTTTCTAAAATTCTAACAATGTTTTTGCTAATTAATTACAGTTTCTATTTTTGATTTTATAATTTCAACAAATAAGGTTGGATAACTCTCATCAAATCATATAAATTATGTAATAAAGTTCTAGGTAAGTTCAAAAATCTTGGTTGTACACTGTACCCAAAAGGATCTAAAGGAACTGAAGTGGTGAAAGAGACTAGATTTTGAAATTATGTTCAAATGCTCATATCATTTTCTATATCTGTCATCATATATACCATAGCTTTTGCAACAGAGACTTTCTGTTCTCCCTGAAGTTCCATAGCTCTGGCACATGGTACTTCCCACACGGATTGTACTCCTTTCACTCAAGGAGGGTCTGTATGATGGCATTGTATGTCGTATTCCTCCATTCTTCCTTCGAAGCATGGAGTTTCTGTAACACCCCTACACCCCACGCACCATGAATGTTACACCCTCAAGCACCAATATTACAAACACCAAGAAATGCTAGAAAAGCAAGCTAATACTAGAGGTTTGCGGACTTAACTAAAAATTTTGGCAAGACCTCCCTAAAACTCCGGACATCCACTCATCAAACAAAAGAACAATTAATATGTATGAAGCAATTCATGACATCTAGATAGCTAGCATACCCAAATAAGCATATGACATGGAAGAGCAAGTACAACATATAACAACCATAGTATCATTCATAGTGATGGGAGCAAAACAAAGCGATAACCACATAGTGAATCACATGAACTTTTAAGATACATGAGTTCAACCAAACATAAGAGAAATATATTACAACGACTCTAACTACATGGATGATTAGTATGAGTGAAGTGGTGCTAAACCCTTTTCCCATATGCTGCTCTCCATGTACCTAAAAACAATTAAATAAACAAGTGTGAGTCCAAAACTCAGCAAAGTGTGTCAAATAATAATTTCATAACCAATTAACGCATTTAAATCAACATGATTATAATTCTTATACAACTTAGCAAGTGCATAATACAATTATATCAACACCATTTACCTCTTTCACTTCATTGCTTAATTCCTACACATACCTCATTAGATCTCTTTGGGTGAGTCCACGACTCTATCCCAACTTCTCACAGTACCATTTAACACACAAAACTCATTGTTAGTGATGCAATGCAATGTGCATGCTCATGAATGCATCTTTCTATTAGCTCATACCGGTATTGCCAAGTGCACACCCGTCAGTGTGCACCCTCATTCCCTTCCGTCCCGTGGAGGGCACCTACTCTTACTGACTCGCTCCCATCCACATCTGTAGATGGGACTACGAGGTAGGACTTTCGTGTTCACTACGTGTGAACACAGAGGCCCGCATCAATATGGGTCGCCTCTTTCATTATGAATGCACATATGCAATTTAACATACATAAATCACAAAGAAAATGCATTCCTTTCCAACATCCACATTTTCATCAACATGAACATAAATACACATGCACAATATCATTTTACTCATAATCATCACTTTATCATCTTCATCATCACAACATACTCATCTATAACAATTCATAATCATTCAACAATCCTTTTTCGATATAAACATACTCACAAATATACCAATGTGGCTAGCATACATATAATCATTAAAGTTAGCAAGGAAATGACATCCTAGCAATCATACTAATTGATACACTTGCCTTTAACCTCATGAAGTGGTGTGGTGCGAGGTTGAAGCCACATCCGAAGCCACACCTCCTGGAAAAAAATCACATATTCATGCATCTTAAAACAAAGCAATCAAAATTCAAGCAACAATTAATAATAACTCTTTCGCTCTAAGCGTAATGCGCTTTAACTTTCTCATTTCGACTAATTCATCCTCTCACACAATTCCAACTCAACTTCATACACCAATTCAACACTAAAACCAAACTACGGCCATACCGGACAGCAACCACTCAAACAATCATAACTTTTACATCGTTGATCCAAATTGAGTGAACCTAGTTTCTAATTAATCACAAGAGGATAATCTAAAACTCTACTACAGCCATTTATTCAGGAGATGTATAAATAATTCCCAGATCAGATATAAACAGAGATTATATACATTGACAGTAGTTCTGAACAGCAGGTACTAAAATGAGCATAACTTTTAATTGGCTAAGCAAAAACTTGCATTCTTAGGCTCCAAATGACCACGAGAGGATAATCTACAATTAACATTTAGCCATTAATTTAGAAGATGCATAAATAATTCCCAGATCAGATATGAACAGAGGTTATATGCATTAACAGTAGTTCTGAACAGCAGGTACTAAAATGAGCATAACTTTTAATTGGCTAAGCAAAAACTTGCATTCTTGGGCTCTAAATGACCACAAGAGGATAATATACAATTAATATTTATCCTTTCATTCAGGAGATTCATAAATAATTTCCAGATCGGATATGAACAGAGGTTATATGCATTGACAGTAGTTCTGAACAACAGGTACTAAAATGAGCATAACTTTTAATTGGCTAAGCAAAATTTAGTGTTCTTGGTTCAGATTAAAGAGGATTTGATGAGCTACAACTTTCTCTATAGCTAAATGTTCAAAAAATGCTTTTGACTAGCTCAAAACTTAACCCTAACTGCAAGAACAGATCAACCTGAAAACTGAAATTTTCCCTCCAAAGCCTAGACCACCATTTCCCTCCAAAATCCTCAAAATCCCAACCCTAGGACACCCGAACCAGCTAGATATCCCATTGGCACAGCAAGCAACCTCACAAAACCACAAAATCCTCACCTCCTTGCACATGAGGAAGAAGGGGGAAAAGGGAGGGCTGCTGCTCGCAATGGGGCAGGAGGCCGGCTGGAGGAGGAGGAGCACCAGGGAGGGAGGGGTGCCGGCGAGGAGGGAGTAGGGAGGGCACTGCCATGGGGAGGAAGGAGGCCTGGGGAGGGAGGAGAGGGAGGAGAGGAAGGGCTACTGTTGGGTGGGGAAAGGGGAAAACAAAACTGGGTGGGGGAGAGGAGGAGGGAAGGGGAAAAAAAGAAATAGGGGTGTGGGGAGAGAAAATTGCAACCGCGACAGAGAAAAATTCATCTACGACAACAAATTTTTATTTGCGACATTACAGTTTCTCATCATTCTCCATAATAATTTTTTGCATTATTGTGTGCATATAAGTACACTGTAGATTGTAAACATTTTCTGTGAAAAAGGTTGCATGTATAACCAATGGGGTTAGCAATATTTTAGAGACATCCAGTTCAAATAATTATTCATTGATACAAGAACATAAGTTCACAAAGTAATAATGAAAAGTAAAAATTCAAATAATTCAAAGCTTTAGATTACATGCACAACATACAAAGATTTAATGGACAAAAAGGATGCTAACAACTATGAAGGAAAAGTATCTAGAAACAACGTCAATCAACATGATTAAAATAGTTACCTTTGCCTTTGTAGCGACCCCTATTTTTACATAAATGAAAAAATTGAAATCTCATGTGCACACTGTACTAGTCCCTGGATCAGTAGCTAGTACGCACATTTACAATAATTGGAATCACAACCATACATTATATTAATTAGGTGGAAACTAGTAAACATATAAATCTTACAACTCAGAGTATAAGGCAACAAAAGAAGCAAAGCCTGGTAATGTGTCCATCCATCCCGCAGGCAACTGACGAGGCATAAATCCCTAGAAAAGATCGCTTTAATGAAGATCCCGCAACCTGCGATAAACAAAACTTCGAAGCTTAGTTGACTAATCCACCTAAAACAACAAATTAAGCAAGGGTGAGTACTTTCGTACTCCGCAAGACTTAAGGTGGTATTTGCAAATGCATAAGTGCAGGCCAAGTCAAAGGAGGCTACTACAGTTAATTTGCGTAAAGTGAAATTGAATTTGTAAATCAAGTTATTTGCAAACGGAATTTATAAGAGCAAGTTTGATATGAAATAAGTAAAGCATAAGAAATACTCACAATCCATTGTGCATCCAATAATCCAATATCCAAATCCATAATCCAATCATAAAATCCATCAATGTCGTTCCGTTGACATGAGGACATAATCATTCATCCAATAATCCACATATGAAATCCAACAATATCGGTCCATTGGCATAATCATTTATCCAACAATATCAATCCATTGATATGAAATCATAACCAGTTTCAAAACAAGATCCAACCCAAAACCCATTTTAGAAAATACCAAAGTCTAACATTGGAATGACTTCACCAAGTGCCCATGACCGCGGATGCGGCTAATCGATTAGATTTAAACTCTGCAGAGGTGTACAACTTTACCCACAAGTCATGATCTTTCGATCATACATAGCCGTTACATTACCTAGACATGACTTTGGTCTAGCCCGGGACGTTAACCCCCACCATAGAACTAGAAACACACACGCAAGTCGTGGATCCACTTTCACACACCCAACACAATATTTCTAAACATGGTAGGGCGTACACCGTTGCATTAGCAAGTAGAGACCCCGTCAAGCAAACCTGACTGGAATGCCTGTGCAAGCTCCCGCCTTCCCAAAAGAATAAAGTCATGTCTAAATAACTTAATAGGCTAAGGCTACCCCATAAATAGCTCTCGTGGTTGTACGGAAATCTTGGATCAATAACGTCCCATTGCTCAGTCCTTAATCTGACACGGGCGATTCTCCACCCTACACTACGTGCAAGACCCTTATTGCACATCCGGCTATTGCCAATAGTCGCTCGCATCGAAACCATAGTTTTATTTTAAAATTTTTAACCAAAATAACCACTATCCAACAGTATCATACCCAAACGCATTTTCCATTTCTCAAGAAACAACTTTTGATCTGATCATCATCCTCGTTGATTCATCGTTGATTCTAGAGCATGGCTAAGCATAATTATTAAATCACTTATATGCAATTTGACATTATATATTGTCTAACCTTGTCCTATAGTTATGAAGGTTCACATATTCATACTTATCAAGGGGGTTCCATGAACAACAGGTATACTCTACCGTAACCACAAAATAGTGAATTTAAGAAAGTAATCATATGCATGAAACCATTTGAGAAACAAAAGAAAAATAAACACTGGGTTCAATATGATCAAAGGGGTGCTTGCCTTGCTTAATCACTGTTTACGACGATGACGGAATCGAAGATGACGAAGGCGACGACGGAATCAACAGCGTTAGGTTCTACACGTCGATCAACGGAAACATAGTGAATAACTAACTTTAAGAAGGGCAAAAAGAAAATAGATAGCAAGAACAAATAAAGACTTCACAAGAAATAGGAATTGCTCTTTATGAATTTATTAATCTTGTTTTATGAATTCAAGATGCAAAAATTATTTAGATTAATAGAATTAATCATTAGTGGCAAGGTTCACTGATTCTAATATTCATAATATGGGTTTCTGGCAACTTTATCACTTAGGGGGTTTTTGAACTAATAAGATTATTATGCAATCCTTGATGAAATAAGATTCTTTCTATAGAATATGGTAGTATAAACTTTGTAGAGTTTTTCTAAATTAGTTTTACAGATTTTAGCATTTAGATGAGTTATTCAATCTATTGTTGAAATAGCCTAAATGATCACAATGCTAACGTTAAATCGGTCAAGACAAAGTTTAAGTTTGCGACTACACTATACATGATCCTTTATTTATTTTTTAGGTATTAGTAGGGTGCCATCCTAGGAATGTTTTAAAGTTGGTTTGGCATTATTTTGATTTTAACCGCAATAGATTACCTATTTATTTACTATTGTAATTAACATTTTCTTTCATTAAAAGAATGCAAATTAAACATTATCATAAACATTTTTATGTACATTAATCCTTGCTGATTTCAGGAAATTAATACAAATTATTTCCTCATTTTATGAGCTTTTATGCTTTCATTTTTATTAATGGCCATATGAAGCTTTAATAATGATTGCAAAGAAAATATATTAAACTTAGTTCAAAAATTAAATATCTTTGATGACTAGGTTTATTATAATTCTAGAGGCACATAAGAATTTATTTTATGATTTTATAAGTT
Source organism: Guadua angustifolia (assembly GCA_036346375.1). NCBI lineage: Eukaryota > Viridiplantae > Streptophyta > Magnoliopsida > Poales > Poaceae > Guadua > Guadua angustifolia. The sequence continues at coordinate 16,192,681 of CM070516.1, read as the reverse complement.
ATATTTTTCATATGTGCAATAGGTCCATAGTAGTGTGTTTATATCATTTTAAATTTTAATAATTGTTCTATGACTCAAAAATTAAACATTTTTATATATTCTAATTCATCTTGGTCTATTCATCATATGAATATTTATTTTATCATTTTGTGCCTTCTTGTGCATAACTTTGTACTAATGATCATAATAGGGTTATAATCAATGTTTAATTCAAACAATTATTCTACAGTTCAAAAATTAAATATTTTTGTATATTTAGATTCTTCTTGATATTAGATGAATATACAAATTTGTTTCATTGAAATTAGATTAATATTTCAAAAGATATTCATGATTGAAACCTATTCGGTTTTGAAATTGATTGGAAAAATTGGAAATACGTCTTCATAATAGTGGAAGCGCATTATCTGGGTTGAACTGGAGTTTCTTGGTGTCATCGACAGAGATGGCCCACGCGACAGAGACCAAGTAGGGCAGGGGCGAAGGGCTGAACGGCGGCGATGCTCCGGTGACTTTCCGGCAACGGCGAAGGCATGAGGAGCAAGAGCTCGACGAGGCGCATCCGGAGGAGGAACTAAATTGGCCGGAGATGAAGCGATGAGGTGCGCGCTGAGCTCCAAGCGGCGGTGCTAATGGCGGACGGTGGTGAGCAAGAACGAAGGCAAGGAAGCTCGAGGGGGTTCCGGTTTTAGCATAAGAGAGACATGGGGATTCTATTTTTAGGCTTAGCTCGGCCGGAGAAACACTGGGTTGGGCTGCCCTCGTCGGCCGGCCCTGGAGAAGAAGAGCTCACGGTGGTGACACGATTTTGCATGGGAGAAGGTGAAGATTTTTGGGGGCTCTTAATCAGTAGAGCTTGGGGATGCTAAGGTTCAATTTAATTTGGAAATGGATGATTGTATGACTGGAATTTCGAGTGGCTCTGAGCTTCTGAACTTGCGGTCATGGCAGAAATGCGCATCGATTTTGGTGGTCTAGGGACAAAGAGGAAGAAAGAGTAAAGGGGAAAGCTAGGCCTCGCTTCGGTGATCACAGGACGCTTTAGACCAAATTATTCAACAGATTGCTCACCCAATCACTGGAATTTCATTTTCTCCCCTTTTTGGTTTTCCCAGTGGAGAATAGCAAAAACAAGGAGGAATTAGTGTGTTGGTTCAGTGGGAAGTTGAGGATGACTGCGAAATCTCTAAGCGACGCGGGCTTGGCCTTTTATAGCGAGCCAAAAGGAGCTCTAGTGTTTGAACACTCGCGCGGCGGCTCGGTATTTTTGCGGCGGGGTGGCGCAGCTATCTCTGCAGTGCAGAGGAGCAGTGAGAGCAGGGTACGGTGTGGTAGAGCTGGCACAAGCATGGCGGTCCGGGCTGGCTTGGGCGGTGCTCTGGTACGCAGGGCAGGCGGCTGGTCGGGAATGTGCGAGAGAGCGTGAAGCACATGGAGAAGGAACAAGATTTGCTCGGGAGAAGAAGGAGAGGGGAGAAGCCAGGGCGTGGGGTGTCTGACCGGTGGGGTCGGGTCCCACTGGCAGTGAGAGAAGAATGCTGTGCCGAATGCCCGCGAAACACAGCAACCAATGAACCGGGCCCACTCGCCAGTGAAGGAAGGCAACCGACTTAAGGAGTCAACCGGCTTGGTTCAGTGAATTCGCATTAATTGTGCTGTCATTATTTGTTAGAGATTTTTAAAACTTTTTTTGTAGTCTCTTCTGGAAGTATGTGGTCTCCAGTAAAAATTTTATGTCGAAATAATTTGTATATTATTTATTAAAATTCTGACACTGTACAATGCACAGAATTTCTAATTTCTGTTTTTTGATTTATCAGACAATCCAAATATTTTTTAAACTTTTTGAAACTTTTTTTTTCGAATTAATTTGAGCTATGTATTCTTATGTAAAATTTTCAGCTCAAAATATTGCTCCAGTATTTTATAAAAATTCTGACATTCCATTTTATAGCTTTTTCTAGTTTCTGTATTTGAATTATTTGGAGGCTATCCAACCTGTTAAATTCTTGATATTTTTACCAGAGGTAAATCCTGTATAAAGTATGCTTTGGTAATTTTCTCAGCTTCAGATAAACTCTTAATATGTTTCATTAATTCGGATGATGCGCTGTTTCTAGTCAAGTTTGTCTTTTCCATCATTAATACTATTTTTACCATGCAGTAAAAATAAAAGTTACCAGGTAAAAAGTTTACCTGAGGGTTAAAAATCCAAATATAAATTTTTCAAGATTTTAATTTTATCTTTTTACCATTATCCATTCATTAATTCTCTTTATTGGTTTTTCATGCAAATGCAAAATTCCAAAGGAAATCCAAATAAAACCAATAATGTCAAGAAAATTCAGAAATAATAATATTCAAATTCAAAATGTACATTTTTATTTTACTGTATTTTTGGGATGTTACAGCCTTTCCATCAATAGTAGTGAGTTTGAAGGATGCTATTCTGATTTCCTGATCTCATTTTGTCATTTCATGCACATAAGTGTCGCTTCTTTTCTAAGTTACCTCTTGTACCTTTCAGTTTGCATGCCTTGACAAACACCTCTTAGATCAAGTTAACCCATTTGTTTAATACCAATAACTGATTGACTTCTAGTCATTTCTCTTAATCCCCACAAAAGCAATCATGTTGTTGTGAAAAGTATGTCTTGGTATAGCGGCTTCTTTCAGCTCTGCATTCGCCCCACACTCCTTAATTATGAGTACCTCGTTAAGAGATTCAATATCTTTTGATTTGTCATCTATGTTTTGCAATTTGTGTTTTATCTTATAAATCTTTTTTATTAACTCAGAAACTTCTTCACTTCTGTTCTGCTCCATTACATTAGACTTTTCCTTCAATTATTCTATCTCCACCTCAAGTTTTTGTTTGGCATCCAACAGTTTTTCTATGTCGTATATCTTTTTTGTAGGCTCTATTTTTTCTATTAAATTTGCAGTTATTAGGATAAAGCTTATCACTAGCAAACAAAGGGAACATGAAAAAGAAGTATCTTATAGATCTCAACAAATTTAATTAGGTTAATGGCCCAGAGAGTTATTTAGAAATATATGACATGTGGGTCTATGAGCCATCCAACATTTGTCTTCATTTTAAGGTTTCCTCAATACTATCGCGCACCTACCAGTAGACGCGAAGGATGACACAAAACATATGCAAAGGGATGCTACTTGCAACAGCTTTAGTCTCATTATGAAAAAGTGATAAAGCACACATCACAACATCATCTGATTAATTGAGTGCAACCTATCTAAATGATTCTCACATGAAGAAACATTTATTAAGAATGCAATGCAACAATTAAAAGGTAGTCATGAATTGTTAGTTCTCATGAAAGGTAAATAGTTATACAACAAGTTTCATACTTAATGTTTCGATACATGCCATACAATGCATATCTCGGTACAACAAATAAATGCCAACTCCCATCCCACTCTACTCCCCTGGAGCTCCTTAGGATCCTCCTCTCCCTCTTGATACTATCTACCCCCGCTAGATCCCTAACCTAGTGCTCTAAGAAAGAGGCCAAATGGGAAACCTCTATTCTAGGTCCGGGGTGTACTTCCATGCAAGCCATGCGGTACAAAGCCTGCCTACGTGGTTTCACAGGATAAATGGTAGTGGGTGCTACTAGAACTTGTGGGGGAAAAGAAGTACTAGCCTCAGCTACAAAGGTGTATTAATAGGTAGTGCTGAGCCTATAGGTGGTGGGTGAGTAGCTGGTAGGGTACTATAGGAGGTGTGGAGACAGTAGTGGATGGAATTGTGGGGCCGGGTGTCTGGTTCTGGGGGTAGAAGGTAGGAGTGCGGTCTGTAGGAGATCTCTCTCCATCTCGACAGTAGTAAGCTGCTATTGCCAATAAAGAGAGTGACCCTCTGCTCTATCTAAAGCCTCATTCACTCCCTCATTATAATGGTGTCAGCTATCATCATGTAGTTGCCAGTGACCCTCCTAGTTGAGGCTCATGACAACTCACTAGTACTCTCTATGCTAGGGTGAATGGGTGGTGGATGACTAGTGGATCTGGGATGAAAAGTAAGTAAGTTCCCAAATGAAGTGTCACTCAAATGTCTCCAAAATTGGGCTCTAAGAGCCATCATCACCTTTCTGGTGACATCCTGAAGGGTAAGAAATAATCAGGGTATGCCAATAGGTTGTGTGCTCTACGTAGTAGCTAGGTTGTAATGGTATACCCATAATGGCTACCCCGATCCTTGGCGTACTCCCATCATCATACACCTCCTAAAAGTAGTCTAAGTGTCCCCCTCCTAGCTCTTGTATCATATGCCACAGTAGCAGTACATGATGATCCTCAATATTTGCCCATAGAATCCTATAGTGCGACATCCTGCAAAAAGGTTGTAATCAGTATTGGTGGTCCAATTAAAATCAGCAAGACAATAAAGTTAAAACTACTACTATTATTTAATAAGACGAGAGTTACAATATATATAGTGCCATATAGCTAGTGAAATCTTTATTTTTGGGTTTCCTATCAGTCCATAGTTATTTATTGATACTACTTGTAGTGACCCACATAATTATCTCAAGGTAATGACAGTAACATCGCCATTACTTTGAGGTAATTACACTGATCTCGGCATATTAGCTAACAAAATATCGAGCGCACCTGACACTTTATTAGTTAATACACTGTGTTCAATGTGTTGCAGCAAAACAATAATTCAAGACTAAAATGAAAACTTATTAAAATCCATAGCCATGCAGTGCTACAAGTCTAAAAATACAAAGTCATACTGAAAGACCATGTGGAAGTCTACCCATGTTTGTAATGAGTAATTGACTGTAGTTGAGCTTGTGGTTCACAAGTTTGAGTTTGATCAATTTGTAAACTAGTTGGGACTGGTTGTGAACTAGTCGGGATAGTTTGTAAACTGGTTGGGACTGATTGTGAACTAGTCAAGACAGTTTGTAAACTGGTTGGGACAGTTTGTAAACTAGTTGGGAAAGATTGTAAACTAGTTGGGATAAATTGTGTATCATTCGGGCTATGTGTTGATTTAATTGCATATATTGTTGGACATTGCTATGTGATGTGTTTTCCTTGTCTACGATGGTTGTAGGACTTAGGAGTTAGGTCATGGTGAGGCGAAGGAGATCGGGACTAGGCTAGGAGAGCTGAGACCCAAATGGTCAAGGTGTCACCAAAGATGACTAAAATCAGGGAGTAGCTGCATGCCGAGAAGATAAGGAATGGATGAGATGCTAACTTGAAGTTGCTCAGATCAAGGAAAGCCGTTGGATCGCGGTCTAGAGGATAGAGTAATGGGTCAAGTTAGTGTGCTTTGAAAAGCATGCAAAATCCGTTATGTTGTTGGGTTTTGGGTCAGCCCATGTATGGTTGTGTGAGTTAATTCTAGCCCTTGATAAGGTTCCTTATGGGAGAAAAGAGTTATCCAAGGGTGGGGTTTGCTCCTAGTGTGCTATAAATAGATGGGGAGACATGGGTGTCTCCCTCTTGAGGGTTTTGAAGGTTCTAATACTCCGTTGAGTTTTGCCCATTTTATTGTGGGGCTTTGTAAACCTCTCTTCTAGAAATAAAAATTTCATTTCTCTATTTTGAATTACCTTTAGCATTTACATTACGCTTTAAATTCAGCATTTAAATTCTTGCAAGTTACCTTCTGTTCAACTGGATTTGCCTCCTCTCCTTCTAAGTGTTTTTGGATCTTATGCCAAGGATGAAAGATTGCTGGATGAATCTTCTATAAATCATATCCCAATCATCTAGGCAATCTACAACCTCTTCTTTTCAGTTTCTGCAAGAAATCGATCTTTATGCTTGGTAGAAGTAAGATCCTTGTAGATCGTGTTCTTGTTTGTTTGAAGGGTTATTCCTTGGTGTTCTTATTTGCTGTGATATGTGGGAGATCATCTAAGATCATCCTGATCATCAATTCCCACAAGCAAGCTAAGGGTGAAGTTTTTGTTTTTGACCTGGTTTTGGTGTAGCATTCTCTAAACTGAAAAAGTTTGAAAATTTAACATAAATCCTTGCAATTGAAGGTTAGAATAGATTCCTAATATCCATAGGAAGGTGCACACAAAGTTTCACGAGTTTTGGATCAGTCGATCAAAAGTTACAACAATCTTTGTTTTTGAGATCGTGTTGATTGTACTATTCACCTAAACACTGTTCATCCAACCAGTGCTACCGACCAGTTCATAGCACTGTTCATCCCAAACACTGTTTATCCGACTAGTGCTGCTGACCAGTTCGCAGTACTATTCATCCAACCAGTGCTACTAACCAGTGCAGTTTTATTGTGGATCTGAATACTGTTCTTTTAATCTCCTAGTCGGAGGGCACTATTCATCCAACCATCTGTTTGGATTATGTAGTAATTTGATTTGATATTTTGGTGGTTTGATTTTTAGGGAAAAATTTTATTTGTGATCATTTACCCCCTCTGATCGTCTTTTTGGTCCTTCAATTGGTATCAGAGTCCGGTTTTGCTCTTCCATAGATCTTGACTGATTTCAAGAGTAATGGCGATGGATAAGTATTCCACCAAGCTCCTATCTTTTCTAGAGTTGATTTTCCTTTCTAAAAGTTAAGAATGGAATCGTACATCATTGCCTAGGGCTTCTTGATTTGGCAGAAAGTGAAGCTCCTGTATGAGGTTCCTACTGATGAGAACGTCATAGTGTAACACCCCGGCGCCAAACGCACCACGAATGCTACCAAAAACTCTAAATAACAAACGACACCTCTACGAAAAGATTGAAACTGAATTTAATCTCTAAACTCTTAAACCGGCTTAAAACTAAGTCACCGAAATTTACAAAATTTCGGCATGACCTCTCTAGAACAGAGGACATCCACTCAGCAGACATAAGAACAATAGCAATTATATAATAATATCATAAGCAACTAAAGGAACCGACCAAGCACAAACATGGGTCGTGGTACCAATCAACCCCCATGACCCCAAGCATACACAAAATAACTCCCACAAATTACTTATTACAAAACATGAGCTCATTAAGTTTGAACACACAAGGTTAAAATGAAACTAGGGTGATAAGCCGTGACGTGCTACTACTCCCATCCCAGCATGCCGACTTCAGGGAACCTACACACATTTACAAAAAAAGAAACGTGAGTCGAAGACTCAGCAAGCACAACAAAGTAGCAATATCAATAACAATTAACATGCGTAATTCATAAACATGCCCATATTTTGGAATACTAAATTAACACGTATAACAAAAAGAAGAAATCACTATTGGTTACCTCATCAACTACCTTGTTCACGGATTTCACATACCTCATTAGACCACATGGAACGAGTCCACGACCTGATCCATTCTTAATCCTGTAATTTACCCTCAACCCAAAGGTCATCTGCTGCCATTCACCATTAGATTACCATGCAATGCATCTAACAAAACATATACAAGGAATTTGGCACACATCTTATTTAAACAATTTTGGGGAAGTTACCCCCACACCTTACCACTCACCAAAAGAGCCATTAAATGCAACGCTATGCAATACAAATATGTTGGAATGCTCAAGAGCATTTGTCATGAACAAAAAAAATGCAACCTTCATTCATTTCCAATCATAACATAGTCATAATTACTACGAAGCATCAACTCGTTCTCACATACATAACATAATACTTACTTTCGTGTATTCAAACACATTTAAACATGATTCATCATCGTCAATGCAATGCATATGCACATATGCCATACAAAACAGAATCTCACATCCATACATCACAAACAACTCAATGAACATGACTCACCATTGTCAATGCAATGCATATTTCACAATTCTCATGCATATGATGCATCATGCATGTCTCATTTCCTCTTTTAGCACATACTGGGGTATGGCCGAGTACACACCGTCGGTGTGCACCCTCTCATTCCCCTTCCACCCCGTGGTGGAGGGTGCCTACTCTTACTGACTCGCTCCCATACAACCACGTATATGGGACTACGAGGTAGGACTTTCGTACTCACTACATGTGAGCACAGAGGCCCACATCAGAATGGGTCGCCTCTTCCATCATGAGTGCACAAATGCAAATGACATAACAAATTTGCAAACTACACTCATTTCTCACATCCACAAATTACCATTCTCAACATTCAAATCACCTTCTCAACACTCGTATCCATATTCTCAACAAATCTTATCAACATGGTCAATCTGTCATTATCACTCGCACCAAAGACATAATCAATTTTCAAGATGGCAAATCAACTATTCTTATTAATCCAACCTCAAAACTTCCTTATTCACATTCACCTATCATAGTAGTAAGCAATCTCATGAATGTGTGATATAGCAATATGTAAATTTGGCGATTATATGGGGTTCAACAAACAACCCACAAAGCATTCACTCCAAGGATGCACTTTTTATAAACGCATATATGCAAAAGCCATTCTCAACTTTCATATCCATAAGATCACATGTATCATCAACACTCACATAAACGCCACAATCGCATATCATGACCACAATTCGAGCTCTTTTCATAACTCAAATCTTATACCTTTTATGTTCCCATTAGCCTAATCATACTAGGGAGCATCATCAAGGGATATATAAAATGTAACCCATGGCATATTGACAAGGCATATGATTCATTAATCGACACACATAACAAACAAACATTGATGCACTTGCATATAATCTCAGTTTGAACGATAGCATAACCCATTATCCATTCTCATTCATCACATCGCAAACAAAATCAAACATGAAGATATTACAATAACACATGGATAATTATATGATTTCAAAACCAAATGGCCAACTAAGCCACAACCGAAGTCAATGCACTTGCTTTATCGACGAAAGAATGGAGTGGCATGTGGTTGAGGCCACTCCCGACAGAACTTTCCCTGCAAATAAAACAATATTCATCCAACTCAAATTCATACACACTCGGTACAAGCGACAGAAGAAAACAACTTTACATATTCACATCTACAATTGAAACCAAAACATCCCTCCACCACCTAAATGCAAATCTGGACAGCCGGCATTGAAAATGCCGTAACTTCCAAATGGCTACTCCGAAAAGGATGAACCCGGACTTTAAACGATCGCAAGAGACAACTCTACAACTTCTTCTATAGCCGACCGATCGGGAAACACACCGATTAATCTCAGTTTTGCGACGAACAGCAGACAAACGCAAAATTAACTCGATCTGGACAGCATACACCAAAATGAGCATAACTTGAGTTCTACAACTCCAAATCAAATAAACGAATACATTTTCTCAATCTACTCGAAAAATCCTAACTTTTTCTAGGCAATGAAAAAGTCTAATTCGGCCTCTACGATGATCTAATCTGCAGAAGAACACAGACTGAACCAATCGCGACAAGAATTGGACAACACTCGGTAAAATAGCCATAACTTTTAAATGGATGAATAAAATTTGATGATTTCGGTCTTTATTGAAAGGTAATTCAATTATCTACAACTTTCGTTATAGCCAAACCCCCAAGAAACACTTGCAAAATTTTCGAACAGCCGTTCTAACAGTAGACAAAAATCTGCTCGAAAAATGAAATTTCAATTCACTCTAATCTCTCCATTTCCCCAACCTCTAACATCTCAAAATCATGAATCTTGGCTAGGCATTCACACAAACACCTTACATGCAAGCAAAGGATCCCCACCACTTAGGGTTTTACCTCAAATCTGACTCAAGGAGGAAAGGGAGGGAGGAGCCGAGGTAGGGCTGCCATGGGGGAGGTTCTTGCTGCCGGGCGGCTCACCGCCGGCCAGAGGCACCGCCAAAGCAGCCAGGGCTCGCTGAGCCGCTGCTGCCCTTCTTCTGCTGCTGCAGACGCTTGCTGCTCTTCTGCTGCTGTCAGCTGCCGAGTCAAGAGGGGAGGAGGCGATGGAAGAGGCAGCAGAGGGAGCTCGGTAGTGGGGACTGCAGACGCCAGGAGGAGTCGGCCATGGGCTGCAGGAGCCAAGAGGAAGAAGACATCTGGTGGGACTTTGGGAAAAAGAAAGTGGCTGCCATCCAGGCTTCTCAACCACACAATAAAAGAAAGAGAGAGAGAGAGATTAGGTGAGGGGAAAAATTCCCAAACAACCCCTCCTAAAACAAAAATCCAACTTTTAACCAAAAGCGCGACCCAAAAATTTAATTCTTGGCGCGATAAGACAAATGACAATGATAGACAACTTTCCGCCAAACAATACGGCTCGAAAGATACTTCAACCGAAAAACTCGCACAAATTCCAAAACCTTTATTAAAAGCTTCAAAAGCGACGATAACTATTTTCTCCGAATACAAAACCACGAATCACGAATGTGGAATCATTACCGCCGAAAACCCTAGAAAAGATATTTATGCATTACATTCTTCCCTTTAATGTAATTCGACCTCGAATTCGAACACCACAAGAACGCAACAAGAACAACGAACCGATCGATAAAGCGAAAACATCCAATAAGAACAAGGAAACCCTAGTTCACATTTCTCCTCAATAGTTAACCTTTATAGCCACATAACCATAACAACTTCAATCAAACCGAATATACCACTATTTCTAACCAATTAACACCGGGATCATCTAGGAACTAAAACACGACTTTTTTTTTCAACAAAATCATTCTTTACTATTGAATTGATTAGCCCCACAGGGCAACAATCAAATTCCCTCAAAACACAAAATCGAACTTGACCTTCTTTCAAACTTGTCTCATACAACAAGACAATCATTCAACGAAAAGGTTTGCAACCGAACCATCCATTTCCGACTGACCCACATTGAGTCTAACCCATAAAACTGAGGGTTCCGACAACTCACGGAAACAAAGCATTTAGCGACTGATTCCACCCAGCCCACCAACCACAAAGTCCCACACATCCCAGGGACAACACGATCAAATTGCTCCTCTCAAAAAGGTCGGAACCACGACAAGGAACACTTTACATCAACTTGCTATCACCTTCTGTACAATCGACGATTCTCCCAAAAGAATTTGAATCGACATCACAAGGGTCCATCATAATCCACCTTTAAACTACTTGAGGTCAACGCCTAGCTTATGCTAGGACCGCAAATCAATACCAAACTACACTTGATTCTTTTCTTAAGAGGGTCTTGCCCTCACATTCTTTCACTCACATAATCAAACACAAGAATATAAATCCTTACTATACTCAACGCGATACCACGAATAGTCATAATCTTTAACTCCAGCTAGAATGCAAAAGAGATACAATTCTCTTTAAACCAGTAAACCACATACATCACCTTGAGAAAATTCTACAAAAACCCATGATCGCTCTATTTCCTTTCCTAAGCCAAATTGCAAAGGCAAATTCAAATCTCGTACTTCTCAAGAACCACTTTTGCCATTTTCAAATCAACGCGATAAAATTTACATCGGGGAGCACTCAAAATAAAAGAGAGACTCCACGCAACTCTTCGACAAAAGCTCTCAATAACCAAAACAATTTAACTTGCTGTCATCGAAGCAAAACTACTTATAACACCAAAATCAACACTTGGGAAGAGAAAATCGATTCTCAAACCCGACATCCGAACCCACAATCAACACACAATCTCTTAAAGAGAAGAGGGAAAACTCATTCCCAACAAAGACCACTTCACTAGCCAACATCACTTAATTAACAAGCTCCTCAACCAAACTTGTTATTACTTCTTTGACACAATCAGTTATAACCTTACGCAAATACCAGTTCTAGCTCTCCGCGTATAACCATGGATCATCCTGACCCACAAAATACTCTAACTACCAAATTTTTCTTTCCAGAAAAGCCAACGAAAACTTCCAAAGAAGCTCGACTCTCAAAAGACTTAGAAAATGACAAGGCTCAAGCCATGGCATTCAACAAAACTCCAAACCAATTATCAAACTCCAAAATTCCACGAAGGAAAGGAGTTACACAAATCAATTCACGGAAAGGAAAAGCGAATCGATCGAATAACACTTTTCCCTTTAAAGCCCCAAATCCAAAACTTCAACCCAGAGAACTATAACACGAAGAAATCCATGTTTTTACCCGCCATCAACCAACAAGGTGCAACACCAAACCCCTTTTCTTTGACTTAAACCCAAAAAGACCAAACGAGTCAAAGTCCGAAAACTTACTCCATCAATTCTCCCATCCACAGCAGAAGTGCAACAACTCCTTGTAAACTGGGAGAACGATCAACACAAGAAAGAATCCACAACTTTCTCCACAAAACAATCAAAAGAGGTGCAAAACAATATACTTTGATTTACAGCAAAGGAATTAGGACTATCCTCACCCGGGGTTATGAATCCTCCGGTGCTGGCTCTCAACTGCTACACCGACCAATATGACTACACGGTAGGGTCGAAATCCCTTCGGCACAAAAGAATCCCAAAAGATTCCACAAGTCAAACCAAACTTCAGAAGCATAGTCATCAATAATACCATAGCCTTATCAAGACTAAGAAATAACATAATCACAAGTATCAACATAGCATTAATAACAAAATAAGCATTGTAACACAATGCAACGATATCCCATCCCTTTCCTACTGTGCATCAGAGTGTGTCAAATTTTAAATTAATTTATCATTCTACATCAAGTTTTACGGTTATTGCCCTAGGGCCACATTAAAAAGTTCAACCTAAACCAGGTTTCTACCTTCACACAGCAAAATTTTAATTCATTCCAGAATTACTCACTACATTCAAACACCACGGACCTGAAGCCCGCTCTGATACCAACTGTAACACCCCGGCGCCAAACACACTGCGAATGCTACCAAAAACTCTAAATAACAAACGACACCTCTACGAAAAGATTGAAACTGAATTTAATCTCTAAACTCTTAAACCGGCTTAAAACTAAGTCACCGAAATTTACAAAATTTCGGCATGACCTCTCTAGAACAGAGGACATCCACTCAGCAGACATAAGAACAATAGCAATTATATAATAATATCATAAGCAACTAAAGGAACCGACCAAGCACAAACATGGGTCGTGGTACCAATCAACCCCCATGACCCCAAGCATACACAAAATAACTCCCACAAATTACTTATTACAAAACATGAGCTCATTAAGTTTGAACACACAAGGTTAAAATGAAACTAGGGTGATAAGCCGTGACGTGCTACTACTCCCATCCCAAAGATGCCGACTTGAGGAACCTACACACATTTACAAAAAAACGTGAGTCGAAGACTCAAGAAGCACAACAAAGTAGCAATATCAATAACAATTAACATCGTAATTCATAAACATGCCCATATTTTGGAATACTAAATTAACACGTATAACAAAAAGAAGAAATCACTATTGGTTACCTCATCAACTACCTTGTTCACGGATTTCACATACCTCATTAGACCACATGGAACGAGTCCACGACCTGATCCATTCTTAATCCTGTAATTTACCCTCAACCCAAAGGTCATCTGCTGCCATTCACCATTAGATTACCATGCAATGCATCTAACAAAACATATACAAGGAATTTGGCACACATCTTATTTAAACAATTTTGGGGAAGTTACCCCCACACCTTACCACTCACCAAAAGAGCCATTAAATGCAACGCTATGCAATACAAATATGTTGGAATGCTCAAGAGCATTTGTCATGAACAAAAAAAATGCAACCTTCATTCATTTCCAATCATAACATAGTCATAATTACTACAGAAGCATCAACTCGTTCTCACATACATAACATAATACTTACTTTCGTGTATTCAAACACATTTAAACATGATTCATCATCGTCAATGCAATGCATATGCACATATGCCATACAAAACAGAATCTCACATCCATACATCACAAACAACTCAATGAACATGACTCACCATTGTCAATGCAATGCATATTTCACAATTCTCATGCATATGATGCATCATGCATGTCTCATTTCCTCTTTTAGCACATACCGGTATGGCCGAGTACACACCCGTCGGTGTGCACCCTCTCATTCCCCTTCCACCCCGTGGTGGAGGGTGCCTACTCTTACTGACTCGCTCCCATACAACCACGTATATGGGACTACGAGGTAGGACTTTCGTACTCACTACATGTGAGCACAGAGGCCCACATCAGAATGGGTCGCCTCTTCCATCATGAGTGCACAAATGCAAATGACATAACAAATTTGCAAACTACACTCATTTCTCACATCCACAAATTACCATTCTTAACATTCAAATCACCTTCTCAACACTCGTATCCATATTCTCAACAAATCTTATCAACATGGTCAATCTGTCATTATCACTCGCACCAAAGACATAATCAATTTTCAAGATGGCAAATCAACTATTCTTATTAATCCAACCTCAAAACTTCCTTATTCACATTCACCTATCATAGTAGTAAGCAATCTCATGAATGTGTGATATAGCAATATGTAAATTTGGCGATTATACGGGGTCCAACAAACAACCCACAAAGCATTCACTCCAAGGATGCACTTTTTATAAACGCATATATGCAAAAGCCATTCTCAACTTTCATATCCATAAGATCACATGTATCATCAACACTCACATAAACGCCACAATCGCATATCATGACCACAATTCGAGCTCTTTTCATAACTCAAATCTTATACCTTTTATGTTCCCATTAGCCTAATCATACTAGGGAGCATCATCAAGGGATATATAAAATGTAACTCATGGCATATTGACAAGGCATATGATTCATTAATCGACACACATAACAAACAAACATTGATGCACTTGCATATAATCTCGGTTTGAACGATAGCATAACCCATTATCCATTCTCATTCATCACATCGCAAACAAAATCAAACATGAAGATATTACAATAACACATGGATAATTATATGATTTCAAAACCAAATGGCCAACTAAGCCACAACCAAGTCAATGCACTTGCCTTTATCGACGAAAGAATGGAGTGGCATGTGGTTGAGGCCACTCCGACGAACCTTCCCTGCAAATAAAACAATATTCATCCAACTCAAATTCATACACACTCGGTACAAGCGACGAGAAGAAAACAACTTTACATATTCACATCTACAATTGAAACCAAAACATCCCTCCACCACCTAAATGCAAATCTGGACAGCGGCATTGAAAATGCCGTAACTTCCAAATGGCTACTCGAAAAGGATGAACCCGGCTTTAAACGATCGCAAGAGACAACTCTACAACTTCTTCTATAGCCGACCAATCGGGAAACACACCGATTAATCTCAGTTTTGCGACGAACAGCAGACAAACGCAAAATTAACTCGATCTGGACAGCATACACCAAAATGAGCATAACTTGAGTTCTACAACTCCAAATCAAATAAACGAATACATTTTCTCAATCTACTCGAAAAATCCTAACTTTTTCTAGGCAATGAAAAAGTCTAATTCGGCCTCTACGATGATCTAATCTGCAGAAGAACACAGACTGAACCAATCGCGACAAGAATTGGACAACACTCGGTAAAATAGCCATAACTTTTAAATGGATGAATAAAATTTGATGATTTCAGTCTCTATTGAAAGGTAATTCAATTATCTACAACTTTCATTATAGCCAAACCCCCAAGAAACACTTGCAAAATTTTCGAACAGCCGTTCTAACAGTAGACAAAAATCTGCTCGAAAAATGAAATTTCAATTCACTCTAATCTCTCCATTTCCCCAACCTCTAACATCTCAAAATCATGAATCTTGGCTAGGCATTCACACAAACACCTTACATGCAAGCAAAAGGGATCCCCACCACTTAGGGTTTTACCTCAAATCTGACTCAAGGAGGAAAGGGAGGGAGGAGCCGAGGTAGGGCTGCCATGGGGGGAGGTTGCTGCCGGCCGGGCGGCTCACCGCCGGCCGAGCGCTGGAGCAGCCAGGCTCGCTGAGCCGCTGCTGCCCTTGCTGCTGCACGCTTGATTGCTGCTCTTCTTGCTTGCTGGGTCTGCCGAGTCAAGAGGGAGGAGGCGCATGGAAGAGGCAGCAGCAGGAGCTCGGCCGTGGGGACTGCAGACGCCTTGAGAGGAGTCGGCCATGGGCTGCAGGAGCCAAGAGGAAGAAGACATGCTGGTGGGACTTTGGGAAAAGAAAGTGGCTGCCATCCAAAGCTTCTCAACCACACAATAAAAGAAAAGAGAGAGAGAGATTAGGTGAGGGGAAAATTCCCAAACAACCCTCCTAAAACAAAAATCCAACTTTTAACCAAAAGCGACCCAAAAATTTAATTCTTGGCGCGATAAGACAAATAACAAGATAGACAACTTTCCGCCAAACAATACGGCTCGAAAGATACTTCAACCAAAAACTCGCACAAATTCCAAAACCTTTATTAAAAGCTTCAAAAGCGCGACGATAACTATTTTCTCCGAATACAAAACCCTGAATCACGAATGTGGAATCATTACCGGCCGAAAACCCTAGAAAAGATATTTGCGGCATTACACATAGCCAGCAATATGGCTGACATTGAGCTAAATGTTAAGGTAAGGAACATCCTTATACAAGGCCTTAGCTGTAGTGAGTACGACAGGATTTATCACCTACAATCTACTCACCAGCTCTGGGTGACCCTCGATGCTTACCATGAGGGCACCACCCAGATCAAGACAGTAAGATAGGATCAATACAAATGTGACTACAATAAATTTAAACAGCACACTGGTAAGACCCTTGATAAGTGTTTTGGTTGTTTCACAAAGATCTTGAGCGGTCTCTATGCAGTTGGTTGCACATACTCTGACTCAGAGAATGCTCGACACTTTTTGACCACACTAGATCTTCGGGTTTGGGAGATGAAGGTGACCACCATCATGGACACCACAGACTTATCAACCTTGACTCTTAATAGGCTTTATTCCTAGCTCAAGACTCATGAGATCGAAGTTGTCCCTCATAAGAAAAAGTCACAGTCAATGGCCTTGGTCAACCCTTGATATGTGGTCTTGACCGATATGAAGTGAGCCTCTTTAGTCCATCGATCAACAATGACCCATATGGAATCATTTCTCTTTTGAGTCTTGGGTAGACCGGTAATGAAATCCATACTGATATCATCCCATTTCCACTTCGTAATTTGCAAGAGTTGAAGGAGTACGACTGGACGTTGATGTTTAGCTTTGACTCGTTGACACATGTCACAGTTAGCAACATATGCAATAATGTCCTTTTTCATGCCAACACCAATATTCCTTTCGAAGATCTTGGTACATATTTGTACTTACAGGGTGAATGGAGAGGTGATTCATGAGCTTCTTTTATGATTAACTCTTTGAGTTCTTTTAGGGTGAATGGAGAGTTGATTCATGAGCTTCTTTTATGATTAACTTTTTGAATTTAGGATCATTTAGGACATAGATTTGATTCCCACACATGATCACTTCGTCCGAGATTTTAGTGAACTCAGACTCGGTACCTTGCTTCAACTTGCTTCAGATTTTGACAATGACCTCATCCTTGAGTTGAGCAGCTTTTATTTGAGCTTTGAGAGATGGTTGCAATTTAAGGGCAGCGATGTAGCCTTCTTCAACTATGCCTAAGTTAAGCTTTTAGAATTCTTTTTGCAATTCCGATTGATTTGTGTGATTTGGGACAAGGATGCAATGAAGCTTCCGGCTAAGAGCGTCTGCTACAATATTGGCCTTACCGGGGTGGTAATGGATGCCAAGATTTTAATCTTTAATTAGCTCTAGCCATCTTCTTTGCCTTAAATTCGGATCTGGCTGAGTAAAGAAATACTTCAAACTCTTATGATTGGTGTATATATACAACTTTTCCTTCTTGCATCAACACACAACCAAGACCATGGCGTGATGCATCACAATACACATCGAAGCTTTTGTGAACATTTGGCAATACAAGCACAGTGGCCTTGGTTATCCTTTTCTTTAGCTCTTGAAAGTTTTCTTCACAATCAGGAGACCACTTACATTTCTTTTCTTTTTTAAGGAGTTGAATCATTGGTCTAGCAATCTTGGAGAAGTTTTTAATAAACCAGCGATAATATTCGGCTAAACCGAGAAAACTTTAGACTTGGGAAACAGACTGAGGTTGATCCCAAGCTAGTACAATATTACTGAACCATGCTTGGATCCATTGCAACTCTGCCTTAGGATAGAATATGCCCAAGAAATGCGATTTCTTTCGAACAAAATTTACATTTCTCGAATTTGGCATAGGATTAATGTTCTCAAAGTTTTTCAAGTACCATGCGTAGGTGTTGCGCATGTTCTCCTCCATTCTTGGAGTAGACAAAATGTCATTAATGAAGACCACTATGAACTTTTCTAAATACTCTATAAAGACTTTATTCATAAAGATTTATGAAATTTGCTGAAGCATTAGTAAGTTTGATGGACATTATGGTATATTTGCATAAATCGTAACGGTGGTAAATGTAGTTTTTGGAATATCATCGGGCTTGATTTTGAATTGATAATATCTTAGTCTAAAGTCAATTTTTGAGAAGACTTGAGCACAATTCAGTTGATCGAATAAGTCATCAATCCATGGGACTGTGTAATACCTTGATTTTTCGGCTTCTATTTTCTACAACCGATTGTTCATTTAAATTGGTATCTGTAAAATAAAGACGCATTTTGTATTTAGTTTTAGATGTATGATTTCGCGTTTGAAACTCAATAAAAAAATGTATTTCTTCTGCTGTTAAATTAACCGCCAACAACAGAACCAACCCAAAGTGCCAATAATTAAGCAAAAAGCTGCTGAGAGACGCATAAACTCATTCCCTGCCTCCTCCAGTCGAACCCATTCCCCCCACGTCGCCTTTTCCCCCTCTCCCAGTTTCTTTCTCCAGACAACAAGCGATCAGTTCAATTCTCCAGGGAACAAGCAAAGAACAACTCAAGCTGCCTTCTATCTTTCCTCCTCACAATCACCCCCATTCCTTTCTTTTTTCCAAGTAGCACAGCACGCCTCCCCTTCAAATTCTTTCTTTTCCCCAGCCACTTCATCCCCTCTGCCTATTCTTACTCCCAAACAGCAGAACGCCAAGGACCCCAAGAACAAGCTCTCCTAACTTCTCTCCTCAGAATCACATACAAGAACACAAGATCAATCCATGCATGTCATATTGTTGTGGTCTCCATTGCATGAGCTGTAAGATCATGGTACATGATATATTTGTGATGAACAATTGACGAGATTTTGATGTGATGAATAAGTGGTAAAAAGAGTCAATAAAGCTAATTAATGTGGATCAAGTTGGGATGAACTTGTTTCTGGATGATGTTTTTGCTTGATGCAATGCGCTCGTATGAGTGGTTGCATGGATTGACCGTGAGTCAAGTCGTGGACTTGTGCTTGGATTCGTTTGGTGTTTATTCGTGTGCAGGTGTTGCTCGAGGGCGAACGTGGTCAATGATGAGACCGGAACTAGGTTCGTGGAGGAGCTGAGGTTCGGGACTAGGTTCAGGGAGGAATCGAGGTCCTGGTGGTCGAGGATGTCATGCGGGACGTTCGGGCTAGAGAACGGTGTACACGGAGGCTGGTTAGTCACGTGAGTGCGGCGGAGTGGGCGTCTGGCGTGCATGTGTGAATTTTGGGCTGTATGCATATATTGGGCAATGTGTTATTGGGCCAATGGATATGCATACATGTGTTTAATTAGAGATAAGAGGTTAGGGTTTTGAGTTGTATAAAAGGACTTGAAAACCTAATTAATGAATCAATTCTTTTTGGCGGCGGCGGGAGGCTGACCGTTTTTGTTTATGCACCGAGAGCTCTCTGGCGGCGTAAGATTTTTCCTGCTACTGCTTAGTCTTGCGGCCGGCGACTAATCTCCTGCGTTTCGTGTCCATTGCGGCGTGAGGAAAAATCAAGGAGGCTTTCTTTGTGGCTGCTCATCTCGTTCGGTTGCATGCATGCAAGGAAAGATCGGGCGACTAGATAAATATTCTGTTCGCTTGCGTTTCCTGGCGGTGTTGCTTGCATGAAATCGGCGACTAGATAATGCCCCGAGGATTGCGCGAGAATGCATGCGTAGGGGTTGGTTGCTCCTGGTGACTAGAAGACGTGCGGCTGGAGTTGGCGTTTGGCATCTTCGACTAAAAGTTTTCCAGAGCCTTCAGCTGGTTGGTCTTCGCGGCGGCGCCGACACCATGAGCGCTGCTCTCCATCGCCCAAGAATCACGCGGCGACGCACTTACTTCTAACCGTCGTTGTTTTTTTTTCTCTTGTGTTGGCATGCATGCAGGTTTTGGCGATTGATTAAAGCGACTAGAAGTTGAGCTCGCTTTTGTTCCTCGGCTGACTCGCGCAAGCGAAATCTCGTAATTAAGGTTTGGTTAATTCTCGTCATTACTGATACAGTCAAATTGCAAAGGTAATATCTTTATATCCACAGATCCGATCGAGTTGATTTTTATTGCGTTAGTTTTGGATCTGAATCTAGTTTCTACAGTTAAAATTTCACTTTGATCTAACGGTTAGATCTTCGGTAATTACTGTTTTAGTGAACGTAGGTTAATCTGTTTTTGTCAAAACCGAAGCAGTTTTTCCTAATGTTGTTTAAGGGGTATTAAGAATCACTAAAAATTTATTTTAGCTTCCGCTCAATCATTCACCCCCTCTGATTGACGTCATCCGATCCTACAAGTGGTATCAGAGCAAGGTTAAGGTATGGCGTCAGATAAGTATGTTAATCGTCCTCCTATGCTTAATGATTCAAATTTTTCTTATTGGAAAAGTCGCATGCAATCCTATATTGAAGCTCAAGGTAATGATGTTTGGCGCAAAGTCTCTGCTGCATATGATGTCCCTGATATAGTTACTAATGATAATAAAGTAGACGTTGATTTGAATGCTAAATCTAAAAACTTGATTTTTCAAGGAATTTCTGAAAAAGAATTTGATCGAGTTTCTCATTTACGTTCTGCATATTCAGTTTGGAAGACATTATGTGACTATCATGAAGGTTCTACTAAGATTAAGAAAGTGCGCAAAAATATTTACCAAAAGGACTTTTCTGACTTTGTGATGAGACCAGGTGAATCAATTGATGATCTTTTCTCTCGATTTGAGAAAATTTTGTGCAATTTGCGTGGTGTTGGAGTTAGTAATCCAATTGAGGATAATGCTAGTAAAATTTTGAGATCTCTTAGTCTGAATGGCGCATGGTTGTTCGACAATTAATCAAGCTGTTGATTTGGATACTTTGACTATGGATGATCTTTATTCTAAATTTGAAAACTTATGAGATGGATTCTTTGTCACCTAGAGATGATAAATCCTCTACACATGCACTTATTGCTAACTTGACGACTTCGTCGGATTACCATCTTTGTTTCCTTATGCGCATTGGCTTCTTTTTAGGATGAGCAGTTTGAGATGCTTCTGAAGAAGATCTTGTGCTCATCTCCTCACGAGCTTTTAAAGCACTCAACAATGTGAGGATGAGGAGGCGTGGAGGCACAACTTCGGGGTCCTTCAATTGCTTTGAGTGTGGCCTTCCGGGCATATTAAAGCAAATTGCCCCAAGTTGAAGAAGAAGGAAGAAAGGAACGGTATAGCGCAACTCAAGGCGCACTACCCTAGGCGCTCCAATTTTGAAAAGTTGCTAAGAAAGTCTTAGCCGCCATAGAGGAGTGTGATCTTAGCGATGTGGATTTTGAGAGTGATAATGAGCCACATGACAAGAAGGACAAGAAGGGAGATTCCGATGATGACTTCACCGGCATGTGTTTCATGACTGGAAGGGATAGCGACAACGACTCCGATCTTGATGAGGTGAGACCTTCTTATGATGAGCTTGAGTATGCCATGGTTAAATTAGCTTCAGAACTTAAAAAGTCTAAGAAGGCTCTTAAAGAAAAAGATCTAGAAATTGATAGTTCCAATTCTGAAATTGCAAGGCTTAGATCTTTAATTCCCGATGATGATTCTTGCAAATCTTGTGATGTGTTACAATCTGAAGTTATTGCCTTAAGGAATGCCCATGCTTCTACTCTTCATAAACTCGATGATCAAATTGCAAAGAATGATAAATTTGAAACTTGTTTTACTTTTGGTACCGCTATGCATGCTCATGTTGTTGATGAATTGTTTCTTACCAAGAACTATTTAAAGAAGATAAAAGTTGCCTTATATGCTAGCTCTTTGGTAAATGCTTTATGTTCTAGAAAATTCAAACAACTTAAGAATGCTAAGTGTGCTACCAGTGTCAAGCTTGATTCAAATTTGCCTTGTTCTAAATGTTCCTCGCTTGAGTTAAAATTGAAAAATGCTTATGGTAGAGTTGATCAATTGCAATGTGATATGCTTCAACATGAAGTTTCTTCTTGCTCCAATTATGCATAAACAAAAAGGCATTATTGATAATATTTGTGATAATTGTGTTTCTTTAACAAAAGAGGTTGCTTATCTTCAAAGTTCATTGCAGCGTTTTTACGATGGTAAAAGAACCTCAACATGATTTTGGACACATCGAGAGTAAGCACACATAATAAAGGACTAGGCTTTGATGCACATGCTTATTCTAAATCTCATCCACCAACATTGTTGAATGTAACTGAAAGTGGTAAATTTGAGGTTAAACTGAACCTAAAAGACCATTTTTAAATCTGCGGTTTTATGTCTAATTTGTCCACAACTAGTACAATTACTTCATCTTCTAAAACAACACCACTGTGAAGTACAATTGCTCTTCTTGTGGTAAAGATGGTCATTTAGTTCAGTTACGCTTTAGACTTGCAAGAAAAGCAGAAAAATGACAGGTAACATATTTTGCAAAGTCTAAGTGGCAAAAGCCACTTTACGGATCAGCAGCACTCGTCGGGCCAGCGGGTAAGTGGGCGTTCGGCATCGGGTGCGCCTAAATTCGAAAGGTAAAGGTGGTACAGATTTAATTCGTGCTTTTATGCCTACTGGTTCTGCTAGTCGAATGTCTCAGTGTTGGATTCCTAAATTTCTTTTATCTAACTCCAGCACGAAGACCTCGACATTCTCTTTTGTGTAGGTTGTGCGAGAGAGGAAGGAGAACATATGGTTCATAGATTCTGGATGTTCGCGTCATATGACTGGTGATTCAAAATGGTTCTCCTCCCTCACACAAAGTTCAGGTGATGAAGTCATCACTTTTGGCGACAATTCAAATGGACGGATTCTTGGAAAAGGAATTGTGCAAGTCAATGAAAACTTCATTCTCAAGGATGTAGCTTTGATGTTTCTGAAAATCTGGTATGCAACATCACTCGCATTGGTCGTTTGTTTAAAGGTGATTTTTCATGTCCAACATCTAGAAAACAAGTTTCTATTGCTCTCTTAACTGCTGAATCTGAATATGTTGTTGCTGCTGCATGTTGTGCACAAGTGCTTTGGATGATATCAACTTTAAAGGATTTTGGATTAATTTTAGATAGTGTTCTACTTTTCTGTGATAACACTAGTGCTATTAATATTGCTAAAAATCCAGTGCAACATTCTCGAACAAAGCATATTGATATTCGTTATCATTTCCTTCGAGATCATGTGGAAAAAGGGACATGTTGTGTTGCATTTTGTTGATTCTGATTTGCAAATTGCTGATATTTTCACAAAACCACTTGATGCTTCTCGATTTGCTTTTTCTGAGAGGAGAGTTGGGAGTTGTGCATCCCATGAGCAACATTCTGCATATTGATATTCGTTATCATTTCCCGAGATCATGTGGAAAAGGGACATGTTGTGTTGCATTTTGTTGATTCGATTTGCAACTTGATATTTTCACAAAACCACTTGATGCTTCTCGATTTGCTTTTTCTGAGAGGAGAGTTGGGAGTTGTGCATCCCATGAGCCTGTTTTGAGGGGGAGTTTCCATGCGAAGTCTTTTACTTGATGAGCTTGCTTTATCATATTTCTTTATATATTATGTAATTGAGCTAATATATGATAATCTAAATTGCTTTACTTGAACTAAAAGTGACATTGCGGAATTCCTTGGTTTAATTATCTATAGCTAATACCCTGTGATATCTTGCTCCTATAGGCTTGATATTGAATCTTCTTGACAAATTTGGGCTATGAAGCATGTGTATTTTCAGCTTTACTCTTTCATAGACCATTTAATCACTTTGCATGTTTACCATAAAAGAAAAGGGAATAAGTAAAAAAAAAGTGCTCAAATCTGCAAGAAAGAAGCTTGTTAAAATTATCAAAATGTGCAAAAGCTTCAAGATGTATGCTTCAAGCATGCCATTCCCTAAAAGATAAGATGTATGCTTCTAGCATGCCATTCATAGAAAACAAAAGAAGTATGCTTCAAGCATGCCACATGTAATTTATTGTTATAAAGATTAAATTGGTTTATTAGATTGAAGTTGAAACTACTTGCTTGCCCTGAGTTGTTAGTTGCTTCATTTTTAGGCCTTGTTTTTCTGCTGAGATTTTGCTTAGTACTTGGCTATAGTTGGTTGAATTGAGGTTGAGATGCATGTCACTCCCTAACTTGTTAAATTATATCAAATCCATGTATTATGCTTATTATGTGATCTATAGGGTTATGTGATCAAGTGAGCTCATCTTTTCTTGACTTGGCACTCATTTGTTTTCCTTGATGAAATCATTGTCAAAGGGGGAGAAATAGTAAAACATACATTCAGGGGGAGATTGTTTCTTTCTTTTCAAAAGGGAGATGTTGTTGCTTTTCACTTTGTGTTTTTGAGCCGAATTGTGCTTTTTACACTTTACTTTTATCATATATGTTTTATGCTTTTTAGAGGTGTTGCCAATGTGTTCATCAAGGGGGAGATTGTAAGATCATGGTACATGATATATTTGTGATGAACAATTGGCGAGATTTTGATGTGATGAATAAGTGGTAAAAAGAGTCAATAAAGCTAATTAATGTGGATCAAGTTGGGATGAACTTGTTTCTGGATGATGTTTTTGCTTGATGCAATGCGCTCGTATGAGTGGTTGCATGGATTGACCGTGAGTCAAGTCGTGGACTTGTGCTTAGATTCGTTTGGTGTTTATTCGTGTGCAGGTGTTGCTCGAGGGCGAACGTGGTCAATGATGAGACCGGAACTAGGTTCGTGGAGGAGCTGATGTTCGGGACTAGGTTCAAGGAGGAATCGAGGTCTTGGTGGTCGAGGATGTCATGCGGGACGTTCGGGCTAGAGAACGGTGTACACGGAGGCTGGTTAGTCACGTGAGTGCGGCGAGTGGGCGTCTGGCGTGCATGTGTGAATTTTGGGTTGTATGCATATATTGGGCCATGTGTTATTGGGCCAATGGATATGCATACATGTGTTTAATTAGAGATAAGAGGTTAGGGTTTTGAGTTGTATAAAAGGACTTGAAAACCTAATTAATGAATCAATTCTTTTTGGGCGGCGGCGGGAGGCTGACCGTTTTTGTTTATGCGAGAGCTCTCTGGCGTAAGATTTTCCTGCTCTTGCTTAGTCTTGCGGCCGGCGACTAATCTCCTGCGTTTCGTGTCCATTGCGGCGTGAGGAAAAATCAAGGAGGCTTTCTTTGTGGCTGCTCATCTCGTTCGGTTGCATGCATGCAAGGAAAGATCGGGCGACTAGATAAATATTCTGTTCGCTTGCGTTTCCTGGCCGGTGTTGCTTGCATGAAATCGGCGACTAGATAATGCCCTGAGGATTGCGGCCAGAATGCATGCGTAGGGGTTGATTGCTCCTGGTGACTAGAAGACGTGCGGCTGGAGTTGGCGTTTGGCATCTTACGACTAAAGTTTACCAGAGCCTTCAGCGCTGGTTGGTCTTGGCGGCGCGCCGACACCAGCAGGCGCTGCTCTCCATCGCCCAAGAATCACGGCGGCGGCGCACTACTTCTTCGTCGTTGTTTTTTTTCTCTTGTGTTGGCATGCATGCAGGTTTTGGCGATTGATTAAGGCGACTAGAAGTTGAGCTCGCTTTTGTTCCTCCGGCTGCTCGCAAGCGAAATCTCGTAATTAAGGTTTGGTTAATTCTCGTCATTACTGATACAGTCAAATTGCGAAGGTAATATCTTTAGATCCACAGATCCGATCGAGTTGATTTTTGTTGCGTTAGTTTCGGATCTGAATCTAGTTTCTACAGTTAAAATTTCACTTTGATCTAACGGTTAGATCTTCGGTAATTACTGTTTTAGTGAACGTAGGTTAATCTGTTTTTGTCAAAACCGAAGCAGTTTTTCCTAATGTTGTTTAGGGGGTATTAAGAATCACTAAAAATTTATTTTAGCTTCCGCTCAATCATTCACCCCCTCTGATTGACGTCATCCGATCCTACATGAGCATCCTATTTTCGCAACCAAACTCTGCATGCATGATGATTTGAGAGATTTTGAGAGAAAGGGAGAGGAGTAGCAGTAGCACTGTGCTCCAGGCTTGCTCGCTAGCAGGGCAGCCTGGGGCCTGTGTGCAGAGGAAGAGGAGAGGCCAGCTTGGAGGAAGCACGTTGGCCGATCGCCGGCGGCCGAACAATCTAAAGTCGGCGTGGCCGTGGTCGTGACCCGGTGGCCTTGAGGTCATTGCCTCGCCCGGGAGCATGGTGGCCCATGGCGCGGCATGGCCGGAGGCAGCCGGCCGGGCGACGCGGAGTGTCGGACAAGGAGCCTCGATAGCAGCGTCGGGGGCGGCTCACCCCAAGGCCATGGCAGCGAGGAGCGCTGCCACGGCAGCGCACGGCGGCTCGCAATGCTGCCATGGCAGCAGCTCGGTATAGCCGTGGCGGTGTAGCGTGAGGCTGACGCGGTGCGTGGACGATAGGAGCAAGGCGGCGTGGCTGGCGAGCTGCGATCGGAAGAGCGGGTGACCGTCGCAGCGTAGCGGTAGTCGGAACATGCGCGGCGATCTGTGACTTCAGCGAAGCCGCTGCAGCGGCGCACAGTCTTGGCTTCGGCGAGGTGGCGCGACTGCGCGAGGCCAGGCTCGGCCGCACGGCGGCGTGGTGGCGCCGAGGCAGCCGGCGCGGCTTCGGCGTGGCGGCCGGCGCGCCGAGCGAGCCGTGCTCTGATAGCTAGTGACGCGGCGCGAGTTGCCACAGTATGGCGCCACCATGGAAATCTTTGCGCGCATCGGTGGATGGCGGTGGGGGTAGCTCGGCCACCATGGCAGCAAGGCGCGGCATCGCGCGGGGAGGATGGAGCTTGGCGAGAGAGAGAAGGGCGAGGGCAGCTCAACCAGAGGGGGATGGAGTGGCTCGGTTGGAGAGAGAGGGGAAAAGAGGAAACGGGCGTGAAGCCGGATTTTCTGCGACAGACGCGAATTCCATCCGAGTGTAGTCGAGGAGTCACCCATGACGAATTTATTCATTTCTGACGCTTATGGTAAAATTTTGTAGTTAATTTAATTTTTCCGTACATAGCTTTTAGCCATGCATGTTTCATAAATATTGACCATTGCATATTCATGCATGTATATATTAAAAATTAGCCTGATGACTTTTGACCAGTGTAGCTACTAATTACATCTTAATTGTTCGGCCGTATAAATAATTATTGCTTTTTATGACTAATTTGACCATCAGAGTGGTATATTAATTGTCAGTCGGTGGATGTTGAATTATTTAATTTAGTGAATTACTTGTTCTGAGACTAATATTATCGGGGACATAAAAATAGATTAATAGACCGTGTATGTTAAATTTATTGGAATTTCCTCTCAAATTAATTTGGTAGTTGCAAATTGTCGATTGATAGATTTTCTAAGCACATAACGAGGTGGTCAAAATAGGTGATTATATTGCATCGGTGAGAATTATCCCTTGTAATTTAGGCGGTAGTTAAACATATTAAGTTGATCCTAGTAGTATGTACATTGTTAAATTGATGCTTCTCCTATAAGGTAAATTTGGTGGAGGTTGTACCGCATATTTAATATGTGGCTGTGCGCCATTTAAGCAACACATGCACAGTTAGATTTAATATTTAAATGGTAGTTAAATTGTAACGTCCCAAAAATTGGCCTAATTTAAATTTTTTGGAGTTATTTGTATTTATTTGAATTTAATTGAATTTTCTGTGAACTTATTGGATTTATTTGAGTTTAATTTGAATTTACCTTTCCCCTGAATAATTAAATATCAGAAAGGTAATTATCAAAAATAAATAAAAATATTTTATTTAAGCTCTAAATGCCCTGAAATATTTTCTGAAATTTTTCTAGAATTTTTCGGATATTTTTAGTGCTCTAAATAATTACTTTGATTTTCTAGAATTATTTTAAATGATAAATCCGGAAAATGCCTTGCTACAGTGTTGGGCCAAGCCCAACCTTTGTCTTGTAACGTCATTGGAACCCTAAGCCGCTTCGCTTCGGCCGTCTGATCTTGATTGGACCGGTGAGGTTAAACGCGTCGCTTTGCTTCGCGAGCCGTTGGATCGTAATAACTTCGAGCCGGCGGATTGTGCCGCATGCGAGGTTGGCGAACCATCGCTCGTCCGGGCCGTCAGTTCGATTGACGGCTGTCTTGTTCTTGCTTCCCGAGAGTGCTAAGCGCCGTTGGATCGCGGCCGAAGCGGGCGGTGTGGATGCGCCACGTCGCGCATGGGTGAACGGTCGCGCCACCGCCGCCATTGCGAATGGGGTTGGCGCGAGATTTATCGGAGGATTTGCATGCTTTCCAAAGCCTCTCAACGACCGTGTTATAGCGCATTTAACTGGTCCGTCCACTCCGCATCTTTTGTCCGTTCACTCGTACTCTCTCAAGCCCCGTAGCTCTCCCAGTGGCTCGTCGGAGTTGGCATTCTTTGCCGCTTTGGTTTTCCTCGTCCCTCGCGCCGATAGCCCTTGTCCTCCGAGTTGAAGCCGCAGTTGAGACCCTCAAGTCAAAGCGCGTCTTCTCGCTAACTCATCCGTCGGGCCCGTAGCGCCGCCAACCCGGTCGTCTTCTTCGTCTCCGGTCTTGGAAGCCACCGCACCGCCGCCATCCGCCGGCCGAGAACCGTTGGATCTCCATCTAACGTCCGAGGTAACGCCACGTCCTCCTTCCCGTAGAGCTAGGCTTGAATAGCATCGGTAGATCTCGTCCGTAGATCCTTAATCCGACCGCCACCATAGCGCCGCGTAGCCATAAAGGATGTGCTTGACAATGGCCGTTAGATCGTCATCGTGCGGTTCTGATAAGTCCACGTAGCGCCGTTTAGATCGCTGAAAATGGCCGTTGGATCTTTGACATTCGGTTCGATTAAGCCCGTAGACCGGTCAATAGTGCACAACTTCGTGTAAGCGCATTTGTTGGATCTTCATCCAAGCTGCGCCGATCGTCCCGTAGCCAAAGTCGACACGTTTGATAATGCCGTCGGATCTTAGATGCGTGGTGAAATCTCGCCACATAGCTCTTGATAGTCTAGTCACGTTAAACCGTGCCGTCGATTCTTGGATGGCCGTAGTGATGCATGCGTGTCACTCACCGAGCCATCCACGTCGCTAGGTCAAGGCTAGTTGTTGGACCAAATCCGAGCAATCGGATTTTTGAGCGAACAGGCAAGATGTTGCCGTATCGCTAGCGATGGGAAGCGCGCCGCGTGGCTGGGGTACCGGCGGTGCGAAACTGCGCGATTGGATCCGCGGCGGTGTGGATGTTGCTTGCGTGGCGTGGGTTGGCCGTGCGAACCGGCCGTTGGATTTAGATCAGCGGGGGAAATCTCGTAGCGCGTGGACCGGCGGATCTTGGCGCCAAGTGTCATTGCACGAGCGAGCGAGCAGCTTGTGCGGTCGGGCCCACTTGTCGGACATGTGAGGCCGTGTGGTAGCGTCGGCATGGCGTCATCGAGGGGCCGCGTGTCGATGTCCTGTTCGGTGGACGGTCCACCGTGAACGAAAATCGTGAGCCGGTCTATAGACCGGCGGCGTGGTTCACTCGGTGCTACCACGTGTCAAGCGAGATTTACGGGATTTCGATGAAAAACAAATCAATTAATTCGAGTATTTCTTTTATTTGAGTATACAAAATTGTAATCGCTATAACTTTTGCGTCGTAGCTCCGATTTGGGTGATTCCAGTTCCTAAAAATTTGTAAAAATATGTACTATTTATTAATAAATTTTATTTTATTTTTAAAGTTGTTGTTGCTATTTGTTCATGAATTTATTTTATGATTATTTGTTGCGATTAGACTCCGAGTTGCCGAAAATTGTCGGAGAAGATTTCGAAAAACCCTCGCAAGTTCCTGATCAAGATCAACTACTTTTCAAAGGCAAGCCATGCTTTGACCATATTGTTCCTAGATTTCTAAAATGTATTTCAATTCAAATTATGCATGCTATGTTAACTAAAAATGACATCGAATAATTTGGGTAATATAGATAATACACCTACCTTATTTACGCCACCTTGTTAATATTACTTGTATGCCCTGAAACCCTTGTCACCCTAAGATATTAAATTAAGTTGGATGCTATTATAATGCCAACACGGGAGGCTAGACCGTGAGTAGATGCTTAGTCGCTTGTGTGCGCTGAACGACCTTTAAAAGTGCAAAAGAATATTGACTAAGCACATATGGAATATATTTTGGAATAATGCGATTATGTCATGAGATGGATTTGGAGGTAGCAACTTTGTGTGGTTCTACTTACACAATGAAGTGGGCATTGGCATGTGTTGCGTAAATGCAAGCCGGGATGGGAAATGATTTGGACCGAGGTAAGTGGCAAGATGGCCGTGCGGTGGGCACAATGTGTAGCAGGATGACTTGAGTAATGTGAAGGCTGCATCTTTGGGATCTCTGAGAAGAATGTCTTGCCTTGGGCGATTAAGGACTTCACCTTGCGAGCCTTTGGCTGAGTTACTCGTACAACCACTTGTCTGAAATGGGACAGTTCTAGTTAGGGATGGCAAAATTACCCATGGGTACCCGACCCGATGGGTTCGGGTATGGGTTTGATTTCAGACCCACGGGTTTCAAATTTCGGGTTCGGGTTCGGGTTGGGTTGGGTTACGCACGTGGGTATCCATGGTACCCAAATTAATTAATATAAATTAAAAATAATGGAAGGTTAATTCAAGATTTTCAAGCATCGTTTGAGATGTAAGATCATTAACTTTCATGATTATATACACCATATATTTTCCTTTAAACATAGAAATTACAAATGAATTGATTGACAATTGATGGTTGAAAATTTGATTGTGAGGTGAATTTAATTTGGGTTGGTGCAGTTCGGGTTGGTACCCATCGGGTTGAGTATGGGCGTGGGTATGTACCGTGAGAGATTCGGGTTGGGTATGAATTTGGGTTTGGGTTGGATGCTGGGGAGGTGTACCCACCCAAACCCTTGGGTGCCATCCTAGTCCTAGTTTAGTAGGGTTCTAATATCTTTCCTTTGACACCTCGGGCGGCAGTTACACCCAGTGTAGCGTGTGGAAGGCGTGCACGTACTCGGCTTGGTAACCATCCAACGATGTTCGCTTGTTCTAAACTTTGGCTCTGAGTGAGGAAGTGTTAGAAGGAACATCTTGGGGAGGTTCATAGGTTAGGTGTTAGTCTCGAAAGACTTTGTTGCAATCAATCACTGTGTGGTGGCGATTGTATCTTGTGGGTAAAGTGTACAACCTCTTGTAGAGTGTGTGTGTTGAATCTATTGAATAGCGCGTCATGATATTGGACAATGCTCGGGGATTACAGGTCAAGGGTTAGATTTTCAAACTAAAAAGTGGAATAGATGGTACGTGTGCAAAAGGCGATGAATCAAACTTAGATTTGTGTTGCCAAACTCTTGGAAAAAGAATTAAGAAATTAATTATTATAGTGCGGTTTTACGCTTTTAACCTAATTAAGACTATCTGTTAAAAGAAATGCTTTATCTTGAAATAACCATTTAAGCCTTTCCTTTGGAATAAGCCATGCATGTAGTAATAGAACTGCATTGTGCATGACTTGTTGAGTATGCTGTATACTCACCCTTGCTTCAACAAAAACCTCGGAAGAAGAAGCAACACCAGCTTGGGAGGAGGAGTTTAATGAAGGTTTGGAGAATTAGGGTTGAGCCTCGTCAGTTGCACTGTGGCGACGAGGTTCATTGACATACTTTTGCTTCCGCTATTGAACTTGTGCTACATTTGTTATTTATCGTCTGCGTGGTGAATTATTGTAAGGTGACCATAAGGTCGTGTAACTCGTTATAATTATGTTTGAGGTACTTAATTATTATTTCATTGTGTATGATTGTGGTATCTCAACCTATTTATCCTGTGTGTACTAAGCGTGATCTGGACTAGTATAGATTACAGAGAGGTCGGATTTGCGGATTCGGGTCCCGACATAAATGATGTGAGTCCCCGTTCTAAGGAACATGAACCTCCATGTGCATATAGTACTAGTCCCTAGATCAGTAGCTAGTACACACATGTTTACAACATCAATATCATAACCAAAACTGGATATTTATAACCTACACAAGATTAATTATAATAGAGTAGCAAAACGAAAAGCGACAACTAAAGCAACCAAAAGCCAAGTGGATTGCCCAAACTACCCTCAGGCATCGGACTAGGCTAACCCTTAAAAGAAATCGTCGTCAAAGTCCCCACGGCCCGCCTGAAAGTACGAATCGTCTGGCAAGATTGAAGCTTCATCTTCTGAGACAACATAGATAGCAAGTTTGAGTACATTGGTACTCAGTAAGACTTGATAGTGGTTTACAAATGCATATAAATAAACATGCAGGCTTGAACAATTAAAGGCTCGAGGTTATTTTGCAATTGCACAAAGAAATGTAAATCATATGGATATAATAGATTGCAAACCGAATTTGTAAAACTGCTAAGCATTTTGTAACCATATGCAAGTAAATAAATTCCACCATACAGTCATCTCGACTGTGAACCCATAAGTGTCATTCCTTTGACACAAAAATGAGGGTTGCTAAAACAGTTTCAAAACCAAAACCATTTTAGAAAATATCAAAATCTAGCATTGGAATGACTTCACCAAGTGCCCATGACATGGTATGCTAATCGATTAGATTCTCACTCTCTGAGGTGTCTGACTTTACCCACAAGAAATGATGAACCTTTTGCTAGGCCATCGACACACTTCCTTAGGTATGCTTGGCAAGGAGATTATACATAAGCATTACATTACCTAGACATGACTTTGAACCAGCGGGGCGTTAACCCTCGCCATAGAAATAGAAACACACACCCAAGCTGTAGATCCACTTTCAGTACACCAACACACCGTTTCTGTTCATGGCAAGGCATACACCGTTGTACCAGTATGCATTTACCCACACGAACTGTGTGGAAGCCCATCTAGCGATCGAGCGAATTATGCGCGACTCACGCCTACAAATGTCCAAAGCCATATCTAGATAACTTAATAGGTTATAGCCGTCTCATACCGAACCTCGTGGTTGCACGAAATTCTTGGATCAATAGCGTCCCATTGCTCGGTGCTTAAATTGATACGAGGCGACACTTCACCCTACACTATGTGCAATTCCTTTGCACACCGGCTATTGTCAATAATCACCCACGTCAAAACTATAGTTTTATTTTGGGTTTTTATTAAACTATCAACAAACTTTTTCCAAATGATAGTTGATCATTTGAATCATTTTAGAATTGAACGAGTTTAATTTTAAGCAATGGCTAAGCAGGTATATTAAACTAGCGATCATACCCAAAGTGACATTAATTATGTCTAAACCATACTTAAGGTTACAAGGTTCTCATTGACATACTGATTAAGAAATCCATAATACATAGGGATAACTCTTGTTCTACCCGAATAGCGATTTTTATGGGGAATTACTCGTATGCATAATACATTGGCAAAAACAACATATTGTAGGTGAAATACTAGGATCAACATTGTCAAGGAGGTGCTTGCCTTGCTTTCTGTATTTGTCGGCTCAAAATCGGGTCTGCTGACAAGATTTTTCTCCTAAATGCGGGCGTCAGCGTCTATATATCGCACAACAAGGAAGAAATAGAAATCAGCAAATAAAAAGGGCAAAAAGAAAATAGATAGCAAAAAACAAACAAAACTCAGCACATAGAGCGGGGTTACTTTTGTGAATTCATTAACTTCATTTCTGAATTCTACATGCAAAAATTGTTTAAGATTATAATGATTTAATCATTTTAGGCATGAACAGATTCTTACTCTTTAATTAGGATTCAGATTCAAAGCAATATTAAAATAAATATCTAGCTACTTCTGACTAATCAACTCATTGCTAGAATACACACACACACACACACACACATATATATACATAATAATAATAATAATAGTAGTAGTAGTAGTAGTAGTAGCAGTAGTAGTAGTAGTAGCAATGAAGTGAAGATGGCAATGACAATGACGATGATAGTAATGCAATGACGATGATAGCAGCACGATAGTAATGCAGCAGATAGTAGTAGTAGTAGTAGCAAGTATGTGATCACACATGCAAGGTATACATGCATAAACACCAACCAAATCTTATGCTATTACCATGCCTTATCACATTTTGCTTACTAGAAAATTTTAACAAACTTTATATGCCCTTGCTGAATTTATTTAGCTCTGCATTTTATTACTCAACATTATGAAATACTTAACGTCATTCAAAGTATATAATTTAAACCATATATATAAGCGCATTCACCTAAAGGTTTATTGAACAAATGAAATGACTTAACTTAAACATAATTATTTTTACACATTTGGGTTCTTCACAGACATGAGGATTTCATAAAAATTTAATTTTCTTTGTTTTGCCTAAAGTTAAAATAATTATTTTCTTAGTGCATTAAGCCTTACTTAAGTATTTTATTTACTAAAAATCACACGTGACTCTTTTTGAAATATTTTTTTGCATATTCTGACCCTATCAAATTTTATACAAATTTAGAAATTTATTTCACTCAATTTGGATTATTAGTTCAAAAGTTATATTAGTTTGAATTGGCTTGGACTAGAAAATACTAAAAATTCAGATTTTGCCAAAAATGGAAAGTGTGCTTTCAACAGAAAAGCGCTTTCCAATTTTGGGCATGCACTGACTCACACACCAACAGACCAGGCCTTCTGTCGGTGTGCCTGCGAGGAAGCGAGTGGTGAGCCTCTGCCGAGCGGTCCCATCGTCGATCTGGCCAAGGCCAGACCGACATGTGGGACCCTCCTATCGTGACTTCGCTTGGGACGCAAGTGATTGACACCGATCTCCACTTGATAGTGGCGCAATCTGAGCATCTCTATTTCTTCCTTCTTTGCCAAGCGAACTAACTCCGCCCTTGGCGAATGGGTACACCATGCCCATCAGCACGCCAAGGCGCGTCGACGGGTGGTACCCATTCGGCCTAAGGTGGCCGGGAACAGGTTCGCCATTCCACGGGTGTGGTGGCCGCCATGGCCATCCAGCGCAAGCTCATTGCCGGCCATCCATTTGCTCAGGCAATGACTTAGCGAGCAGCATTGAACCTATGCGACCTCATTTCACCTGTGAACGGAGTCGGAGAACAAGCGGAGGAGGTTGCCCACGGTCTTGAAGAAGAAAGAAGAGTGGCGGAATGGACGGACCGCAAGCAAGAAGAGGTGGAATTGGAGCTCGGTTAGTATGCTAGGCTGCACGGCGAAACTCCCAGTTGAACCAATTCCAAGGATTACCTCTGGCTTGGCACGGTTGCTGGTTTCTCCCCTTTTCGGACTCTTGTGGCAAGAAACGGAGAAGAAGCTGCGAACTGGTTCAGTGAATGGCTAAGGGAGAAGAGAGGGGGCTCAATTGCGATGATGGGGAGACACTTATAGCCGGCCGAGGTGATCTATAGTGCTGGGCCTGGCGA
This sequence comes from Guadua angustifolia, assembly GCA_036346375.1. Taxonomy (NCBI): domain Eukaryota; kingdom Viridiplantae; phylum Streptophyta; class Magnoliopsida; order Poales; family Poaceae; genus Guadua; species Guadua angustifolia. The sequence continues at coordinate 16,156,957 of CM070516.1, read as the reverse complement.
TGATCGACTTAGTTCGGGACGAGAAAATGGCAAGGTGGTGAGGGTGTTAATAGCGGTATGCACGAAGCTCGAGGCTTGGGCGTGGCTGAGGCGGAGTCTGGCCGATCTTGGCGAAGAGACCTCTCAGAGGTGGTTCACCGAATTGGCTTGGGCGAAGAGCTGAGTTGAGAGCTCTCACTTCGGTCGGGCGAACAGGGTGGGAGACTAAGCTGACAGGCGGGGCCAGGGTCCACCGATCAGAGGCTGAAGAGCTTTCCCATTGCGTGCCAGAGAACAGAGTTCTCACGAAGCCGGGCCCGCTTGTCAGCGAGATGAAGTGGCAAAGGATTGAATTCCGGCTCGGCTGACTCTAGTACTGAATTTATTTGTGCTGTCAAACTGCAGTAAAAATTTGTTTACACCCGGGTGTAGTTACTCCTACCTCTGAAATACCACCTAAATGAACTTGAAATACTCCTTTATCACTTTGGCTACACTCATATACTAATTATAAGATATTTCAATGCGTACCACATGAAAAAATTGCAAGGGAGTACATAATTTTTAGTGTATTTTACAAATACCTTTATATATGGACATAAAAAGGGGTATGTCCAAAAAAATATACATACCACTTCTGAAAAAATATAAATACTACCTACCTAGTCTGATATGCTCGTTATACTACACATATATATCCTCCGTTGTGCGAGATACTCCCTGCATTGTGAGATACGACGTAGGCAATATATATATATATATATTTTGAAAATGGTTTCATACTTCTAGGAGTATATACTCTCACCTCTAGTATTCTACTTAAATGATATTATTATACCTCTTTATCCTTTTGAGTATACATTAATACTGATTATAAGATACTCCAAAGTGAGTTCCATAAAAAATTTCATCAAAGTCCACCCTTTATAGCATAATTTGTTTATATATTCATTTCACTTATGAAAAAGGGTATATAGCAAAAAAAATAAAGGGCTTCGATGAATTTTTTTCAACCATGTCACATGAAAGTATCTTAGAATTATTATTAAAGTATCGAAAGTGATAAAGAGTATAATACATTCATTTAAGTAGTATATTAGAAGGTGAAGTATCTACTCCCGTGAGTACAAAAAGGATTCCTATATATATATATATATATATAGAGGAGAGAGAGAGAGCGCTACTACTACGACTATTAGTTACTTTTCATATGCATACTAGATCAATATCCGTACGTTGCTACGAAAAATAAAATTGATAACGAAACATAAAGGTCAAGCAATAAAAGAAAATTATGCTACAAGATCAAACATCTATTTTTTCCGATTACAAAAGTTTTTATGGTTTCTTTTTCGGTATGAATTAAAACCAAATATATTGTATGTAGCAATATATATTACCAATCTCAAAAATCAATCAATCATTTTTATCCCTTTTTGCAATTTATATTACCAGCTTGTGTTCCTCTTCTTCTCGCCATGCACTTGTGCCTGCTCCTCGACACCATCGACCTCGTCTTCCTTGTCGCCTCGCTCGTCCTCGTCATCCACCACCTTCGCAGGGCCGACACGGGGGCTTCCCATGAGCACGAGGCACTGCTGCAATGCCACCGCCATTCGGACCCTTTGGGCGCTCTGGTCGCTTTCGGGACATCTGTCGTCTTCGCCGTGACGTCCGTTGTCCTCCTCGCGCTCGCGTTCTTCCTCCTGTCGAGCATGCCATGACACTCTGTGGAGTCTACCTTCCTCGCCATCCACTTCGCCGCGCATGCCATGGCTGCATGGTCAGTCGCCTCAGAGAAAGGGGCCACCGCTGCCACTCAGCCTTTGCACCTCCACGTCTTCTGGATCGCCACCACCCTCGGTGCTGCGCTCTTCTCCACTTCGGCGGTGATCCGCTGCACCGACGGTTCGCTGCTATTCCTAGATGACCCTCTCGCTTTTGCCGGCCTAACTCGTCTCCATGCCTCTAGCATACCTAGCCATCACTGGCTTCACTGCCCATGGCACCATAGCCCATAAAGCTAGGTGAACTAGAAACACCGGTACTTGGCGCCCATACGCCGTCTTGCATTGTTCCTCTCTCTCTCTCTCTTGACGTTCAGCTGGATCAACCTGTTTATCTCCAAGGGGTATGCCAATGACTCTCTCACTGCCAACGACGTCCCACCGATGTCGCCGGGTAACCATGCCGAAGTGTCGTATGCTTTGTTCACGTCCAACTGGTCGGCGCTGGGGTCACAACACCCGATGGGCGTCGCGCTCTGGCTGTCCTTCTGGCCGCAGTTACTACTGACCGCAGCGTTCGGCCTTCTACGCCTCGCGGTCATGTACGTCGGTCCGTCACTTATTGATCAGTTTGTCGAGTTCATTCGCCGCGGCGGCACGACACGAGAGATCTTGAATGAATTCGCTTGATTGATTCTGTGAAAAGCGTACAACATATATAGAGTACAAAAGGAATGATTGGCGGCTATTAATTACGGCAATAATCAGGGATTTTGCTATAATAATCAGCCATATTTAGAGAGATATGGCTGGCTGTAAATCAGGAAAGAATAATTAGCTATACGGACCGGTCATTATTGGAGATATGGTAGGGGAGGCTAGGAAGAACGGACCGCTGGCACCAACTACAAATTTATATTAGTAGAGATATATACATTTTGTACACTTGGGTCATATTCTATCCTTAAAGCTAATTAAAATCAAGTTCATTTCTTAAACATTTTGGCGTATTCAAGTAACCTACTGACATACTAGTGTATAGAAATTAATTCTACTCATATTTAGATTTCTTTTGGCTCAAATTATACCCTTTTGAATATTTAGTGTATCGAACTTAACCTTTAACAGAAAGTGATTCAAACAAAGTTGAAACTCAAATATTTTTATATATTTGGGTTTTTGAAGGCATAAGGATTTCATTAAATTTATTTAATTCAATTCCGAGTTTATTTGCAAAATTTTTATTTATAGCATATCTTTAGGCCATTTCTTTAAATTTGAATTTCAAAATTCCACAGGGCTTATTTTCAAAATGTTTTGTATATTATGAAAATACTTGATTTTAGATGAATTTAGAATTTTATTCCATGGGAATTTGATCTAAATTGCAGAAGATATTATGATTTGAACTTATCTCAGTTTTAAGAAATGAGTAAATACAGAATTACGCTTTCAAAACTGGAAAGCATAGTCACGTCTTTAGCCGTTCGTGCTGATTCATTCAGCTGACAACCAGAGCCCATTGGTCATCTTCACAAAACAGAGGAGGCGCAGGTCTTGCTACCGCGACGGAGGAGGCGGCGTCGACCAGCCGGTGGGCGGAGGAGCTCGAGGGAGTGGGGGTGCACTCGGGGAAAGTGTCGGCCAAGGAAATGATGTGGCACAGAGGGCTGCCACCGCAAGCATGCGGCGGTGGTAATGTTGTTTCGCTGGAGGTAGTGAAGATGAGCTTAACCTTTGGGAAACATGGAGTGGTGAGCATCAGTGGCACCTAAGAGTTCCATTTTTGTGATTTTCTTGGCCAATAGCTAGTCGGCAAGTTCCACCCCCTGTGGCCGGCCAGAAGGAAGATGGTGGCCGTGTTGGTGGCGTTCTAGCTAGCGATTTCTGGAACTAATTGAGGGGTTTTGATCTCTGTAGACTATTGGTGCTATGGTGTGAGTTAATTTGGATATGGCTTAGTATTCTGTCTCAAATTTGCTTTTTACTCGAGCTCAGGGTTTCTGCGATCATGGCGGAAATTGGCAGGAGATTGAAGCTTCATGGCCGGATTTGACAAATGAAAAATGGGGAGAAGATGGTGCGATCACAAAGCAGTCCTTGGGTGGTTTTTATAGGCAGCGAGGGACGTAGATGAGCCCGGCCCCAGGTGCGAGCTCGCTGAGTTCCCGCGGCATTTGCACAGGGAGAAGCATGGCGGAGAAGGGTGAGGCGTAGTAGAGAGGTGGCGCACGCTGGTAGCTCGGGCGGTGCGGGTTTGCAGAGATGACGTCGCTACAGGAAGCGCGAATTCGCTCGGGGGCTTCGATTGCTAGAGGGAGAAGATGACTGAGCGCCTCTCTGTCGCACGGGCTTGAACAGGGCATTGGTACCACTGGTCAGTGACGAAATGTGCAACTGGATTTCGACAGCAAGCTGAGCAAATTTTGGTTCATTGCATCAGTTAGCCAACCAGTCAACAAATTTTTGAGAATTTTTATGCATGATGTTTGGATAACGATCCTCGTCCTATAAAAATTTCTGGCGAAAATGTGAAGCATAGAATTTATAAAAATTCTGACAAGGCATTGTGCTCTAAATTTTGTTTGCTACTTTTAATTTTTTTGGAAGTCTATATATTATCAAACAATTTTGAAACTTTTTGTAAGAGTTCCACTCGGCTACAAAATCCTTCAGTAAAAACTAAATTTGATATCTTTCGTATTTAGTTTATAAAAATTCTAACATTCTTACTTTTGGATTTTCAGCTTTTCTATTTTTGAATTTTTAAATATATCAAAATTGGGAGGTACGATCGAACAGAGAAGGGCCGGCCAAGCACTGTTCTTGGGGAGGTGCTGTCCAAATTTTTAATTGGGGGTGATTAGCTCCAAATTAAGTGTTTCAAGGTTAGTGACATCATGCCAACATCCTTCTCACCTAGATATTGCAATTTTTTTCAATGGGTGTGGAGAAATCTTGAACTTTTTAGGCAAGAACATGCATGATCAAATTGTAGGGAGTTCTTCCCCAAAATTTATTTTGTATGCTTGTTTTTGTTGTTGTATGAAGATGTAGGGTGTAGATCTAGGTGCTTGTACTTTTAGAATCTTGAATATCACAATAAGTTGGGGAGATCTAGGTACATTGCAAGGAAGTAATTATTGGTGTATGAAATAAAATAGAAAAAATGTAGAAGGATAAAAAAATAATTACAAAGGTAGAAAGGGATAAAAAAATTAGAAAGGTATGTTTTTAATTGTATGATGGTGTAGGTGGAGCTTTTTTTGTTGGAGAAGAAAAAAATATGGTCATTAATTGTAGACTCAAGAAGGAAAAAATAATTAGAAAGGTAGATTTAAGAGCTTGTGAGCTATAGATTTTTAAATGTACCTATAAGTTAGGTTATAATTTTTGTAACGAAATTTGTTATAATTTTTAATGAAATTATAACATGGTGTAGATGAATCGGCAATGGATGTACAATGCGGATCGTCGCTCGAGAGAGTTCATTGATGGCGTGCAGTCTTTTCTCGATCGTGCGTTGCATTCTTGCCTCGAGCGACTTCATATGTTGTCCGTGTGTAGATTGCAAGAACGAGAAGGAGCACTCCAGCGATGGCAAGTTATGAACCACTTGATCATGAGAGGTTTCATGCCAAACTATACCATTGGACAAACCATGGCGAAGTTGAGGAGATTAGCGGGGAAGGCGATGAAGAAGGCGAGGAAGAGGAACATGGATTCAACGGTATCCGGACGACCGCATAATCTTGTTCGTGGAAGAAACACTTGGTGACTTTGGTGATGATGAGCTAGACCGAGATCTTTGCTTGACGGAGAGGAGACTACGGATGAAAAGCGATTCGAGAAGTTCCAACGCATGTTAGAGGACCACAGAACTCCTTTGTACCCAAAGCGTAGGCGGGGCCACACAAAGCTGCGTACCACTGGAACTCATGCAATGGAAGGCTACAAATGGTGTGTCGGATAAGGGATTCAATGAGTTGTTATCACTTTCGTGAAGAAGTTGCTTCGAAGATAACACTCTTCCGAATCTATATATGAAGCCAAGCAAGTAAATCATCCTTTGGGATTGGAAATCTGAGATATACGCATGTCCTAATGATTGTATCTGTATCGTAATGAGTATGCCGATTTGGATGTTTGTCCGGTGTGCAAAGAATCACGGTATAAGGTGAAGCGTGGCGATCCGGTGAAATAGATGGGGAGCGTAAGAAGAAGAGACCTCGGCTAAAGTGTTGTGGTATTTCCTTCGATCCCCGATTGAAAGCGTCTATTTGCTAACAAAGCGCATGCCTAGATGATGCGTTGGCACAAAAGAAGCGTAAGGGCGACGGGATGCTTAGACACCTGCAGATGGCTCACGGTGGAGGAAAGTCGACCGAGCGTGCGGACTTCGCAGATGAGGTGAGAAACATAAGGTTTGGGTTGAGCACCAATGGGATGAATCCTTTCGGAGAATTGAGCAGCAGACCATAGCACGGCCTGTTACACTATGTATCTATAACATTCCTCCATGGCTATGCATGAAGCGAAAGTACATCATGATGCGTTGTTGATCCAAGGCCCCAAGCAACTGGAAATGACATCGATGTCTACCAGAAACCATTGGTTGAAGATCTTGTGGCGTTAGGGACGATGGTGCAAGGGTATGGGATGAGTACAAAGGGAGTATTTCACCCTCGTGCATTGTTATTTGTAACAATCAACGGCCAGCTTGCTCTCGGTAACTGTCGGCCCTAACTGTCAAAGGATATAGAGCACGCATGCGGTGCTTAGATGAAACAGACGGCATGTACTGAAAAACTCTCGGAAGGTTGTGTACATGGATCACCAGTAGGTTTCTTCCTCTGAGTCACCGTTCTTGGAAGAAAGGTAGGAAATTTAACGGAAACCGGACCTTCGTTGTAACATCCCAGAAATTTAATAAAAGTGAAAATAAATATTTTAAATTTGAAAATATTTATTTCGAGTTTCCTTGCCATTGTTCATTTTATTTGGATTTCCTCGGATTTATTCTTTGCGTGAAAAATCTGACGAATGAAAATGAAGAATGAAAAAGAGAAGAAAAGCAAAAATGTAAAAAGTAAAAATTTAGAAAACTCGCCATGAGAACTCTGATCATTCAATTAAATCATTTCAGCCAGCAATTGAAATCTTATGCATAAAGAAATGAAGAGATAAAAGGAAAAGATAAATTTTAAATCAAAATAATGTATTATCCGAATTCACATAAAATAATGGAATTATAAATGGAGCTGAAAATTTTATAAAAAGCAATCTGAGATCGAATCCTTTTGAAAAACAAAATTTGAAAAATAGTAGACTTCAATTGATCTCAATCAAAAATCAAAATTCGAACAAAATTTAATAGTAGTCGCCGACGTGTGGGCCATTCATCGATTTTCCGTTCCGTTGGCTCAAAGGAGAAGTCTCAGCCACTGACAATGGACCCCTGCAGCCAGCCCTTCTCCCCCAACACTGTTCCTTCCACTGGCGTCTCTCTCGAAGCCGTTCGTTCCTTGGCGAAGTCGCCTCGCTCGATCTTGGCGCAATCCTGGCTATAAGCCTCTCCTCCCTGACCGCAAGAACCTCCTCCTCATTTCCCCCTCAGTCCTCTTCACTTTCCTCAAGCCAGGCGCAAGAACCTCCCTGCCAAATCCGCCATTTCAGGACCTCTGTTGCTCGTGTGAAGGAAATCAAGCCCTAGAGCCAGCCATTTCGAATCGCCTTGGTGGAGCATCACCACGCATCATCGATCAAAAGCCCTCAAGAACATCCAGCTCCTTCCATGTGAAATAGTGCCGCCGCCGAAGAGCCTTTCTTCCCCAAGTCCGGCCGCCGTGGGCGAAGCTTCTCCGTCCATCTTCGCTTCGATTAGCAGGTGAAATGAGATCCTTGCTACCTCGTGAAGCTTAAAACGCCACCGATTTCAACCCTAATACACTTGTCTTCTTCCTTCACCGAGCGCCATTACTGCCTGCGCCCAACCTCGGCTGCGCGCCGCCCTGCAGCCTCTTCCGCCGAATCGACTTCACCTCCAGACTCCCCTCGCTGAGCTGATGCTCTCAGTCCCCTCGACCTCGCCGGAAGATCGCCGGAAGACCGTCGCCGGTGAAGCCCTAGGCCATCCTCTGCTTTCCCTCACTGATGCGCGGGGTCCCGTGGTCAGTCCCTCAGGAGCATCCCAGTGCAAACGGTATTAGGCGCTTCCTGTGAATGAAAGCGCATTCTCTCATTTTCCAAACCGAAGCAACTGTAAAAATTAGTATCATGTGCATTTTTGGTCACAAACCAGTAAAATAAATTTATGTGTTAATCTAAAATTAGAAAGGTTCTAGCTATACAAAAATAGTTAACTTTTGATATACAGGATTATTATTCAAATTCAACTTTGATTATGGTGCTAATATGGTTTTTAATGAGAATTGTGAATAATAAGTAACGAGGAGATGAAATCAGTATTCATGGGATTTTAGGATCAGGATGTATTCAAATATACAAATACATTTAATATTTGAACTAAGTTCAATTCACTTGTTTAGCAACCATTAGTAAAGTTTAATATGGCCTTTGCTAGAAATGAGTGTATAATAGTTCATAAAATCATATAAGAAGTGATTATGTGCTTCTGGGGTTGTAATAAACCTAATCATGCAAAAATATTTAATCTTGAAACCAAGTTTAATATAATTGCTAGTTAATCATTAATGAACCCTATTATGGCCATTAGCAAAATAATAACATAATGGCTCACAAAATGATATGGTAAATTGCATCAAGTTCCTAAAAACAGTGAGGACATATATATGTAAAGATAATTGGAATAAAGTTTGACTTGAATTCTTTTGTCATAAAGAAGTGTCAAATGTAACAATAATCAAATGAGGAATCTATTGCAATTAAAGGTAAAATAATGCGAGATCAACTTTAAAACATTCCTAGGATGGTATTCTGCTAATACCTGAAAAATGAATCAAGAATCATGTATAGATTAGTTGGAAATCAAGTTTAAATCTTGGCCGATTTAAGGTTTGTAAATGTGGTCATTTAGGCTATTTCAGCCATAGATGAAATCACTCATCCAAATACTAAAATCAATCAAATCAGTTTAGAAACGCTGTACATAGTTTATGCTACTATATTCTGTAAAAAGAATCTTATTCCATTAAGGTTTGCATATTAATATTGTTAGCCCAAAATCCTTAAGTGCTAACCTGTCATTTCCCCTTTTGGCCGATTCCGATGACGTACACTTTACAATACCACTTAAGCCTTTTCAACAACGAATATAATGTATCACCAAAGTCTAAAATCTATGGAATCGACTTAGGATTATTATACAAAGTATAAATCATCTTAGTATGAAGAAATAACCATAATCTATCATGTTTTGCTCGCAAATCTTAATAGTGAATAACCTAAGCTATCACCTTACTTTAGAGCGTTAATGCGAATGAATACACTTTAGGTAATAACGAAGGAAACCTGTAGTTAAGTTATTTGTATCACTAGAACCTTCTCAATCATCATGGAAATGATATTAGTAACCTAAATCAGTAAATCTAAGTAAGTGAAGTCAGTTAAAGATAAATAACTAATCATTCATAATATAATGCAATCATTTAAGCCTTTTCATCAGCTCGCAAAGCAATTCGTCTAAATCTGAATTTAGTAAAGAATAACCTAGAATCGATCTTTAGGTTATGATCTACCGTAATCTAAGAAAATATCCCTATTTCGTCTTGCTTCGAATCTGAATTCTCATAAAGCAAAACCTGTAAGTAATAAGAATTGGCAGAACTCATATTGTGAATAGTAAATCAATGAAAACATGCATCTAATGATTAATTCTATTAATCTAACCAATTTTAGCATCTTGAATTCGTAAATTAAGATTAATAAATCCATAAAAGAGCAATCCCTGTTTCTTTATCAAAGTTTATTTGTTTTGCTATCTATATTCTTTTGCCTTATTGAAGTTAGTTTGTTGCTTTGCTTTATTTTCCGTTGTTCGACGTGTAGACCCGACGTCTCTAGCTTCGTCGTCGTCAACCGCAATCCCCGTCTTCGTCGTATTCGTCAATTAAGCAAGGCAAGCATCCTTTGACCATATTGATCCCAGTATTTTATATTCCTTTTGTGCATCAAATGGTTTTATGCATGCGTTTATTTTATGTAAATGGCTATCTTGTGGATTTGGTAGATATACCTGTTGTCACATGAAACTCCTTGATGATTATGGAAATGTGAACCTTGTTAACCACAGAATAGGGCTAGACATCACTTAATGTCATCTTGGGTATATACGATCATATTTAACCTGCTTAGCCATGCTTTAGAATCTGAAAAGCAGATGATCATGATTAAAATTGTTTTTCCTGAAATGTTTTATTTGGAACTCGGATGGTCCTTTTTAGGAAAATGGTTGCTGGTACTTTGATTAAAAACCCAAAAGAAAACTATGTGTTGATGCGGGCGATTATTGGCAATAGCCGGTTGTGCAGACGAGCTTGCACGTAGTGTAGGGTGGAGTGTCGCCCGTGTCGGATTAAGGACCGAGCAATGGGACGCTATTGATCCATGGTTTCCGTGCAAGCCACAAGGGTGAGGATGGGTTAGCCATAGCTTGTTATATATTTAGACATGGCTTTGTTCATTGGTAGGCGGGAGCTTTGCACGAGTTTTCGGTCGGTCTACTTCTGACGGGGTATTCGTCAGTCTACTTGCTAATGCAGCGGTGTCCGCCTGCCGTGTTTAGAAACGTTGTGTTGGTGTGTGAAAGTGGATCCACGGCTTGGGTGTGTGTTTCTAGTTCTCTGGCGGGGTTAACGGCGGGCTGGACCAAAGCCATGTCTAGGTATTATAACGACTATGTATGGTCTTCTTGGCGTCACACCTAAGGAAGTGTGTCGGGCAAAGTTGATCATTCCTTGTGGGTAAAGTTGTACACCTCTGCAGAGTTTAAATCTAATTAATTAGCCGCTACCATGATCATGGGCACTTGGTGATGTCATTCCAATGTTAGATGTTTTATTATTTCTCAAATGGGTTGGTATCCTTTGTTTTGCAACTGTGTTTTATGTCGAAGGGCCGACAGTTATGGATTTCAGGAAATTGATGATTCGCCGCTCACGTCATGGAGGACTGTGAGTGTCTATTATGCTTTACTTATTTGCTATCAATTAAATCTTGCTCTTTTAAATTCCGTTTGCAAATAACTTGATTTACAAATGCAAATTCGCTTTATGCAAATTAACTGTATTAGCCTTTCCTTTGAAATGGCCTGCATATATCATAGGTTTTGCTCAAGTCTTCTTTAGTACGTAAAGTACTCACCCTTGCCTAATTATATTGTAGGTGTGAGTTAGCGAGGCTTGAAGTTGTTCATCATGAGTTGCGGGTTCTTCCTTGAAGCGTGTTCTATCTGGAGTTTATGCTCGGTCGGTTACTGCTGGTCGGTTGGGCAAACTACGAGGATATTGCTTCTTCTTGCTATATTTCTCGAGTTGTAATATTTATTTGTATTAATCGTTTCGCTTAATTATTGTATTGTATGGTTATGATTTCCAATTGTTGTAAACATGTGAGTGCTAGCTCTTGATCCAGGAATATACGGTAATCACATGGAGGTTCCTGTTCATCCGAGCGGGTCTTCTGACTTTGGTATCGAGCTATCTTGAAGTAGAGATAAACCTTAGATAGAATGGTCGTTAGCATTAGAATAAGCGAATTCAAAATCTTACTTCCAAAAGCTACTATATTTGCAAAATGTAGGCCTTGCTATTCTTTCCTCATTCTTAAGAATCTATTCTTGACTCTATTTTCATTTTGATTGGTAAACGAATTCCCCTCATCTCAAAAAGAAATTTTCGCCAGTGGTTATCTTCGCTGTTGATTCTGAAGATGTCCAAGAGATGTTACTGTCATCCTTCATGCCGACCCAAGAAGATTGCAATATCTGCACCAACAGTTTCAAAGAAGTAGACAATGCTTCACTAACCTCGACAAAGCAGAAGTAAACCTTGAAGATTCTACTTCACGAAGGGACACTGTCATCCAACAGTAGAAGGGCAGAAGATTAGAATGAATTAGGAATCCCCTCAAGAAAGGAACCCTTACGCGTAGCATATTATTTTACTTGGGTTGTATAAAGCATATTCATTTGGTGTTGGTATTCGCTACTTGAAATTTGTTTTATTCTGTTTGCCCGAGTGATTTATGTGTGAACTTAACCCTTGGGTTAAAGTTTCATAATAAATTGTCCTTATGTATGAATACTGAAAACTCAACCCATAGGATGAATATGAAATTATAAAACAGTTTATCTCTTCTCTCTATAGAACTTTTTCTGAGCTTATCTCTTCTTTACATAAAAACTTATACAAACTTGTCTCCTCTTCACAGAAAATCGAAAGATACACTACAAGCTCGGAAGGACCTTAAACTCTTGGAACTGAGGAACGACCTACATCCCAAAAAAAGAGGAAAGGACAACATTACCTACATCTGCGAGCTACACTCTAAGCAAAGAAGAAAAAAAGCATGATAGAGTTCTGAGCGATTGTGAAGGTCCTTCGGATACTCCTCCGATGTAAAGAGACTCATAAACACGAAAGAGAATAAAATCGTACACATGAAATCCCATGACTGTCTTGTGTTTATGACACAGTTGCTCCCAGTAGCTGTGAAAGGCATACTGCCCGAGTGGGTAAGGGGGACAATCACAAAGTTGTGTTCTTTTTTCAACGCGGTTTCACAGAAGGTCATCGACCCAGATAAACTAAGTAAGCTGCAGGATGACGTGGTACAAAGTGTGGTTAGTCTTGAGATGATCTTTCCTCCTGCATTCTTTGATATTATGGTTCATCTCACTGTTCACCTTGTCAAAGAGATAGGTATTCTCGGACCCGTGTATCTGCACAACATATTCCCTTTCGAGAGGTACATGAGTGTGCTAAAGAAGTATGTCCGTAACCGTTCTCGTCCGGAAGGATGCATTGCCGAGGGCTATGGGACAAAGGAGGTGATTGAGTTTTGTGTGGATTACATTAATGATCTAAACCCGATCGGCGTCCCTATATCACGCCATGAGGGAGGCTACGGGAAAAGGGACACTAGGAAGGAAAGCAATTGCATGCAATGATCTTCTTACATTTAAGCAAGCACATTTCACGGTCTTGAAACAATCAATCTGTAGTGGCCCGTATATCCATGAGCACAAGAGTATTCTATGCCTCGATTTCCGGGGAGGTCGAGGATTGGATAACTTTGAAGCACATGGATTCTTCGGCAACAGTTCTGAAGTACATCCCTTTGAAAGGGCGGACAATGAGCAGTTACTGGCGCTTGGCTCGGGGACCATCTAGTGAAATCGTGACATTCAAAGTACGAGATAAATGGTTACACATTCTACACGAGATCGAGGATAACAAGAGCACCAACTAGAATAGCGGTGTCCGTATAGATGCCGAAGACAACAAAGGCAAGGTGGACACATATTATGGTTTCATAGAAGACACTACAAGAAGCAGGGGAAAATTAGTGGGCCAAAACCCACGAATTTGAAATAAACTCCCAATTTAAGTTAAATTAAGTGGGCAAATCGTCAATTTAGTTTACGAATTTAACTCGACGAATTTAATCAATTAAATTAAGTGGGTACCCACAATTTAAATTAAATCGTGGGTTACTAGAAAAACCCACAATTTATTTGTTAAATTGGTGGGTTGAAAAACCCACAATTTAACGATTAATTTAATGAAATTTGGTAAAACCCACAATTTAATTAAATTAGTGAAGGTAGTAAAAGCCCAATTTAATTAATTAGTAAATTGTGAATAAAACCCACAATTTAAGATTAAATTAAATAAGGCTGAATAAAACCCATGAATTTAAGCATTAAATTCGTGGGTTTTATATAATTACAATTTATTAGCCATTATACAAAATATATATATATATATATATATATATATATATATCTGTGTTGACCACCCATCCGGCTTGTATTTCATTGATGTCATTTCGATCATTATTTTGGTAATTTGATACCCAAATTATAGCAGCGATTACTAGCCTATTTTCCAAACACGAAAAGCGTAAATAACATATATCTGAACCGGATTTAGCGTGGAAAAACCCTCCAATGCGAGCGTAAAAACCACGGTACCGTAAGCAAACTTCACTATTTTCAAGAGTGTTTACAAATTGCGGAGAGATCAACTCATGACGGCTTACAAGATGAACATATATAAGGCAATCGCGGAGAGATCAACTCATGAGGCCCAAGCCTCGGCGGCAGGCCTCCGCTCGCTCCGAAGTTAGCCTTCTTCGAATTTGAATCATAATTCAACAAAAACTAAGTCACCGAAATATACAAAAATTCAGCATGACCTCTCTAGTAAATAGGACATCCACTCGCAGACAAAAAATATTTGCGTTATAATATATATATATCAATCTCTTACAACCAAAAGAATCCAAATATAACTACATCGGACTTATGCGTAATCCACAATTTGCAACACTCCACTTACTTAGCTATTTTTACGGGTGACATACAACAACTTGTAGGTGCATGTACAAGGCATTAGTTCTCTAAATATTTCATACCTTTCGAGACCACTCCATCTTGGCTTGCGAGATAAGCTGCAGGAATATTTGCACTGCTCGGATAGGTGGTGAATAGTCGAAATGCATCAAGAAATATGTACAAGAAATGGAACTATGAAACAATTAATTACTTGTAAAAGATGCATGATCTGGTCTTGGATGAGTGAAACCAGAGGAGAAACTACTAATGTTATGCCCTCGTCAATAAGAGCGGAAGCTACAAATTAATATGACTATGAGCGTTAATGACGAATTGAGGAAATAAAATCTTGTAGATGGAGTTAGCAGTCAATCCTGAATAAATCACTATGTTGAAATTTCCTACAATAACATTGATTATCTCACAACTAGCACCCGATAAAACTCTTCTCAAGACTATCTTCCTTGTACATTGATGGATAAAAATTGTAGTACCGTTTGGCCAGTAGTACCATACATGTGAGCATTAGAAAAGAGAAAAGAGAAAATACTTCATAAAAATCACCACTCAAGAGGCACTATACCAGCAACAGAATTTTCAAATAATTATATCATATCGAAGAAGGACAACAATTCATAGAAGCCTGGTTTATCACCTGATAAGTCAAACTTTTTCCACCCCCAGTTGGCATCAAAACAAAAACATCATTCCCACTCATTGTGGCATTGATTATCTCTCGCTGATTTGGGCGAAAAGAACGGTTTCCAAACACTCTCTTGTTGTTGGCCTGATGATGCAGTAAAAATTAGCAGTTGTCGTAAACCAGTAATGATGCAAGTAATTAACTGTTGATTTTGAAGAAAATAACCTCAAGTTCCTTGGTCCACGGAAAATCTGTACAACTCCACTTTGTATCACCAGAACCTTCGGTGTAGCTAATATCTATAATCCTAGGGGTATAATCTCTCTGTATAGATGTTAATGGTGTGTTTAAACTATCCATATAGGAATATGGGGCAGGAGGATTGCATAAACCATTGTTTCCAGGTTCATTCCTGATGTAAACCGAAGATTGGAATCTGATATGAATGGATCAATGCAGCATGAATCTTGCGTACATGCACTAGCAGAAGGCTCCCCAGCTGAAACAAACTTTGTATAATGAAGAAATTTGTAGAGAAACTAAAACAGAATCAGTGGCACACTATCATTGGAAACAACATTCATAGCATACAACATTCCATTTCCACTTTTTCTTGCTTGATTAGCACTTAGCCTTGAACGGATGATAAAACATAAGTCAAGTGGAAGGACGTGATAGTGTTTAGTTACTTACAAAGGTTCACGATTCATACTAACACTAGAAAAGACTGCTCCATGGCACTTACAAAACTGTCCTACTTAAGAAGATACATCAATTACAAATTTTACTTGGTTACTCTGCAGAAGCATTGGCTACTATTGCTTAAGCACTTCAGAATTCATGCACACCTCATAGCTATTATGTAAGCTGAATTGGATCTATTGTATCTTTATTGACTGCTTTTCATCCAGTTATTCAATATAACCAGCCTCCCAATAAACCACAAATCACAAAGCCAAGTTATTCAAGGCTATTGTCAATCAAAACCGCTTACAGAATTCATTTCAAACATTCTAGAAGATAAAAATAATATCGTTTGTGTTTGGTAAAAAAAAAAGGTCAGCACACGAACAATCTTGGAGGAGTCTAAACTAAGTCACCGAAATGTACAAAATTTCGGCATAACCTCTCTTGTAAATAGGACATCCACTCAGCAGACAAAAAAACATTTGCAGTTATAATATATATATCAATCTCTCAAACCAAAAGCATAGAAAGCACTTACTCTAGTGGAATAGCATAAAATGCAAAAATCATGTCTACATTGCACACATTCATCAACTTGCCACACTTGATCATAAATTTAAATAGATTCTGCATTACAAGAAAAGAGAAACTTACTGAAAAATCGATAGCGGCGCAAACCCAAAACAATACCATCTTCAGCGACCTTATGGTAGTGTTGACAGTACGTATCAAGAAATTCCATGGATGTGGTACATGTAATGTTACACACATGAACAAATTCAAGGTCCAATTCGACTGTACTGTAGAGACCAAAAAAAGGGTAGTAGTACAACAGAATAGTGCATGATGCCATGCTTGTCGTTTTTCAGTGCTCTCCGACTCGGATGAATGTTACCACGACATGTAATACATCTTCTGTGCTTCTTCTCTGTCAAGTGCAAGTTGTTTCTGCAGCTCTTGGATTTTTACTGAGTAATCAGTCTTTTCACCCTGAAAAGTTTAAGAATTAGTATGTGTGTTACCAAGTACAGAAGACATGCCATTTCCGGACACCCTCAAAAGTTGCAGTCATCTACTTGCCTTGGATGAACTTTTGAGTCTTTTAACCAATGTTTCCAACTCCCTAGTCTGCATTAAACAGAAACTGTATTAAGAGATACAGTCTGAAGTCAAATATTGGTGGCATTGTCAAACTTAAGTAGTTACCTTGTACTTCCTTAATCGCAGAGCTGCTTGCCATTCACTGGATGAAAGTCTTTCCTCATAGCTTTTGAATAAACCATCACTACACGCTAAATGGAAATATGTTCGACACTGTCTGGACATGTACTTTTTTCCTGAACTCTCGTGAGACTCAGTAAGATCTACAGAATGTCTTAAGTAGTCCTCAATGATGGTTCTTGAGCTACAAAATAATTTGTGTTTGTTAGCATTAATACAATCTTAGGCCGAATCCAACATCCTAATTTCAGCACAGTAAATAACAGAGCCAACATCCTAAGGTGAAACATTCAGAGTACATAATCGAACCAACACCCCAACACCCTAACCAACACCCTAACATCCTAAGGTGAAACATTCAGAGTTCATGAACCCTTTTGACATCAACAGTCAGATTGCAGTTTTACCCAACGATGAGGGCTGGCATTGCTTAGCCTGGAAATCATGAGTGTACACATGCAGAAGCATAAGAGTTAGTAGTATGCACCACAGCCATTTGCAGAGGATGAGAATAACTGAATAACTGAGATTTGTAGGAAAAGGCACAATAACAACCACTTAGGCACTTAGAACAGAAAACAAATTAATGCAGCAGTAAAATGTATTGCCAGATTGGAGTTTGATGATGAAAATGGAAAGTCTATAATAAAGTGATACCCCCTGCATTCCATTTTCTTATAATGGATTGATACTAAGGACAAGAGAGAATATAGAAACTGCAAACTGCATAGCATTTAATTTAGACTTTGAAGAACTAAACACTTTAGACTTGCCACCTGATTTGGTGAGATGAGAACAAGTGCTCCTATACTTATTCTGAAAGAATGTCATGTTCACAAACTTTACTCTAAAAATTTTGCATCTGCATCCACTTTATGATGTAATGCAACTCACAATTTGCAATTTAAGCATTTGGATTTGTTCAAATGCAGAAAAAATAGGAAGTTCACAGTTTCTATTGCTCTACCAACAATATTACCACTCCTTTTCATAAAGAGGGCTTTACACAAGTCGAAAAGAAAAGGAAAAGAAAGTTGCAGCATTGCAGGCTGTGACTACAATGAGAGTTTATACTTAAACATTAACAATATCTTGCAACTACTTTAGAATTCAGTATGAATGCTTGAACTTATTTCTTGAGAATTTGCACTTAAACATTAACAATATCTTGCAACTACTTTAGAATTCAATATGAATGCTTGAACTTATTTCTTGTTCAGTGAACTGAGGTATTTCAAGAGTACAGTGGATGCAAGACAAATATTGAAAGAACTATTGTGATATTACTAAAAAAACTTGCGCTTGAATAAATCTTTTTTTATTTTGGCCAAAAAGGAGCACATTCAACTGCGATCCTCACAAAACAAAGATAAACAACCAAGTAGAGAGACAGAAAATAAATCATACACATGATGCATAATCTAGACTGTTGCCCAATCAAGTGGAACCTCATTTTTTTTTGGGTACACTCCAAAAGCCATATAAGGTTCTTTCTTCCCTAGAAATGGAGTTGCAAAGCCATGGACCTAACAATATAGTATTCCAATATCTGCATCAAAATTTACCCTCGCAAGCATTGGCTGAATAGGTGTTCTTCTGTAAAACGGACTTAACAATATTCATTATCTGCACCTAACGTGCTCCAACATACTGAGACATGGATTTAGGAAACCTGGATTGTACAGGTAAAGGCCTAGGTTGGGAAAATTATGCTGCAGAAGACAGCATTCGTCTAAAAGATGCAAGGTTATTTAGCTGCCAAAAGTTTTGCATGAATAGGTGAGGTTTTTGGTAAAAAAATACATTTAATTTTGATACCAAACGTTAAGATATTTGTTGTTTCTTTCGTCACAATAAAAAGAGCAGCTAGCTAGCAGCAGTGGATATATGCAACTTTTCAATTTTCATGGCTGTGGTGAATAAGAAGTCCATTGATCAACATATATGCCAAATGACTAAGGAGTTTGCGAGTCCATCCTTATTGAAATGCCTACTGTGCTACACCACCTCATACAGTAGAGTTGCTAACGGTTTGTTGCCCAATGGTTCACAGTTAGGCGGCTTGTTGGCTGAAATCACGACTTTACCTTCTTCTGACATGACCACCTACAGATAGATGGATCAAGTGAAACAGTGTAAGTTTATCTGACTGAAGGAAATGAATAACTAGAATAATTAATTTCATAAAGTTAACATAGGGAGTTGTTACCATCATATAATTTTAAAAACAATATGAAAAATGACGTTGGATGCGTCATGCAACCCAACTTAAGAGGAAAAGTTAATATACACTGCAGTCTGCACATTGTTCAACAGGACTAAAACAGTAGTGTTTTACAGTCTTGTTTTACTATATCATGTAACTCAATGTAAAGGATTAATTTCAATGCAACCAAACTATCAAATACAAAAATAATTGCTGGACAAACGTATTTCAAAAGGGTAATAGTTCAAAAAAGAATGCACGCAAGAAAGACATTACAGGGACTGGATAGGTATACCTCACTATTATCCAGAGAATGGACATCAGAACAATAGCTCTGTGATGATGAGACACTTGAACTAGCCATGAACAATCTTTTGTCTTTAAGAGACAGAGGGCCAGCATAACTGAGCAATGATGCCAGCAAAAAGAATAATACAGCTACCAGCCAAGAAAGCAAAAAGGTTGTTTAAATAACCCTGCACCCAAAAAAATATGTTATGAACAGAAATCAATGAATATCCAATGTGAGTGAGCTTTGACTAAGATAAAGTACCAGCATACATTGTTCCTTTTAACCTTTGATGGATCTGAATTCCGATGAGAATGGAAGGTTTTGCCCGGTAATGTGAAATGATCTTCAAAATACATGTCCAGAATATTCCCTAGTTCTGCCTACAGTCGGGGAAAATGGAGGAAAACTTAAAATGAATAAGAATGCTCGAAAAAGATATGTTTACATCAGGGATAAGAAGCGGATAACAATGTACCAGTGGGAAGTGGGCTAAGAGAACTTCCCACCTATTATTTGCTAACTCATGACAGCCTTCGAGCTTTGTATTCTCGAATGCTTTGGCATTAATTTGCAGTTTATAAGTAGGAACGAACTCATTGGCCCAAAGGATGAAATCAGGACCCCCAATCTTCCCCAACTTTTCATATTTTGGAGCTGGCCACCATCCATTCTTTGCTTTGCCCGCTTCATGAGGAGACTTGACAAGATTAAAACTCTCCAAGCATCTCCTAGCATTGTTCACTACTTCTGCCTCGGAAATTCTGTGTATACAAACAGAGGAATCAAATGAGCAGTTTGGTTTGAGCTTCTGAAACAAACCGCCTGTGCGCCCAAGATAATTCTTTCCAGCATCCGCAATGACACAGGTGAAAATGGCTTCAGCAAGAGCAGAAAGAAGTTTTTCATCTGATGAACTGATACTAAAATCCACAGGCACTTGGTAAGCCACAAATTAGCAAGAAGTAAACAAAAAATATATGTAATATCAAGTCCCAAACTTTACAGATGTACACCTTTCGGGATTTGCTCAAATCTTGGAAGTCTCTCTCCGAACCTGGGGAGAAGACATCGAGCCGAAAGTTTGAGAGCTGCTCCATTACAGCTTGCTTAAAGGCCATTGCCAAAATGCTATCTGAATCAGGTTCATTTTCAGAGAAAAAAATTAGCGCCAAAGTCTTTCTTTATCTTACTGGCCTTGTCTTTAACTTCCTTGGCTTGCAAAATCTACAAAAATTACCAAAACTTCCCCATGAACTGATGGAGACGAAAAATCGAACAAAAATTAAAGAATTGACATGTTTCACATATACAAAACAAGCCAATAAGTTTCTTCTTGGATACAATCATACAATATAATAACAGGGGGGAACACTGATTCATGGTTGAATTACAAGCACCTCTATTGCATCGTAAATGTCTTGCCGACTCGCACTGAATCACCAATTCACTTGGTCTAAATAATAGCAATCACTACTGCCAAGAGGAATCTACATGATGAACTTAGCTTCTCCAACTGTTACACCTGTATTGGCTCATAAGAAGCGTGCATCCTATAATATAGGGATTAAAATGCCTAGATTCAAGCGAATGTTTCCATTAGTAAGTGAGGCATAACAAAAGCGATCAATCCTAATCGATACAATTAACGCTGCAAAGCTTAGATAGACGAAGGCCCACATCATGCATTAGCATTACACTAATTCGGTCCGATCTGAATAAACTTTAGGAGTTTTAAAGTGCATCAGAAACAATAAACGCATTGCTCTCTGATCAGGAGCAAACAAAAGCTAGGGGCGGTGGAAGTGGAACCCGGCGCTCACCACTCGGGTGGACACGGCTGCGCTTCGCTGCCATCGGCCCGAGGAGGAAGGCCTCCAAGACCATGGCCTTGGCACCGGCAGCGAGGTGGACCTCCGCCGCCGCTTATCGGCCACCGCCCTTGTGGCCAGCAAGCTCGCTAGCTCCCTGTGAGCCGGAGCTCGAGCCATGAGACCGCCCTCGTAACACCAGCGATCTGGATGATCTGGTGTCGTCGTCCGATGCAAGCCGCTAGCCCGCTTGTGACATTGGCCGGGAGGAGGAGGCGAGGTGTGGGGTCGGTGCTATGGTTTTGAGGAAGTGGGTGGGTAGTGAGAGGAGGCGAGGCAGGAGAGAAGAGGAGATGTGGTGGAGGAGAGCAGAGATGGCATGCAGGGAAGGCGGAGCGATGATGGCAGGCGGGCGAGGGCGGGTGGGTCGCGTGAGAGTGAGGCGCGGGGTGCGTGAGAGGAGCGAAGAGAGAGAGAGAGACG
This sequence comes from Guadua angustifolia, assembly GCA_036346375.1. Classification (NCBI taxonomy): domain Eukaryota; kingdom Viridiplantae; phylum Streptophyta; class Magnoliopsida; order Poales; family Poaceae; genus Guadua; species Guadua angustifolia. The sequence goes on along the minus strand of CM070516.1, from coordinate 16,135,373 downwards.
CCGCCCAGCTAGCCCTAAGTTCGTGCATAAATTCGTGGGTTTTTTGCTCATTTAATTTAATTAAATCGTGGGTATTTTTATTAGCCGCAATTTAAATTGTTAAATCGTGGGTATTTTTTGACCCACGAATTTAATTAAATCGTGGGTTTTACAAAACCGATGAATTTAAATATATAAATTGTGAGGTTTTTAGCCACAATTTAAAAAACCCACAATTTTTCACTTTGTTTCTTGTAGTGAGAGATATGGGAGCTCGACTATGGACCTTTGAAGGTCCCTCTATTTAAGTGCCAATGGGTCAAACTGACTTCAAGCGGCGTGAAGGTCGACAAATACGGTATGACAATCGTGGACCTCACGCAAGTCGGCTACAGACGCGAACCGTTCGTCCTCGCGAATGATGTGAGACAGGTCTTCTACGTAATGGACATGTCAAGTAAACCTAAGAAGCAGAAGGACAAGCAGAAAGATTGTAGTAGTAAGCCAAAGCGACACGTGGTTCTCCAAGGCAAACGAAGGATTGTTGGAGTTGAGGGCGTCCAGACGAGGAAGAGTATAGTCGATTCGACGAGCTCCCTCCTTTATTTGTGGATGTCGACATAAACCTCCTCAATGACACAGACGTGGATGCTCCTTTCATACGTCGCGATCATAATGAAGGAACACTTGTAAAGACAAAGTATGTGACTACTTGAGATGTACCACTACTGTATGAACTATGTATGTGTACCACTACTGTATGAAACATTCATAAGGAACTAATGCTCCCTTTGTATGATGGCAAGTGGCAATGATGTTCACTTTCTTTTTGTACTAGTAAATCGTGTAGTACTACGCGTAGTCTCCTACTCACTCTCTCTGCCTTCATACGCCTAGTCTCCTACTCACTCTCTCTGCCTTCATACGCCTAGTGCTTGTGGAATGCATTCTACCTTTTATTATGAATTTTTCAGATATTCTGATATTTTATTATGAATTTTTCAGATTTTTGTTATGAATTCTACAAATCCTCAATTTTTATTCGATATTTTTTGATTCTAAAATTCGATATTTTATTATGAATTTTTAGATTTTTGTTATGAATTCTACAAATCCTCAATTTTTATTACGATATTTTTCATATTCTAAAAATTCTGATATTTTATTATGAATTTTTTAGATTTTATTATTAACCAGTAAGGGCACCAAAATTTCTTTAACTTGTAGCAACTCTTCACATCGAAGCGGTTGGTGTTTTCAACAGGGTGATGTGAGTCATCGATCGATTGGTGTCTCAACCCGTAGTGATCTGCGGTTTAAACAGAACCGTCTTTCATGATCAATTGAAATCAGCAAATGCGCGGTTTGGGCGGCGGGGGTGGCGGCGTCGGTGGGGTGGAGCTATCAGAGGAGCTGTTTTTCAGAACCATCGGAGGAGGAACTGTCGGTGGGGTGGAGCTCATGGCGTCAGAGTGTTTTTCTGCTGATGATGGCGTCGAAAATTAAGGGCCTCTCTGTTCTTATAGGCGCGATTTTGTGTTGGGAAGCGAAATGCCTCTCTGTTCTGCTGATGATGCACTGGGAAGACGAAACGATCAAGCATTGGGAAAACGAAACGATCAAGTCGAAAAGCCTCTCTGTTCTTATAGGCGCAATTTGTATTGGAAAATGAAACGCCTCTCATTCTCGCTGATGATGCTTTGGGAAGGCAAGCGATCAAGCATCAGGAGACATCGGTCCGGATGAATACTCTGCAACCGGATGATAGTGCCTAGGTTCCCATAGTAAATAAAAAAAGAATCTAGGGCTCCGGCGCCAAATATGAGCCATCGATGCGGTTGGTGTATTCAACCGGATCGATGATCGCTCATATTTGGCGCCCGAGCAAAGCCCTAGGCACTACTACAAGCGGTTGGTAATACCAACCGCTTATAAGCTCCTTCCTGGCGGTTTTACTACGAACCGCTTGTAGAGGTGACATTATAAGTACGCCAACAGACCAAATTTTCCAAGTCCCCGCTCTCAGACCAAAAATTTTCTAAGTCCCCGCGTGCTCTCGGACCTCGTCGCCGCCTCCTCAGCCACCTCGCCGACGCCACCTCGCTGTAGCCTCCTCCGCCACCTCGCCATCGTCTCCTCTGCCACCGCTCGACGCCGCCCCACCATTCCACCCCGGAGGAACGAGGTATAGCTGCGCACGCCCTCCTCCTCCCTCTCTAATCCCACTGCCCGCAAGGTGTTCGGCGAAATGCCTGAGGAGTGGTGCCAGGGTCTGGACCGAAATCCCGTCTGGAGCTTGCTTTCTAGGAAGAAATTAAGTGGCAGGAGGGGGGAAGAGAGACGTGCACTGGCCACACACTACTTGTTAATTTCTTCACCAGTACCTTTACCTAATTCGGGTCCCATTAAATCTGGATACTTCACATTAAGTCTTCATTGATGTTTCATTTATATATATGCATTATTGTCATTGGTTCTTTCTGATTTTGTTAATTAAGACCTAGATGTTATATAATATGAGAGAATTTTAATTTACTATTCTTAGAAGGTATATACCAAGTGTCTATTGAGCTAGCACCAAAAAGTTCTAAACGTTTGAAGGTTATAGGTACAAAGGGCTTAAAAGCGATTTGGTGTTTATGTTACATCTCGAGCGTTATCTGCAAGTTTGGTATGTGATCTATGTCGTTTTAGGTGTTATGTGTTTCTTAATCATGTATTAGTCATGATTCATTATATGAATGACATAATGTTCTTTGAGCTGCGATGTCGTAAGTCGGCAAAGCGCCCAAGAGACAGAGGCCCAACTCATATATTCTTTAGAATATTATTGCTTATTGCTCAATAAAAAATAATGAATACACTAGTTTCCATTGCATGCCATCATTTCCAAAAAAAGAAAAAAGGTTATAAATCACAACTAGAATGTATTACATTCTGGTTGTGAATTCTTAGCAAATAAGCAATAATATAATAATTGTCAATTGTATAAGTATATGTGAAATGTGTAAGTATATGTGAAATGTGTAAGTGTGAAATGTCAAATTTATTACAATGTGCTTGTGTTGTAATCTGTAATATGGTTGTTTATGTCAATATTTTTTCGGAATTAGGATAGATGGAGCAACCAGGACGTGGTGACCCTACTTTCGATGCGGGAGAACAGTTCTTGCTGGACTCCATCGCGCTGGGTATTAAAGAATATTAATATGCTTAGATGTTTTTCATCCCAATAATAATTGTTTCTTTTCAAATTTCATCGCAGTTCTACGACAGACGGAAGGAAACAACTTATGTGGCTATTATGTGTGCCACTATATGCAAAGTATTACCCACGGCGATGTGCCGACAACCAACGCCGAGGTAGTGTGAACATGTCAATTTCTTAGTACTTAATTACACTTTAATTACATGTCCAGAGATTTATTTACTTCCCACTTTGTCGCATTAACATCGATGAGCAAGGCGTGATCTGCCGCCAAGACCGGTTACAAACAATTCAAGAACAACTCATCGGCTTTATTGTCGACGAGATTGTATCCACCAAAGGCGAGTTCCACGCAAATGGTTGGAGACCTTGTCCTGAAATAAGGACAGGTGCTGAACTGACATCAACATCGACCAAGGGCACAAAGAGTGACGCACGCAAGAAATGAGCTCAAGATTCACCCTTTTATTCTTTGAAACTTGTCAAAGTGGCTTATTATTTCATGTGTTCATCACTTGTTCATTTTTTAGTCTATTAATTAAGTTCGTATTTTTCTGTAAATGAACCTGTAATTATCTGAATGAGTACGCATGAATAATATATATTTAATTATTGTGTCAAAAAACATTGTAGTTCTATTTATTTTAATTGTCAAAATCTATATCAAAAACCCTCTAAAAACATATTCTATATTGAATATAATCAAAAGCAGCGTCGTCGGCCTCTTCTGGCGGTTGATAATTACAACCGCCAGGAGAGAGCCTCTCACAAGCGGTTCGTAATGAAAGTGTCCAACGAGAAGCGGTTCAGGAACCGCTTGTGATACCGACAGTATCACTGCATGTTTTGCCAAGCGGTTCTAAAACCGCTTCAAAGCGGTTTCGAACCGCTTGTGCATGCCCGATCCATGGCAGTGATAACGAACCTTTCTAGGGCTTTACATTTTTAGTTTTCTGCAGGATTAGCTAGGCAAACCACAAGGTTTTTGTTCTTATGCTATTATTTACTTGAGTTTATGAGAACAATGTATAATTACACTTTTAAATATCACATGTAATATAACTTGTGTATAGATATGTTATCGATGTTATAAACATATTCGTACTGGCAACTGATCATAAGAACAGTATTGTGCGCACATGAAGGCCCACCTTGCCACAAAGGCGGATCCTCATATGGACCAAATTTACTACCAATTACTTTCTAATTTGTTAGACATGTTATTAGATTTTACTGCCGCACCTGGCTGTGGCATTGATGGTCATGTTATAGCGACAATACAAAATGGATCAAATTTATACCAAATGTATTCCAATTTATTGGATGTGTTGTTATATTTTACTGTCACACCTACCCACAGCCCATGATGTCTATGTGTCAGCGATAGTAAAAAATGGAGCCCGTACTTACGTCCAAATTCATTCCAAGTTACTATCAAGTTGAGCACACAGGAGCAGGTAGAGAGAGAGAGAAATGTAAGTTTATTGCAAACTTTGAACAACAATATTTCCTAAACCATTTATCCTATTTACAATCCGTTTAAAACATTTTGCTAGAAAAAATGTACTTAACAAAGATGAATATATTTTTACATCATAAAAATAATTACTACATTGGAAGTTTTAATGTACTGTACCTAAGCCAGAAAATTACTGCATCGTTTGACCATGAAAATTGGGCACTGTGCTTGTGCATGAGATGTTGGTATGTGTCGACGATCGGGATCGCCAACCGCAAGAAATGAGATGGGGGTTAGTGTGATATGAGACCCGAGCAGCGCTTTGCTCAAACGAAGGAACGGAGTGGACGAGTCGATGGTCGGGGGAGGATGCCAACGAGCGTGAGACCGTGGTTTATACTGGTTCGAGCCCCTGTGAAGGTAATAGCTCTACTCCAGTCGCCTTGCGGCGGTGTTCTTCGTTGCTTCTGAGTACAAGGGTGTATTACAGCTCAAGTCTACAAAGACAATGTCTAAGCTCGAGCTACGGTGTGTGAACTGCATATATCCCCCTTCAGGTCGCGCATCCTTGGGCCCTTTATCCTTCCTGCCTGTAACGGATGGGAGAGATTCCCGGGTAGTGGCCTTCATGCGCATTGAGGGCTGGTAACCGTCCCGGGCTTGTCGCGCACACCCGCTTTACTCCCATGATGCCACGTCTTGGTAACTGCCGAGTAAGTGCACGTTCCGGGATCCAAGGAAACGGTGCCCCGAGCAAGAGGCGACCCAAGCTCGAGGTCATGCGGGACCCGAGCTCGAGGTCGAGCGCGGACCCGAGCTTGAGGCCGCGCGCTCTCAAGGGCTCGGAGCTCCAGTCGATCCAGGTCGTGGTCGAGGGTCCCCGAGCTGGGGGCCTGTTGACCGTTCGTTGACCGGCTGACGGTTGCCCAGTCCCCGACAGTATGTGGTTGTCTCCCTGAGTAACCAAGGATCGAATTTATGGTGTAGTTAGATCTAAAAACCAAAGTATGACCCCCATGTGCCTCTTATGACGAGGCCCTAGAGTAATAAGTTCAAGGGTTTTAGCAATAAACCGCGGGAGGCAGATGTTAGGTTTCGGACTAGTGCGGGCATGGAGGGCTTTGCCCTTGTTTGTAGGGACCTTGCTGGTGTAAGTAAGGTGTACCAACACAACATATGGGCCTTAGGATATTGGAGGGACAATCTATATCTTAAGGAGGTATCATAGCATGATTTATTGTTAGGACTGATAATGTAAAGGCTTTGCCATAAACTCTCAATCGGGTATCGATGATATCGTGTGTTATGTTTCCATGTGGTGGGATGTTTACAGGGGCGAATCCAGGGGGTGCCTCCAACAGGCCGGAAATTATCCTCCACCGTCACCGGAACAGCAACCTCGGCGCCTCCGACTGCCTGTAATGGCAATCCTCCATGGGCGTTGGCTGAGCTGCAGGAGGAAGAACCGAAGAAAAGGATGGTTGATAGGGAAACTAGTTCATGGGCCTTTGTTGAAGCCCACAAGGCCCACTGCAGCCTCACTGACCACCACCTCTACCGGCCATCCCCAAATCCTCAATCCAATTCCACATGTTCCTCCCCAATCCCTGATCTAATTAGAACAAGAGAGCCCACCTGAGGTTTGAGGAGACGATGGCCTACATCGGCGCAGAAGCTGTGCAGGGGCACCGTGTCAAGATGTGGAGCGGTGTAGCCATGCAGGTGTGTGGGTAGCGTAGTCGAGAAGAGAATGCGTGGCGATGGTGCAGCCGAGAAGAGAAGCCGAGGCCACCCACCGAAGAAGAGGATGAGCCGTGGCCCCATGGTCGGTGGGCTAGATCTAGATCGCCTAAGGGGCTCGGAGAAGCTGTTGGCGCCACAACACGAGGGAGGAGACTAGGAGAGGAGGAGAAGCCGAGGAACTGTAGGGCTATTGGTCGGGTGGACGCCAGCCACTAGGGACAGTCGGCCTCCTAGATCTGGACCTGGACCGCCTCCACGTCCACTAGGGACAGCTCACAGCCGGACAGGTAAATGGTAGCACTAGCAACCTAACATGGAAGGACCGAAGAGATGACTAATTGACTAGGGAGTAGCCGAGTAGGGAGCTTGGCAGCTTGGTTTGCTAATTGACTATTTTGCTAATATACTAAATTAGTAATATAATATATACTATCAAATGTTACACACTCATACTGTTATACAGTTACACACAATAATTTTTAAGTCTTAAGTAGGCTCTGTTATTGGTAATATAGTTGTATTACAACACTTACACATTGACATTTGTATTTATTCATATATTTTCAATAATGGAGAAATAATCTTCGCGTAATTATTTCACAAGCAATTCAAGAATGAATTTGCCTCGTGATTCATGCTAATGCCTTAGTGGTATGTTTCTTTCATTTTGATTGTTGATAATCATTTATAAGTTACTATATTGTATCAATAATTTTGTAAATTTTGATATACAGATTGATGTGGATTGGATGCATATTCATGTGTTTTTAGTATGTTTTTCCATTAGTGAGGTACTTTCATTGTTTTTTACTTTTTTTTCTATGCTTCTCTTTTATTCATGTATGAATTTTAATTGCACAAGACTATATTTACTATGCTTGTCTCAATTTAATTAAGTCCTATGAGGCTTTGAGCCCACCCTCTCTATTTTTATCCTAGCTTCGCCACTAGATGCTTATGTCATATGAGTAAAGTTGCAAAACCTTTGAGAGTGTAAATTTATTCGAATAGCCATGTACTTAGTTATAGACAAGTTAGTGAATCCACACCTCGTAGTTTTATGTATATAAAAATGGTTTAGGGGAAGGAGTTGACGGTAAATCTATGCTTTCCTGGTCAGCAATGGGAAATTTTCGCTCTCTTACTTGTAGGGCAGCTGGCCCCATATTCATCAATTATGCTATTTATGCCTTGATATTATTTACTTACAATAGTCAAATGCTCTTACGGCTTTAGATTGCAATCTATTATTTGTTGTTGTCAATGAAAATGCTCTTTATGAATAAATGGAAAATTAGGTAGGATTGCCATCTCACTTTGACATAGCCTTGTATGCTACATAACCTTTGTTTAAAAGTCTTGTCGAGTATGATTTCATACTCACGGTTGTTGAACATATGTCGAAGAGTTATTTCTATGCCATGGGTTTTGGAGATGATGACACTGATTGCTAAGTTTAACCATAGTCACACTACAACAGGAACACCTCTTTAACAACGGATACATAGCAACACATGATGTTATGCGTTGCAAGTAACAGGGTGGCAACACTTACAAAGCGTTACAAGCTTCATCCGTGGGGTTAAATATACGCTTGTTGCCCTCGTTTTTTAAGAAAGTACAGCGCCGCAGCGACTCCTCACGTACATGATTGATCCATGAGAGAAAACAGCACCGGCCAATTGGAGAGAAAGAGAGAGGAGAGGGGCAGTTCGGGGAATTCCTAGCGCGACGTTAATGGGAGGCGTGGACGGCAGTTCGGGGAATTCCGCCACAGATCGCTCCCAGCTGCCTCCCTCCCTGCCCACGGCCGCATCGATCCATCTCTCTGGTGCTCGTCGCGAGAAGCTAGCTAGCATGGCGAACCAGCTCACCGACGACCAGATCGCCGAGTTCAAGGAGGCCTTCAGCCTCTTCGACAAGGACGGTGATGGTAAGAAAAACAAAACCCTTCTCTCAGACATCTCCTCCTTGTACTGCTCCTTCTGCCGCTGTTATGATCCGTCCCATGTTGTAGTAGTAGAACACTTTTTATGTTCCGCGCTTCCCGTAGAAAAGGAAACATAATCATTGTTTATGATCTTCCCGTAGAAGAGTTCTCGTGTATGAAAATTTACCACGTCCAGACATCCGGTAGTCCGATTCTACGGAGCGGTAAATCTTTAGTAATTGGAACCAAGGTGTAACATCCCGAAAAATTCAAAAATAGGAAAAATGAAATTTTTGAATTTAAAAATGGAATCAAATACAAATTTCAATTTGAATCAAAATTTTAATTTAAAACAATGACCTTTCCTTATTTTTATGCATTCTGATTTTGAAAAAGTAATGAATAGCAATATTAAAAGTATAATCATGAAATTTTTACCCTGAAATCCTGAGAACATTATCTATCTCTGGTAAAAATATCATAAATAAAAACTTATATTTGAAGCTATTAGAAATTCAAGAACAGAAAACTAATAAAGTTGAAAATAGCAATGTCTGAATTTTTATAATTTAATTATCAAAGATAAAATTCTGAAAATTTTACAGAAGCATTATTATATCAAATAAAATTGAAAAACAAATTTTCAAAAATAAATATGTTCATTTGGACAATTTAGTAAATCAAAAACAGAATTGAAATTTCTGTGCATTAATCATTGTCAGAATTTTAATAAAATAATTACAATGATTTTTCGTCTGAAAATTTTACTGAACCCTTATCTTGTCCTGGAAAACCTCTACAAAAATGCTCATAAAATCTTGAGTCGGTTTGGTAGACCAAACTTGCGGAGCAATCCAGTTCTGTCTGGAACTCGCCCTGAGCTGTCCCGGTTATTTCACTTACATGTGGGCCGGCATCACAACTGTCCCCTGCCGACTCCCTCACAGCCATCTGTTCCTACATGTTGGCCATCTCTCCAGTGTTTTCTTCTTTCTTCCGTTCTCTACCTCTCCCGTTCTTTCTCGCACGTGTGCTACCCAAGTCGGCAAGGTCTCGCCCGTTTTCTCCCTTGCCACGGCAAAGCTTCTGGCCAGCCGATTCAACTCCCTTGCGCCCTACCCAATCGCTGCCACGGCAAGTAATTCACACTGCATTTCGTTGCCACGGCTTGGGCTGGCAGCACTTCCTCCCCGTTTCTCTCTTCCGCGCCAAGCCAGAACCCAACCGCCTTCCTCCTCCATAAAAGCCAGTGCAAACACACTAGCGAGAACCATCACAGCCACCCCTACTCACCCCTGAACAAATTCTCTTGCACTTTAGCCCCGCCACTTTCTCCAAGTCCGGCAAGAACCGAAAAAGGGGAGAATCCACCTGCGCATCCCTACACTCCGAATTAACCCAAATCAACCGACGTGAAGCTTCCTTGTGTACTCCAGAGCCTATCCCCGGTGCCAATTGGTACTCATCTCCTCCAGTGAACCGCCGCACCGTGCTCATCCCTTTCTGCCATGGAGGCACACGGTGAAACCCTTCTCCTGCATACTCTTCCTTTCAATTAAGCACTAAAATGGAACCCTTTGATCTTACTGATACTCATTTGATCCTCCTTTATTGATAATACTCAGTGGTTCTTGAGCTTCACCCCGCCGTTCATGGCGCCGCCGCTGGCCCACGGTGGCGAACCACCTCCGGTCATCCCCGGTAACATCTAAGACCATCCCCGTGTGCGGAATCACGAGCCCGAGCTAACCCCGGTACCCATTCGTCTTCTCCCAAGAAAGCGTCGCCCGCGAAGCCGGATGTGGAGCCTCGCTCTCTGTCCGCCGAGTGGGCCTCGTCACACCTTTGCGTTCTTGCTGGTTACGACATGCGGACTGACGTCCACCTCAAGGGCTCTGTCCCTCTGCAGGCGGCCTCAAGTCGCCACCATCGCTAATCTGGGCTCAAATGCCAAGGCTCGATCCCATCGTCCAGCCGAAATGGAAAGCGATTCCCAAAGGAGAAAACGTAATTTCCTATTTTGGCAATTTCCTATTTCAGCAATTTCAAATCCGAATAAAATACATTTGCTTATAACTTCTAAACCAATAATCAAAATGAAGTGAAGTAAATTTCTGAATTCATGTAAATTCATGTAGATTCAAAATATTCAAAAATATTTAATTATCATGTTTGGTTTTATTTATTTAAAATAGAAACTTAGAATAAACCTATTAAGAACATTACTACATCCATGTAAAATACAATCCTTAAAATCATCAAATAAATTTTTATGTGCCTCTGGGATCATAATAAACTTAAATATACAAAAATATTTAAATGTTCAAACTCGGATTAGTTTATTTGCTATATGATCACTAGGAATCCATAATATGGCCATTAATAAAAATAAAAGCATAAAACTCATAAAATGACAAAATAATTTTTATTAATCTCCTAAAAACAGTAAGGATTCACCTATATAAAAATATTTAAGATAATATTTAATTTTCATTCTTTTAATAAAAGGAAATGCTATTTATAACAATAAGTAAATAAGTAATATATTGTAATTAAAGTTAAAATAATGCCAAACCAAATTTAAAACATTTCTAGGATTGCACCCTATTAATACCTGAAAAATGAATAAAGGATCATGTATAGTGTAGTCGCAATTTTAAAATAAAACTTGGCCGATTTAATGTTAGCATTGTGATCATTTAGGTTACTTCATCAATAGATAAAATAACTTGTTTAAATACTAAAATTTGTAAAACTAGTTTCGAAATACTCTACAAAGTTTATACTATCATATTCCATAGAAATATTCTTATTTCATTAAGAATTGCATATTAATTTCATTAGCTCAAAACCCTTAGGTGTTAACCTTCCGTTTCCCAATTCTTACCGATTTTGAATAGTGATCTTTAAGTGTAGTTTGAGCCATTTTGGCGATAAGCTTATAGTTTCACCCAAGACCCTAAAACTTAAGAAACTAGTTTAGTAGTGATCTTTAAAGTATAGACTACCCCATTATGAAAAGATAATCTCATTTTACTAAAGTTTGCATATTAATCCTGTAGGTTAAATAACCTTAAATGTTTGTAATCGTGAGTTCCGTAGAAAGAATAAATGGACTTTAATTGCAATCGGGAAATTTTTAGTCAAGTCATTTGTATCACCAGAATCTTCTCAAATATCATGTAAATAATGTTAGTAGCCTAAATCAATAGATTAGCTCTTTATAACTAGAATATTAATTAAATGTTGTTTTGAATCTGAATCCTAATTAAAGATAAGAATTCACCTTAAACTTGAAATGATCATATCTATTTAATCTTAAACGATTTTTGTATCTTGAATTCGATATTATAAATACAATATATCTAATTTTAGCCTTTTGAATCTGTAAAATAAGGAAAATGAATTCATAAACCAAGAAACAGTATCATTGCTAACTATATAAAATTTTATTAAGACTTAAATACGTAAAATTATAAGAACCCAACCTTAAATCATGCTTGCTTTCTATGATTTATTTATATTTGGATTTTATCTGATTTCTTTTTGTCCCTATTGAAAACTTGTTATTTGTCATTTGTTATGTTCTTCGTTTGCGACGTGTAGAACCGACGATACTACTTCCAACGTCGACAACGCCGACATGACTACGACTTCTATGTAAACAGCAATAAGCAAGGCAAGCACCCTCCTTTGACCATGTTGATCCCAATTTTATAAATGTTTTCATTAAATGTTTTTCATGCATGCGTATATTCATTAAACTCTACTATATTGTGGGTATTGGTAGTTATACCTGTTGATTCCTGAAACCTCCTTGATATGAATGAATTTGTGAACCTTGATACCTTAGAATCATGATTAGACAATATATAATGTCATTCTGGGTATACACGATGCTTAATAATCTTGCTTAGCCATGCTTTAGACTTAGTATACATCGAATTGAGACATTGATCAAATGATACTTGGATATGATTTGGAACATTGATCAAATGATATTTGGATATGCTGAGGCATGATATTGATTCTTAGATCTGTTGAGACATGATGATGATTTTTGGTTATTTTATTTAAAAATGAAAATAAAATTATAATATTGATGCGGGCAATTATTGGCAATAGCCTGGTGTGCATGGATTTGCACGTAGATTAGGGGGAGATTATTGCCTGTGTCAAGTTAAGGACCGAACTATGGGTTGTTTTCAGGCCAAGGTAACCGTACAACCACAAGTCCTATTATGGGGCAGTCTTAACTAATTAAATTATTTAAAACTAGCTTTGCACTTTGGTAGGCTGTAAGTAGTACGGGCTGTTCCTTAATGGATTGCTCGAAGGGACGTCCACACCGAGGTGATCATGGAACCAACGTTTTCCGATACAACGGTGTACGCCGTATTTCTGGGGAAGTTCCATCATTTCTATGCTCTGAGTTCTTCTTCCAGGGTATGGGTTTTCGTCCCGTGCTGGTGCAAAGTTAGGGTTAAGTAATCGAAAGGTTGTGTCATGACTCAAAGGAAGTGTGCTAATGATCTGCACAAAGAGTTAAGTCATGTCTTGTGGGTAAAGCTGTACAACTCTGCAGAGTAAAAACTAATCGATTAGCCGCGCCCGCGGTTATGGGCACTTGGTAAAGTCATCACATAGTTAGCGTTTTATTTTACAAAATGTGGAATTTGATATGTGCTGTCTAGCGCCATGATTTGGATTGGATATCCTTGTTGGAAAGGAATTATTTCAGATTGACATGTGATGTCAATGATTGATTCATGGAGATGATCGAAAGAACTGAGGTTCGTGAAATTTATTGTTTTATACTTATATATTAAACCGCTTTTATTTAAATTCCGTTTATATTCTACAATTCAGTAAATTCTTTTGCAAACTAGCTTTCTGCAAATTAACCATTAAGCCTTTCCTTTGAAATGGCCTGCATGTATTATAGGGTTTGAAAAAGTCTTGCTGAGTACGCAAGTACTCACCCTTGCTTATATGTGGTTTTTAGGTGAAGAATCGTAATAGCTCGATTTAAACTTATTTGACGCAGGATTCGGAATGTTAACGAGTTTTTCTAGGATTATACCTTGTCGGTTGCTCGAGGATTGGATGGGCATACTACAAGACTCTTGATTCTTTCCATCAGACACTCTCAATTGTAAGATTTTATTGTACAAATTACCATTATTATTTGTAATAAAGAGTATGGATGTGATATCAATTGTTGTAAATGTGCGTACTAGCTACTGATACAGAGACTAGTACTGTGTGCACATGAGATTTCTATTTTCGCATTCTATGTGAAAATAGGGGTCACTACACAAGGATCACACGAATTGCGGCTCCGTGTGGCGTAAGCCAAAAAAGAAAAAGGAGAAGAAGATGTGATGCGCCGCCGCGCCTTGGCATGCCACCTTGTGTGCATCTGTACTGCCGTACGATTCACGGCTGCGAGCGGGTAGAGATCTTTTGCGATTCATGTGGAAATTTGGCTATGAAAGCGTCATCAGATCGACGTGATTGGGGGACGCCTCCCCTCCGTCATCTCGGATCCGGATGTGATGAGGCGTAGACCTGACCCGGGTGTGGACCAAATCAAACCCCCTCTCGGGAGCACGCAGATCCCCTGCCGTCACGGCGTCTGCCGTGTAGACCTCACACGTGCGTGGCCCACACGGCAATGACCCAATGGCAGACAATCGGTTTCCCTCTCGGGGTCGCTTATAGCTTGCACTTGGCCGTCGCAAGGACACCAAGGTTGCTGCCATTTGAATGCATTGATTTTCTTTTGTTCGACATTACGCCTTGTATAGGCAGATCTATCGGAATTTGCAGGGGATGAAATTTGACACGGAAGATTTTCAGGTTGGTGTATGTATAGATGAGGGGAACTAATAGATCAAGGGATCGTGGTGGAGAAAATTGTTTAGGTGTCGGATATGGCTGATAATAGTGATTGCCTGATTGAATTTGGACCTGTTCAGATTATAATTTCGGCCTTTGTTACGTACCCTTTCGTTTATGAGTACATATCATTTTAGCTTTAAGAGATGCTTCTATGCTTTTTTTATTAAAGCATGAATAAAGGGTAGATGGTGATTATTTACCTCTTCGCTTACATCAAGGTTTATGCAACTTGTATTGAGAGGGAAGGTATTGAAGCACTACTTTTCAAATTTTATTCCTAAATACATATCATTTGAGATAATTTTTTACCATTTTTTCTCCTATACTTTCCCCTTTAGCTATTTTCAATGTCATTTACTATGATATACTAGAGTAAAATACACCATCAAAAGATATAATAAAGGGGGTAATACAGTCTTTTGTAGATTGCATTAGTGGGAGTAAAAGAACCTAGAATTACATCTATTCAGGAATAGAGAGAGCAATACTTACTCCGACCAAGTTTATATGGTGTATTTTAAATAGTTTTGTTTATAAATATATGGTGTATTTCATGTTTCAATACAAACATGAGTGTAATATTCCCTTTATATCTCTAATAAATATCCACATTTATTCTCTACATGCATATAATAAATATAGTGCTTAGAGATAATAATTAGGAATAATCTAGTTATTTTTAATATCTTATTGGTCTATGTAGAAAAAAAATACGCTGTAAAAACTTGGACGGAGGAATATTTGGTTCAGTGATTTTGATCTCAGAATGAATGGTCTGGTTTTGTAAGGATAGTAAATTCATTTACTTCAGTCAAAGACCCGGGGATAATGGCTTGGCTGTCCTGTCATGTTGGACAAGTGGGTTTCTTTCGAACTTTCGACCTTTTCAACAAGCATAAGTGTAGTAAAAAGCTAGGCACTTCTAGTTTGAATTATAGTTTCTCCAGACCAGATTTAAATCCGCTTCTAGCAGACTTCATGGTTTCATGCATGTCTGATTTAGTTATGTTAATAATTTATTGACTTCTCGTTATTATACAATTTTGGATGGTACGTGTCAGTATTCCAATTAAAGATGATGAACCACTGACATGACCATGCAAAAACTTCAAGGTTATCGGGGACGTAGACGAATGTCCTATAGCATGGCCTTCAACTTTTGTATGCTCCTTCCTGTTACTTAAAAGGACATTATTTCTCCTAACTTTTGCATTGTACTAAAGTATTCCAATTCCTTTTGTAGATTGAAAAGATAAATGCATGATTCCATCAGTTGAACATCAATGCAGGGATTTTGATTTATTTGAGCACAAGGTGATGTTTCTATCGATTTTCAATTTAGCATTTATCTTTCAGACTTTGTTTCTATGAAAATGTTTATGTTTTTTTATCTACTGGTGCCATTAGATTATCACATATTGTGCTGTAGTTCAATTATTGAATGATGTTTTTGGCAAAATATTGACACTTGCAATGAAATGAAAGATTGAATGCAAGATGGATTTTGTCACTGCTATGATGGGTTTCTTTCAGCCCTGCTACATATTAAGTTCTAAGCAAATTCATTTTTCTTAAGGTAATTCAGAGGCACATTCCTTGGTCATTGCTAGGTCTAAATGGATTAGAAACAAGTGCAAAGAAACCAAGGACAGTGGGTAGTTGTCATCATGAACTACTGCATCATTAGCTCATGTTCTTGTTTGTGGTCTTCATGATCTGTACCTGGCATTATATGTAGCTGTCAAACCATAATTTTAAATGCATCATTCATATTTTAATGGTGTTGTCCAGATCTGTTTTCCAATAGTGAGAACTATTTATCAATGACTTGGGGGTACTGAAGTGTCTGATAACTGTTAACTATTGGTGTTTATAAAGAGAAGATTTTTTGGAGGGGATAAGCAGACTGAACACATCATTTTATTATAGGATGCCCCAGGTGATATCAAGGGTTCCTTTGTTCATATGTTCCATTGGTTGCAATGTTTTGCTGAATTTTTAAATATTGTGGGCTGCTTTTTTTGGGACATGATTGAAGGTTAGAATTAGATGGTGAAAATCGAGCTTCTCAGAGGCTAAGTTTTTCTCACAGACCGCTTCTTTTATAATGTATAGGTTGATAGCAAGTGTTTTAGTTTTATGGATTGTGCTTGAATTTGAGAAGCTGCAATGAACTGTTAGTCCTTGTAGTTGTGCTCCTTTTTCTACAATAATTCACTTTGCCGTTCCTGTTGATGATTTTTGGTGACATGCTTCTTCTCGACTAATCATTATTCAACCACCACAATGCAGGTTGATCTGAATTCTGAAGTCATGGGTGCAATTCTAGTCGCAATGTCTTGGGCTAATGAGCTCGCATTCATATAAGGAACCTCTATGAGCTATGTAGTACAACATGGTTGTGTCAAACTAAGTGGTAGATGTAGTATCTCTGTAATGCAACAATTTGATAACTAAGTGGTGGATGGAACTCTGTAATGCGATAATTTTTTTAATATAGTACTGATTTGTGCTTATTTGCAATGTGTGCCTGGGAAATTATCTTGAATTCTTCAAATACATTGCACATGCATAATATATTTATTTGGCTCCAAATAAAAATAATTACAAATATTGTTGCTTAGATGGTTTATTCCTTACTACGCATATAAGCGTTGCCACAAGTACAATCTATATGTTGCAGCAAGCTATAGAAGGCTATTCGTCCATAGGTTGTACAAACATATATAAGCTGCCATATAGCTCATCAATATCCGCTGCAGCTTAGCAACGGTTATTAATAGGATTTACCAACGATAATTAAGTGTTGCAGTAGACCCTAGCAACGCCACTTTAGGCAATGCATAATTATGCGTTGGTATAGACCCTAGCAACGCATATACGGACTTTTAGCAACGCATATATGTGTTGCTAAAGGGGGGGTCATTTTGTAGTGTTAGTTACCTATGGTTGGGCACTTGGGCTGAAGCATGCTCGCAAGTCTTATTGTCCTTTTGCTGCCTCTTTACCACGGTTTATATGTTCAACTCTTGTTATTTGAACTATTTTGGCTGGTCAGCTTTTTTATTGTAAAAGCATGTCATGTACACTACATTGTTTATTTCTTGAGTATGGATGTGATACTTCAGTATTGGATGTGTCTTAGCAATTGATCGTGGGACTAGCATGGTAAAAACGTAGGGATCGGAATTGTATTCTGGGTCCCTACATTAATACATAAATTTTTAATATTATTCTTTTACGTAAGCACAGTTTGAAACTCAAAATTTTATCAATTCCTCCATGAATTTGATTGTTTCTTATGAAATTTATGGCTATTTTAACCCCTACACCTAGCTACACGGGGTAGCTATTTCTACAATTCAGTTTTATTATTATGTTACTTCATAAGTGTTAGATCTAGACTCCGTTAGATGGTCTAGACAATTTTTTAATTAATATTGTAATTTCTGCTTTTCCGATTATTATTAGAACTTGTTTTTTTTCCTAGAATTAGCATGGGGCTTATAGGAGGACCTCTAATTAGTATAGAGAAGATAGATACGTACCAATAACCCAAAAGTGAGTCCTGTGGGCCGCTTGCTCACTGAAATATCCAACGCAGTTTGCCCCTTGTTATTTGGTAAATCTAACCGAACTTCCTTCTTCCACATTAAAAGATAGAAAACCAGTAAGCTCCCGGCCTCGACAGCCAGGTGTAGACCAGTGTTGCCTTCATTGTCCTGCAGATTTATGATTGATAGAAACCTGTGTGAACGAAAAGCGCACATAATAATTTCAGGGTTTTGCTCGTAGGCAGCAACATGGAGGAAGGTTCTGCCCTTTTCATCTCGCAGTTCAGCGCAGTCGGGGCATTCTGCGAGCAATACACGAACTGCATTGATCCTGTTTGCCATGGTTGCCACATGTATGGGGAACGACCCATTGTTGTCAGACTGATATGCTGAAGATCCGTCAGCTTCTAATAATAGCTTGACCGTGTCACGATTCCCCCCTGATGCTGCAAAGTGCAAAGGCGTACTTCCGCTGCAGTCCCCTTGTTTGGTCAGGTCCCTGTTCCATATCAGCAAATTCTTTGTCATCCCTACAATTTTTATAAGAATAGACAGATAAGAATATGATGAATATGCGATGACAAAAAAAAAATATTATACAAATGGAACAGCCTAATTGAGATGCAGTTCGCTGTTACGTTGAGCACTGTGTT
Source organism: Guadua angustifolia (assembly GCA_036346375.1). Classification (NCBI taxonomy): domain Eukaryota; kingdom Viridiplantae; phylum Streptophyta; class Magnoliopsida; order Poales; family Poaceae; genus Guadua; species Guadua angustifolia. Next base: position 16,116,943 of record CM070516.1, on the reverse strand, counting down.
TTTGGGGAGAGGACACGGCATACAAGGGAGTGTACAAGGAAAGAAGGGAAATCAGTGAGATCCACCAGATGACTGTTGTCTCTACTACTTCTAATTAAGAGTTAGGAGTGGTCTTCTGTTCTCCCTCCAGAGTATCTGATCCGTTGGATCTGCATGAACGACTGAGATGCACTACTACACAAACAGGCTTTAGTCCCGGTTGGTAACGGGCTTTAATCCCGTTGCCAAACCGATAGCCCATCCGGGACTAAAGGTTCAGGACCTTTAGTCCCGGTTCCCTTAACCGACTAAAGCGCCTCGTGATGTAGAAAAATTATGACGAACTCAAGATTCAACTCGAACCTCCCGCATGCCACCACAAGACACTCCCAACCCACCCACCCACGCCAGTATTGAATAGACTAGGATATGCATTCCTTTTAAAGTATGTTGAACGAGTTTTAGTACCGGTTCAGAACACTAACCGACTAAAGGTATTTTAGTCCGGTTCGTAACACTAACCGCATCGATGTTCTCACAAGACGGTTCGTGTTACTAACCGCACTAAAGGCGGGTATATTAGTACCGATTCGTAACACAAACCGCATCGAAAGCCCACGACAGCCTCAGAGCTAATGAACCGCATCAAGCCCTCATCAAGATAGTTCAAATCCAACCGGGACTGATGGGCCGGTATGGAAGGTCTGATCTGTAGTAGTGATGGAAGGAAATTTCCGTTCCATTCCAGTGTTCCACGACTCGCCCAGCTGTCCCTTGCTCGCTCATTGCTTCCTCCATCGATTCAAACTCTCTCACCTCTTCCCACAAAAACAAACCCACACAAGGAAAAAAATCTCACCGCGCCACGACCAAATCTAGGGTTGCTTCACTTGCCCATGGACGACACACCCCTCCTGAATATGTAGTTGGAGCAGTTTGCCGCCACCGCCGACAAGCCCCCGTTGCGCCACTAACGTCGGAGCACGAGTAGGCAGCGGAGATGGGGAAGGGGATGGAGGAGGAGTACATGAGAGACCCCGACGACGCGCCATTCCTAGCAATGCGGCGCTGGGAGGCTAGCAATGACGAGGGGTCCAAGGAGGGGAGGCGCTCGTCTAGTGCGCGAATCTGGCCCAACCATGACGACGGCCAGAGTGCCCCAGGGGTGTACGAGGACGATGTGGATGACAAGGAGTACTACAATGATTGAGAGGAGGAGGAGAAGGTTGGTGGGGGTTTTGAGGAGGAGTATGATGGCCGGGCAGTGCTGCCCAAGGAGGCTGTCGCCGACTAGGGGGACGAGGGCGAGAAGGTTGGGGAGGAGGGAACGGAGCCAGAGATCGCTTAACATTTGGTTTATTTACTAGCCATATTACTAAATGTGTCAAAAAAAATTTGATGTTCATGGTACGGTTCGAGGTCATATTTGATGATATGTTCATTGTATGGTTTGAGAATTACATAGTTTCATATGAAAAAAACATGCATTTCAAATGAGATTTTTATATAACCTTGTTTACTTTTCATTATATTTGTACATAATGAGTACTTATGTATCTATAATTTGCAAAGTATTTTGTAACGTTAGGGCCTTCAGATTGCGAAATTAAAGATAATTTTAAGCACGAGTTTGTAAACAGGTGTTTAGAATTTGTATGCTTCGATGAATTGATTTAAAAATTCAACCATCGCACATTTGGAGTGAAATGTATCATTCAGACAGGGTTAGTTCTCTCTGCAAATAAATTTTTTATTCCAAATTGAGTTTCCGTTGCAACACACGGGCACATAACTATAAATACTGGAAAATTAAATGGTCTTCAACAAAAAATACTCAGGTGTAACCTAGACATCAAAAATTAGAATGTGGTATCCCATGGTAAGAATGCAATAACCGAGCACTCCATTCAATTCCAATATATGATATTTTAGAAAGTGTGAAGTCAAACTTCTTAATTAACTTTGACTACTAATATTAAAAAACTATTTAGGTTAATTAGTCATGCGAGAATGGTATCATTAGGTTAGTCATGTTTTTTTTCATAACATAATAATTCTATATTTTTTAGGAACATACTTTGTACTATTATATATTATTGAAGAAAAGACAATAGAAGCCACAATATTTATTCTCAAAGCTGAGAAATTACCACATTAATTGGAGGGAAAAAATCTACACCATGCGTTCTGATGGGTCTTGATCATATTGGCCGGTGTCGATTAATGAGTTGTATATGGGAGCTATTAAAATAGTATAAAAAATACAATTGTATTTTCAGCAATTTAAAGTATTATAATTGGATAACAATTATAACTTTGTTTTGGTAGGTATTATAATATCTAGCCTCGCAATTACGTGAGAAATTTAGCTAGTTCATCTAAAAAGTTATATGTTTTTGGAGACCCAATGTCCAAAATATCACATATTCCTGAACAAATTGGGTATTAATACTCATAAAAGTAAAAAATAATCTAGCACTCACTTTGGCTCCTTAGAACTGCAACATGCAAGACATTTTGTCCATCTGGTCCAGAGTATGATAGCTGGTTGTCCTTGCATACGGAAAACGAGCCAGTTCTGCATCCGCCGACATTAACAACTCCAACATTTCCTTGACCATTTTCCGCTTCGGCCGGAGCGCCTCGCAGGCCGTCTCGCTTTGTTCGTTCTTCTTTCTCAAGACCACTTTCACCCTTGCATCGCCGTTCTCGCGCCTCGCCAGATCGATGAGGCGAGAGACCATCTTAATCCTCCCACCTGGCGGCGCAATGCAAGGGCGATCACCCTTTTTGTTGGACGCGTCTAGGAGGTGCTTGGCCTTGGCGTGAATCGCCGCAAGACTCCAGAACTCCTCGCCGTCCCCAGATGCAACTAAGATGTGGAGCACGGAGTTCCCTCACGGTCACCCCTCCAGGCAAGGCTCTAGAGGGTTGAGGCCGATCAACTTCAACGACGACTTCGCCAAAAGCTTTCCTCTTTGTCCTTGAGAATGTCTTGACGCCTCGCTTGCCTTGTGGCGAAGACCATGAACACTCGGGACATATGGTGGCACCGGTGCATTTGCGCTTTGGGCGTGTCATCACCGGTGGTTGTTCGTTTTGGTAGGTGCCATTGTCACCAAAGTTAGTCATCGTTAGATTTAATCTTGATTAGTTTGGTGATTTGTGAGTGGAGTGCGTGTATGTGTCGTTGTTCGGCCGTGTTGTGCAGCCGAGTGTGTTTAGTGCTTGGTCAAGCCGGCGACCGGGCGGTCGAGTCGCCGCCAAGCCGCCGAGTCGTCGGCAAGCCGGTGCACGGTGGCGCTCGTGATGTGAATGTGCTGCTCGTGTGGATCGGAGGCGCGCAGTCATGCGGATCGTGGGCGTGTCCGAGTCTTACGGCCGATAGAGGACGTGCTCGCGGGCGGTGTGAGACGTGGGCAATTCGTGTGGCTCGCATGCGAGTTGTGGTGTGCGTCGTTGTTGTTAGTGGGCACATGCATGCAGCAATGACTTGGCCGAGAGGGTCATGTGTGTGGGCTATTTAATACTTGTAAACAGCCTTGTGTGAGAAAAAAGTGCTGTGGTGATAATCAAGTGAGTGAAGGAGCGGTGTGCAAGGTCGCCAAGAAAAAATTTCCTGTGTGTGTTCCTTCCTATGTGACTAAGTGCGAGTTCTTCCAAGAAGCAAATTACATCCGAGTGTTTGATGTGTTCGTGTGCGCAATTTTAAAGCTGATCCAACATTTGGTATCGAGCTCATCGATCTTGCGGTGATGCCTCGAACTCGGCGCGGATCGCAATCACCACCACCTGCTAGAGTTCGTGACGGCGACGACGTCGACGTCAACCGTGGTGGCCATGAGCTGGTGGTGCGGCAAGTGAAGGAGGCGGGGGTGACACTGCGTTACCCCATGCTCGTGGAGGACAACTACTGGCGGCAGGGCGGTGAAGATGAAAATCTTCATGCGCGCACAAGGCGTGTGGGCTGCCGTGGAGGGCAAGGCGGCCGACGAGAAGATGGACCAAATGGCTCTCGCCGCCATTGTCCAAGCTGTGCCGGAGGCCGTGGTGATGGCCATATCCGAGAAGGAGACGGCGAAGGAGGCGGGACGCTCTCAAGGAGATGAACATGGGTGAAGAACGCGTCAAGAAGGCCCGAGTACAAACCCTCAAGAGGGAGCTTGATGGCATGTACATGGGTGAGTCTGAAAAAGTTAATGAGTTTGTTTTGAAGGTGACCACTGTCGTGAACGAGATACGCACTCTCGCACGAAAGTGGAGGAGGCAAACGTCGTCGAGAAGCTCTGCGTTCCGCCCCCGACAAGTTCCTACCCATTGTGAGCACCATTGAGCAATGGGGGATGTGTCGACGATGTCGGGGCGGAAGTTGTCGGCGCTCATGGGCGCTTGAGGAGTCTACAAAGGCGACGGCGTGACAAGGAAGAGGAGAAGTTGTGGTGGCGACGCCGAGCCGCTGCTCACGCTGCGTCGAGTGGGAGGCCATAGTTGCTGAAGAGAAGCAAGAACGCGAGCCTCCGGCAGCGGCGGACATGGAAGAAGTACCACGGCGGAGTTCGACAAGTCCAAGATCGATCGCCGAATCGGTGGTGAGTATGGGCACTTTGCTGATGAGTGCCCTGAGCCAAGGAAGGTGACCAAGGGTGTGGCGCAACTCGCCGTGGCGGATGCCGACGACGAGCCCACGCTGCTGTGAAGTCTATCGTGGAGGTGAGAAATAAAGGCAATCAAGATTAGGGGGAGATTGTTAGATTTAATCTTGATTAGTTTAGTGATTTGTGAGTGGAGTGCGTGTATGTGTCAGTGTTCGGCTGTGTTGTGCAGCTGAGCGTGTTTAGTGCTTGGTCAAGCTGTGCGGCTGGGCGTGTCGAGTCGCCGCCAAGCCGCCGAAGTCGTCGGCAAGCCGGTGTACGTGGTGGCGCTGTGATGTGAATGTGCGTCGTGGATCGGAGCGCGCTGGTCATGCGGATCGTGGGCGGTCCGAGTCTTACGCCCGATAGAGGACGTGCTCTCGTGGCCGGTGTGAGACGTGGGCAATTCGTGTGGCCTGCATGCAGAGTTGTGGTGTGCGCGCGTTGTTGTTAGTGGGCACATGCATGCAGCAATGACTTGGCCGAGAGGGTCATGTGTGTGGGCTATTTAATACTTGTAAACAGCCTTGTGTGAGAAAAAGTGCTGTGGTGATAATCAGTGAGTGAAGGAGCGCCTGTGTGCAAGGTCGCCAAGAAAAATTCCTCGTGTGTGTTCCTTCCTATGTGACTATGCGAGTTCTTCAAAGAAGCAAATTACATCCGAGTGTTTGATGTGTTCGTGTGTGCGCAATTTTAAAGCTGATCCAACATTTGGTATCAGAGCCTACTGATCTTGCGGTGATGCCTCGAACTCGAAGTGCGGGATCGCAATCACCACCACCTGCTAGAGTTCGTGACGGTGACGACGTCGACGTCAACCGTGGTGGCCATGAGCTGGTGGTGCGGCAAGTGAAGGAGGCGGGGGTGACACTGCGTTACCCCATGCTCGTGGAGGACAACTACGGCGTGTGGGCGGTGAAGATGAAAATCTTCATGCGTGCACAAGGCGTGTGGGCTGCCGTGGAGGGCAAGGCGGCCGACGAGAAGATGGACCAAATGGCTCTCGCCGCCATTGTCCAAGCTGTGCCGGAGGCCGTGGTGATGGCCATATCCGAGAAGGAGACGGCGAAGGAGGCGTGGGACGCTCTCAAGGAGATGAACATGGGTGAAGAACGCGTCAAGAAGGCCCGAGTACAAACCCTCAAGAGGGAGCTTGATGGCATGTACATGGGTGAGTCTGAAAAAGTTAATGAGTTTGTTTTGAAGGTGACCACTGTCGTGAACGAGATACGCACTCTCGGCACGAAAGTGGAGGAGGCAAACGTCGTCGAGAAGCTCCTGCGTTCCGTCCCCGACAAGTTCCTACCCATTGTGAGCACCATTGAGCAATGGGGGGATGTGTCGACGATGTCGGGGGCGGAAGTTGTCGGGCGCCTGCGGGCGTTTGAGGAGTCTACAAAGGGTCAACGGCGTGACAAGGAAGAGGAGAAGTTGCTGGTGGCGCACGCCGAGCCGCGGCTCACGCGTGCCGAGTGGGAGGCCATAGTTGCTGAAGAGAAGCGCAACGGCGAGGCCTCCGGCAGCGGCGGCGACAGGAAGAAGTACCACGGCAGGTTCGACAAGTCCAAGATCGACTGCCGCAACTGTGGTGAGTATGGGCACTTTGCTGATGAGTGCCCTGAGCCAAGGAAGGTGACCAAGGGTGTGGCGCAACTCGCCGTGGCGGATGCTGACGACGAGCCCACGCTGCTGTGAAGTCTATCGTGGAGGTGAGAAATAAAGGCAATCAAGATTAGGGGGAGATTGTTAGATTTAATCTTGATTAGTTTAGTGATTTGTGAGTGGAGTGCGTGTATGTGTCAGTGTTCGGCTGTGTTGTGCAGCTGAGCGTGTTTAGTGCTTGGTCAAGCTGTGCGGCTGGGCGTGTCGAGTCGCTGGCCAAGCTGCCGAGTCGTGCGGCAAGCCGGTGTACGTGTGGCGTCTGCATGTGAATGTGCTGTTCGTGTGGATCGGAGGCGCGCGGGTCATGCGGATCGTGGGCGTGTCCGAGTCTTACGGCCGTATAGAGGACGTGCTCTCGTGGCCGGTGTGAGACATGGGCAATTCGTGTGGCCTGCATGCAGAGTTGTGGTGTGCGTGCGTTGCTGTTAGTGGGCACATGCATGCAGCAATGACTTGGCCGAGAGGGTCATGTGTGTGGGCTATTTAATACTTGTAAACAGCCTTGTGTGAGAAAAAGTGCTGTGGTGATAATCAAGTGAGTGAAGGAGCGCTGGTGTGCAGTGCTGCCAAGAAAAAATTCCCTGTGTGTGTTCCTTCCTATGTGACTAAGTGTGAGTTCTCTCCAGTAAGCAAATTACATCCGAGTGTTTGATGTGTTCATGTGTGCGCAATTTTAAAGCTGATCCAACAAGTACCAGTTATCTCGCTAGTTGTGGCTCTCGCTCCTCAGTATTTATAAAGCCGGGCATGACAAGAGTGGCAGCAAAACGGTGGAGTGGCCATGTCGCTGTGCCCTAGCTCGGTAGCATCTTCTGTCATAGTCGCCATCCTACCATAGGCCCGACCATCTGTTGCAGTATATAGGTATAGTATGTGATACGTACGTGTCACCTATCATACTTTCTGTAGTTAGGAAGGAGCCATTTTTGCAAAAAAAAAAAGCACGTGGGCTAGATTTGCAATAAAATTGTGTTAGGGGGCTAAAAAAGCTTTGGCTTCACTATTTATAAGTGTTGGTTTTAACTTGGATCAGCACACATGTACGATGGTAAAAAATAAATTGGTACAAGAACTCACGAATACAAATATTTTGACGGTGCAGTACAACTAGCATCTTTTCTTGTTGTCTTACTCTCTTGCTTGCTTCTTGCTTTTCTCATTGAATAGAGTACAAGGATCCTACTAAATAGACCTATTGTCCTCCTACTGATCTATATCCTAACACATAAGGCTATTACAGAGAAGACGCCATCATAGATAGTTTTCTAGGCCATCTGCAATCATGTGTTAGTGATAATACGATATATATCATAGACGGTTTAAAAATCAACTGTGAAAAGACAAATCACATATTAGAGATGAGTTCGTCTCAGTTACGAAATTAAATCTAACAATTAGTCGTAGAAATATGCTGGTTGTCTCTGGCAGAAAAAAAAAGTGCACGTCCTGAGGCCTTTCTCTAGTGATTAGTCGATCGGGGACCACGTGATGGAAACTTGCATGCTGGGCATTCCAATGGACCCACGTGATGGAAACATGCATATGCTGGGCATTCCAATGGACCCACGTGATGGAAACTTGCATATGCTGGGCATTCCAATGGACCCACGTGATGGAAACTTGCATGCTGGGCATTCGCTAGTTGTGCCTCACGAATCCACGAGATCGAAGGATCAAATCTGATCGTGGTGTCTTCGGGAAACCTGTTGCTTTTCAGAGCTACACGGGAAAACCTCTTGCTGTACAGACTTTATTTGCTTAAATTAAGAGGTGAGATAACCGAAAATTCCTACAGAACTGAAGAACTTATATGTTTAACCGCAGAATAATCCAACGCTTTGAAGCCTGTAAAAATGTGTGTTTGTGCTAGCAATGCTGCACTGATCTTCTGCATTGATTATTTGGAGCTGCAGCCGGCCTGTGTAATTAATGGATATATTTATATATCTCTTCTCCATCGGACTCTGGAACTAAGGGCCTATTTAGCAGAGCTTCAGATCCCAGCTTCACCTGAGATCTAAAACTTGTAGATTAAAATAAAGTGAATTAAGTTTATATTTTTGGTCTAAAATATAAACAAGATGATCCATCTAAATACTCTTAATGTACTCACAACTCCAGCTTTACGGATTTGGTGGAGCTGGAGCCCTACCATACGCACCCTAAGTTTGCACTGGCCCTGGTAATCTTTTGGACTATGATGGTTGTCTCGTCCTCTTTATTCCAATCCAGCAGTCTTAATTTCCCTTTTCATCACTGAGCCTGTTCTGTTGGCTGATTAGCTGAAATGATATATGAAATTAAGATAGCCGAAGCCGATGGTAAGCTAATCAACAATTAAATGGAGAGAGACACATTCGTAAATAAACTAGGTATTCACCTAAAGGAGCCACACAACCGTTTGGTTATCCATTGTGACACACGCATCATTTTCATCTCCTTTTTGTTCTTTAGTTGATTCTTTCCTTTTGAAGACAAATCGAATATCTGTACCATCATTTGAGGATGGGAGCTTTAGGTCCCATTCTTTCCAGCTATGCATTGCAGCTTGAACATTTGGGGCAGCGAAATGTAGTACACAAAGAATAGCGGAACAGTAAAGCCGGGGGCTGGGGCTAAGGACCGATACAGCTACACAGCAACCGTTACCACACGTATAGGTAGGAGACAAGAGCCACACAAATGCACAAGATTTGGCCAAATACATAATCTTAGATAGTTATGAGTTGAGCAACTTAATGGAGACGACAGATTATTTTGAAGAAGGCAACATATCCGGTGCAACCCCCCCTCCTCCGTGAAACCACCGTAGAACTGAACTAAAAAAAGTTTTGAAAAATTCTCAAAAAATCACCATATGTAGGGGAGGTGAACCTCTACAACCCTGCAAAATTTGAAGTTGAAACTCAATCGCATTTGAAAGATATGAAAAAAACAAACAGCAAAAATGAATAGTGATAAACAGTAAAAAATCACTATTCATGCTGAATTTGTCTTTTTTGTAACTGCTAGCGTAGGACGAATTTGATCATGAAATTTTATATGTAAGTGGGGTAAGTTGAGATGTATATCCATGATTTTTTTCAGAATTTTTGAAACTTTTTTAGTTCAGTTGCACGGTGGTTTCACGGAGAGGGTGATTGCACAGGATATTTTTCCTTTGAAGAAATATAATGCTGTCGAGCTTTTGTCACCAACTCAATCTGGACCATTATTCACAAGAAACATATAGGGAACATTCTACCATCTACCAGCAGATTACACCACTACAGAAATGTACAACACAATCGATTCTTTTACGTCATCATAGTCGATTTTGGTGGTGATACAAAATTATTAGAGAGTGACGAGGAGGCGTTATCACAGTCGGTTTTCACCCGATAGTGATAAATGGTCACCACAATCAGTTCTGAGCTCAAAACCAATTGTGATGGAAACCACAACATAATCGGTTCTAGTTTGGAACCTAGTGTGATGTTCCCCCACATAACAATCGGTTCTATCTTGAAACCGATTGTGATATAGGTGCACCGATTGTGATGTGTTGTTTGTTCTTTGTACATCCTCTCGAAAATAGCACAAATTACACACAGTATGCATATCATATTCACAATATATAAAACACAAACACTTTACAATACACATATCACATTCGTTCACAGTATAGAATACAAACATACTTAACAACCAGTACACATATCACATTCATATAATATAATGTTATTTAAGACAACCAACCTGGAGATTTTGAAGAGCAGCAAAATTCACTGCTTGGAGTTGGTTAAGACTTCAAACAAACTGTAACATCCCGAAAAGTAAAGTAATATAAAAATAAATATTTTAAATTTGAAAATATTTATTTCTGAATTCCTTGGCATTATTGGTTTTATTTGAATTTCCCTTGGAGTTTTGCATTACATGAAAAATCAAATAAAAAGAATTAATGAATGGATAATGGTAAAAAGGCAATAATGTAAAAAGTAAAAATTTAAAAATTTGCCATGAGGACTCGAATCATTCAATCAAATTATTTTAGCCAGAAATTGAAATTTTACACATAGAATAATGAAGAGATAAAATGAAAAGATAACTTTTAAATCAAAATAATGTATCGTCAGAATTTACATAAAATGATGGAACCGTATTTGGACTTGAAAATTTTATAGAAGCATTCTGAGGTCAAATTCTTTTGAAAAACAAAATTTCATAAATAATAGACTTCGATTGATCTTGATCAAGAATCAAAATCCGAAACCCGAAATTTGGTCAGTCACCGACGTGTGGGCCATCTGTTGCTACTCCGTTCCGTTGGCGCATTGGAGGAGTTCTCAGCCACTGACAATGGACCCTGGACCCAACTGCCGAACGCATCGCCTTCTTCAACCCCGTTCGCTCCACTGAAGAATTCTCTCGAAGCTCAGAGGTGCAGGCGAGCTCGATTGTTGCCACGAAGCCCACTCACCCGCTGCAATTCTTGGCTATAAGCTGCTTCCCAGTGTTCGCACGAGACCTCTCCCTCATTCCCTCTTCTTCTCCTCAACTGAGCACAAGAAACCCCCTCCCATCTCCTCCATTGCCGAAGCTCTGCTGCTCGAAGGGCGAAGCAAAATCCGAGCGATTTAGTGGTTCCCCTTCCAATTCCTCAAGCGTGGAGTATCCTTGGCCCCCACCAACTCCAGCGCAAGCCCCAATTTCGGTTCTTCAAGCCTGCAACCCCGCCGCATTGTGCGCGCTTCTTCCTCACCTCCGGTCGCACGGTGGCAGCCCACACCGAAGTTCCTCTGGCCGAACTGACTGCAGAAACGGACTCCTGGTGGCTCGTGGATGCTCAAGCCGCCACCCATTCAAGCCGAGCTGCCTTCGTTTTCGCCTCCTCAAGAAGCCGCCATTTCCGCCGCCTCCTCGGTGCGCATCTCTCTCTGTGTTCCGAGCGAATCGACACTACTCCGGACTCTCCTTGCCGTGCTAATGCTCCTGGTGCCATCGCATTCGCCGGAGGGCCACGCCAGCCCTAGCCGCTCCTCCGATCTCGTGGATCGCCGTGGGGCCTTTTGTCATCCTCTCCTCACCAATGCCTGCAAAGGGTAAAGGGTGCTTTCCAACACTGAAAGCGTATTCCCATTTCAGTATGCATTTACTAATCTAATGAAATTGCATTTCAATATCTTTTGAGATATAGTTTCAATCCCAGTGAAATAAAGTTGTATATTCACATAAAATCAAGAAGAAAATAAATATGTAAAAACATTTAAATTTTGATCTGCAGACTAATTATTTATATTAAACTTTGGTTATGATGCAAGTATGGGTTGTAATGGAAACTTATGAATAATAAGAACTGAAATGGTGAAATGAATATTAATGTGATGCTAGGATCATAATGTGTTCAAATATACGAAAATATTCAATTCTTGAATCGCAGAACAATCATTTAAACTTAAAATGGGATAAACACACTATTATGGTCATTATTGCACATATGGAAAAATATAACTTTTATAACTATAAAATAAGTTCTTGTTGTCTCTGGAATCATAATAAACTCAAATATGTGAAATCACCTGATGTTCAACTCAATTTAAATTATTTGCTTCATAATCATTAATTAACCTTGTTATAGCCATTAACCAAATAATAGCATAATGGCTCACAAAATGATATGGTAAATTGCATCAAGTTCCTAAAAACAGTGAGGGCATATGTACGTGGAAATAATTGGAATAAAGCTTAACTTGAATTCTTTTATCATAAGGAAATGTTAATTGTAACACTAAGTAAATAGATAATCTATTGCAATTAAAGCTAAAATAATGCCAAACCAACATTAAAACATTTCTAGGATTTCTACCTAATAATACCTGAAAAATGAATTAAAGATCTTGTATAATGCAGTCGCAAACTCAATATGAACTTGGCCGATTTAAGGTTGCAAATATGATCGTTTAGGCTATTTCAATGATAGATAAAATAACTCGTTTAAATATCAAAATCAGTAAAACTAGTTTAGTAACACTCTACAAAGTTTATACTACCATATTCTATAAAAAGAACCTTATTCCATTAAGGTTTGCATATTAATATTGTTAGTTCAAAACCCTTAAGTGTTAACCTTTTGTTTCACTTTCCTGCCGATTCCGATTATCGTCAACTTTACATTGCCACTTAAGCCTTTTCAACAATGAATATAATGTATCAGCCAAAGCCTAAAATTTGTGGAATTTGCTTGGGATTGTTATACAAAGTATAAATCATTGTATCACGAAGAAATGACCATATTTCATCATGTTTTACATACAAATCTAAATAGCTTAAAACCCTTAATCGTTAATATGTCATTTCCCCTTCTTGCCGATTTTGAATAGTGGTCTTTAAGTGTAGCATGAACCATTTTAGCGAATAGAGTATAGTCTCGCCCAAAATCCTAAAATTTAAGGAACTAATATAGTAGTGTTCTTCAAAGTATAGACTACCCAAATAGGAAAAGATAATCTCATTTCATCGTGATTTACATATTAATCTTGTTAACTTAATGACCATAAGTATCACATTACTTTAGGTTGTAGTATGAATAAACGAGCTATAGTTGCAAATGAGTAACCTGTAGTTAAGTTACTTTTATCACCAGAACCTTCTCAAATATCGTGTAAATTAGTCCAGTAGCCTAAATCAGAAGATCTAGCTTGCGTAAAGCTAATTCTGAGCGAAATCAATCAAAGGTAAAGAACTATTTAGTCATAATCTAACATGATCATTTAAGCCTTTTCATTAACTCGCAAAGCAACTCATCTAAATCTGAATTTAGTAAAGAATAGCTTAGAAATGATCTTTAGGATATAATCTACCGCAATCTAAAGAAATATTCCTATTTCATCTTGCTTTGAATCTGAATCCACTACTACAGCGAGGCTTATATCAGACGCACGATCACAGACGGTTTTGAAAAACCGTCTGTAATATGGAACATCACAGACGGTTATGTACTCAAACCGTCAGTGCTAATATCACAGACGGTTTTATATTACAGCCGTCTGTGATGTAATAACTATCACAGACGGTTTCAAAATATAACCGTCTGTAATGGCTACAGTACTCATTACAGACGGGTTTAAAGTAAAACCGTCTGTGATATCACAGACGGTTATATAACACAACCGTCTGTAATATCTACAGTAGTCATTACAGACGGTTATATTTAGAAACCGTCTGTGATATTTTTTGCATTACAGACGGCTGTAATATAAAACCGTCTGTGATAAAACCGTCCGAGGCCGTAAAAACAGAGCCTCGTTCCATCCACTTTGTTTGTAGGGTTTCGGTTTCTATCCTAAGTGGGCTTTGAAGTGAGGCGATTTTTAAAAGAAAGCCATTGATTTCGAAGGGTGATATTAGATTCATTTGATTTTGGTGATCTAAGGTTAGTAATGAGTTCTCTAATTGCATGCATCCAATTCAATATCTAGGTTGGTTAGGAGAGAATTAATTTAAAGATTGTTTGGTTAGATCTAGCTTAATTGTAGTGGATCCATATGTTGTTTGTGATATTTGGTTAGTAATGTGTTTTAATTGCATTATATTCAACATCTAGCTTGATAAGGAAGGAATTTGATGATTTTTTAGATCTCGCTTGTAGAACCATGTGTTGGTTTTTTGATGAATAAGGTTAGCTAGTAATGGTTCTATTTGCATAATATAATATTCGATCATGATGTAGCTAGCTAGCTTGTTAAGGATAGAATTTAAAGATTGTTTAGATCTAGCTTATAGATCAATTCAAGTCTTTTGGTGATCTAAGATTAGTAATGGGTTCTAATTTCATTATTATATTGAAGATTAATTTGAATTTTGTTAATTATTTCTTTGTGATGTAATTAAGGTATGTAATTTGCATAATTAGTTTAAGAATGTGTGCATACGCACTACACCTGGTGCACTTAATATTGAACACTAAGTGTTACATGTGTAGCGTAGATGGATCGAAGCTGGATGTACGCTGAGAACCGTACGAGTGCTGAGTACCTTAATGGCGTCTCCACTTTCAAAAGAGCTGCAGAGGAGGATATGTTTAATAAGGGGGTGCAATTCATGTCATGTCCGTGCATTGATTGCGTAAAATCAAGATGTTTCAAACTTCAGCAGATCGAGCTAACACTTGATTCAAGGGGTTTCAAAAGGGCTATACATGTTGGACCGTCATGGCGAAGAGCATAATATACGTGAAGCAGCAAGTAGTGTTAATATCGTCGACGATGTCAATGATATGTCGGATGATCATATCGATTGTGCTTCGATGAGGACAAAGTTGCACGATGACAATTTGGATCGGATGCTACGATGCGCGATGGAAACCTTGATGACAGGGAATATGGACAGTTCAGGGCTTAATGGAGGACTCGGAGAAACCTTTGTTCGCAAAACCGTCTCGATGACGCTTATGAACCGTCTGTGATGATGTTTTCTGTAGTAGTGATCCTAATAAAACGAAACCCTTAAGTAATAAGAATTGGCGTAAACTCATATTATGAATAGTAAAATCAATGAGCTTGCATCTAATGATTAATTCTATCAATCTAATCAATTTTAGCATCTTGAATTGTAAACTAAGATTAATAAATTCATAAAGAGCTGTGATATCCCGGTTGAACTTTGGGGTTTTTGTTATTTTCTTTTCGAGTGCATTTGTTTCGTCGCACAAGTGAAGCTTTTAATAAGGTGTTGGAAAATTGCCCTAGTTTTACGGAATGAGGTATCTTCCGAGCTGTTTAGGTTTGTGGCAAGTTTGTTTTTCTGGACAATTGTCTTTTCGTGCCATGAATTGAAATTTTATTTAGTTTGCGCTAAGGGTTTAAAGTTGGTCTTTGGATTTATTTATGGAGGGGCTTCATTTCTTTTTGTTCCCTAGTCCCATTAATTAGTGGCACCCATTTGCTTGAGTATAAAAGGAGGATTGGAAGAGAGGGAACCCTAGACTTGATTGCTCCTGAAGAAAATCCTCCAACCGCCGCCTCCTCAAGGCTTGACCGGCTATCTCAGGCCGGCAAGACCTGCTTGTTCGGCCTCTCTCCCAGCCGCGTTCTCTCCCCGAGCTGCGTCTTCACCCAAGGCCTGCCGCCTCCGCCTTGCTCGGCGCCAGCGCCGCCTGCCAATGCCTCCCTAACGCTGGCGCTGTCGCTTGCTCCCGGCCGGCGCCATCGCCTGCTCCGCCCTCCTGGCCGTGAGCCTCGGCTTCCTCCCGGTCTCTCCCCAAAGGCCGCCTGCTGCTTCCCCACGGCCAGCGCCAACAGTCCTCCTCCTTGACTCTGTGAAGGTCTTGCTCACCATGTGTTCGATGAAATGCTTAAAAGAATTAAGTTTCAGCTATGCATGTATTTACATATTTTGCTATTAATTGGTCGATGCAAGAAAGCAATGCTATGAACCGCAATTTTAATGTCTACGCTGTGATTTGATCCGTGGAAGGTGGTTTTCAATTTAATAGCGTAAAGGTGCATTTCATATTATTCTATAGCCGCTTTTGGCAAATTGTCAAGTTGTATGATATGGAGGCAGTAATTGCTAAATCTTGTTGGTCTATAGAGCTATATCGACTTCTCTATGGTGTACATGTGAACATCATAGTGCTATTAATATTATGCCCATTATACTGGTCCATGGATATCACTTATTATGGCATATGAAGAAGAAATGTCTTCTGATCCAAATCTGAAGGTTATGATGTCATGTCACTGTAGATTTCTGAGATGAACAATTTTAATTTCTGAGTTGTGCATAATGGAATCCTATCATACACATGAAAAAGAGAGTTTTATGTGCAAAATGTGAGTATTGGGGTGATGCTACATTTTGTTTTAAATTTTAGGAGTTCTGTACATTCTTAGCACATTTCAAGGCCACCAATACAAGAACACATGAACTGCTTATGGGTGAGCATGAACTCCAAGAGAACTATGTAAGGTCTGGAGTATACAAAATAAAAGATAGGTTGACAAATAATATAAGCGCCAATTTTCCTTACAAAGAACTTCTCATAGTTTGATTTTATATGCCATTTGTAATCTTTTTTAAGCAAACATTTTCAGATGTATTTCGAAAAATGGACCTGCATGCTTTATTATGTGGGTGTGTTGTCGATATCTAAATCTTTGCTGCTAAGGCCATGTTGCTGCAAATTGTCGTCTCCTTAATCTCCCATATTGTGTTTGGGTGATTGCACTGCCCAATTATGTTGCACAACACCAAGTAATGCGATTCAAAATGCATAATTTCTATTTGCTTATATCACCCATTACCTATGTATGCTAAGAGAGGAATAAAGACTTTGATTTGAAGAATATGAATTCTTAGGGCTTGCTTAGACGAAAAACCTATACTGGTAATCAAGTATGCTTAAGTTGGTGTATTATCCCTAGTCAACGCTGAGTAAAGCTACCCATGGTGATTTAGGTACGAAAGGGTTCCGTGTTACACTCGACTTATATTGTCTACAGATATTCTTATGCTAATTAGATTGGGATCTATTTATTTACTGATCATGTATTTGTGTATAAGATCATAGTGCTAAGATCATGTCGTTACAACTTGTTGTTTGTTCGTAACATGGAAGATTGTTTTTGTCACATTTTTGAATGTTTAAAGGGATGGCTGAGTGGGAAGCTGTTGTTGTTTATATGTTATTTGTTGATTGATTGCATCTTCTTAGCATAATACATAGTTGATAGCCTAAGCCTTTTGGGCCTGTTGGAGGCGTAGGGTATTGTTGAAAGAGTATAGTTGGTAAAGCATTTACTTACGCTTGTTTCTGTGGAGCGATTTCGGAGTGCATAGCACTTTTCTCGCCCTCCACTCCTTCCTAGAAAAGGCAAGTACATCGGTAGGGTGCCCAATTGAATTGTTGATTGTTATTTATCTATTCATGGCTAATTTTCTATTGATTATGACAAGTTTGAGTTATATTGGTGAACGTCCCTTCGAGGACGTGAATAGCTATTGGATTCGAGTGGTTGCTAGTAAGCCTTAATCCCGTGAGTTTTCTATACCTTTGTTGACATTGCAAAGGAGTAGAGAGTATGGGGTACGTGAATAATCGTACTTAATTGTGCCCCATTTGGGAAATGGAATTGGAGGTGTGCGAATAGATTAGATAGTTATGAATGTGAGAAATTGGGCTATGTTTATGTCTGTGTGTGTTTATGGTTATGAATGTGAGAAATTGGGCTAGTTTATGTCTGTGTGTGTTTATGGTTATGAATGTGAGAAATTGGGCTATGTTTATGTCTGCGTGTGTTTATGGTTATGAATGTGAGAATTTTGGCTGTGTGTGTATGTATGTGGTTATGGTATGTTAGTGTTGGCATTGAGTGAAAAAAAATTGCATCTCATTCAGGAAAATTGCATTTGTGCATACATAATGGAAGAGGCAACCCATGCTGATGCGGGCCTCTGTGTTCACACGTAGTGAACACGAAAGTCCTACCTCGTAGTCCCATTCATCAAGGTGAATGGGAGCGAGACAATAAGAGTAGGCACCTTCCATCTACGGGATGGAAGGGACGTGAGGGTGCACACCGACGGGTGGGCACTCGGCAGTACCGGTACGTGCATGGAAATGGGCATTCATGTGCATTGCATCTTTATTAATGAGTGTTGTGACAAATGGTGTGTCATATGGATGGTGATTATGGTAATTGAAGGTTGAGTCGTGGACTCAACCCAAAAGGGGTGATTGAATTGAATTTGATGAATGTGCGCAATTCTGTGCCCTGCGAATTATGTTGTTTGATTGTCTTGGAGGGAAGTCGAGTTATAAACTCAAATGCAATAGATGAAAGAGATTTGAGTCGTAGCAAGGGGTAGTCGAGTCAGGAGACATTGTGACTTAGAGTTAAGTAGGACTTCTTTGGCATTGAACGGGTTATTTTCAAGTTGATGATTTGAATGGCGGTAAATTTTCTTGTATAATCAAGTTATTGCTTTATTTGTCTTCCTTGCTTTTATGGTTCAGCTCTTGTTTTACTTATGATGAATTGAACTGCTTTCACGTGTACTTTGGTCGAGTCATCGACTCACACTTGTTTGATGTGTTGTTGCAGTACATTGAAACCGCATGCATGGGGAGTAGTAGCACGAGCACGCTTGCATCGAACCATTTAATCGTTTTGTAAAGCCTGGTTGTATTGATTATGGTTGTAATATGCCGTTCGTTGTGGTGTGGTTATTAAGTTTTGTTGATTGTGTGAATGATTTACTAAGGACCTGCTAGACTGTTATCATAATTGCAACTGTTTTCTGCCTGCTGAGTGGATGTCCTACTGTCTAGAGGGGTCATGCCGAAATTTTCTAAATTTCGGTGACTTAGTTTTAAAGCTGATTTGGAGAGTATCAAGGTTGGTTTCAGTTTTTATTAGAGGTAAAAAGTTTCGTGTCTCTTTCATTGAATTCGTAGGTCAATTGAACTTCGTGTCGAGTTTTTTATTTCTTGGATCTTAATGGGGACACTCTGGTTAAAAGTGGTTCCGGAGTGTTGTAAGCGTCATCTAGAGTCTTTTAGTAGCATTCGCGGTGCGTTGGGCACCGGGGTGTTACAGTTGGTATCAGAGCGGGCTTTAGGTCCGTGGCTTGTAAATTTAGCAAATTACTCTAGAGTAAACTAAAATTTTGCTGCGTGAACTTAGAAACATGGCATAGGTTCCTACTCCTTTAAAATTTGATCTTAGGGTAATAACCTTAAAATCTGAATTAGAGTGGTTAACTAATTTAAAACTTGACACACTCTGATGCACAGTAGGATGGGTATGGGTACATTGCATTGCGCCTAAATGTTGAGTGCTAAATTTATTGTTGCATATTGCTTTTCTTATGAAAGGACTGCTGGAATCAGTACGCTTATGTTCATTTTATTGGTTAAGCCGAAAGGTTTCAACCTTGTTCATTTGGCCAAGTTGTGGGTTTTGCTTGTGGGTGTGTCCTGTTAGTGCCACCCCTTGTCGTTTGGGGAACCTCTCGTTCTTGAGTCGTCATTTTTATGAGTAGTTTAGAGGGTAAGGAGGAAGGTTGGTTTCTTTTGCCTTCGATGTTTGGAATTAAAGAGAAAAGAATTTGTGATGAATCCTTTTGATTTACTTTTATTGTTTTGGTGTTCATTAGTCGGTTATTTCATGGAGACAAGTAAGGTATTGTTCTAGTGGTTGTCATTTTCTCGGGTTCAAAAGAGGTTATGGAAGTTCTATTGATGTAAAACTTAAGTCGTGTGGATGTTGGTGTTAAGGTTTTATCGAAAAGATTTGGTTGATCGCTCGGTTTTTTTCCTCTTGCATACACCTTCCTTCATGGAAGTTGTAAATCTTGAGATGTACTTGACGAATGGTGCATACCGAGTTGGGCATTTGAGAGTCGAGTTCCTCCGTGCTTTATGGTTAGGTTTCTTTGGAAAAAATGCTTATTGGTGTTGTTCCCTTTGGTGAGTATGTCGCTCTATTTAAGGTCGGGGTCACATTCGGTTTCGTGGGTAAGTGACCCACGAGGATATTTAAAACTCTAAGTCTATGATGTATGGTTAGAACATTGAGATGATACAAAGTACCGATTTGGTTAAAGTGAATTTGTGATGGTAGAGAAAGATTAATCGATTTGATAAGTGATCTAAAGTGAAAGTTGATTAGTGTTTTATGCAAAGTGTTGCGAGTCATGGAAGTTAATGGGAAGTACGGGATTGTGTTTTGATAAGACTAGTATGGATCACAATTGAGTAGGTCTAGGACCTTTTAATTGCTGGATTATTATAACAAGGTGTTGATGTAAGGTACCGGAGTATATTGGCGTAAAGATATGAGAGTTGTTGGTTTATGTTGCTTTGGTAAAAGCGAGATTTGTTGTTCGGTTTGGGGCTCTCACAAAGTGTTGTGTGGGTCCTCTCTTTTAATTGGAGTTCTTCCCGATGAGAAATTTCATTGCATTGATTTGAGAATGTTAAGCGTGGTTTATGTGATGACAGAGAATCGGGTTTTTCTTGCGATTCGGTTGGAAAAGAAAATGAGTGATGAGTGGATTCTATCAAGTTTCTCTCCAAGGTAAATTTTAGCTTTTGGTTCAAGATGATGTGTGTGGTTCATTTGGTTTAAAGAGAATTTTATTTCTTTCAGATTCTAACCGAGTTAAAGAATATGACTGTTAGTGGGATGGTGTTGAGTATAATAAGGATTTATACTCCGGGCTTGATTATGTGAGTAAAGAATGTGAGGGCGAGACCTCTTAAGAAAAGAACCGAATGTGGGTTGGTATTGATTTGCGCCTTAGCAAGAGCTAGGCGTTGACCGCAAGTAGTTTAAAGGTGGATTATGATGGAGCCTTGTGATGATGATGCAAATGTTGGGAGAATCGTTGTTTGTAAAGAAGGTGATAGCAAGTTGATGTAAAGTGTCCGTGGCTAACATTTAATTTAGCTAGTTGTCCTTGGGTGTGAGATATTCCCATGGGAGGATAGGAAATTGTATATTGTAGACATGCGATTGGAAGGGAAAAAATAATCATAATATTGCCTATGTGGACTACGACTTAGATGACATGGGTTGATTTTGGTCTTTTATTTAAAAGATTAATCAATTGAAAAAGATGGGATTATTTGTATTTGATTCTTTGGGGTTCAAGTTGCGAATCCGGCATGATTAAACGGATGGTATGAATGCTTGGTTGATATAGATTTGGCTTAGAGGCATGATAGAATAAAAAGGCCCTGTGTCAATTTTGTTGTCATGAGTAAGATGAAATGGGGTAAAATGGTTATGAAGGGAGATTAGATTGAAGCTGAAATAGGAATTGGAGTCGAGTTTAGAGGTTGGCACCTTGTTCTTTAGAGTGGAATCGTTGATTAAAAGTTACAGTATGCTTTATGGCTAAGAGAAAGCTAAATCTGAGTTACCTCAGAGTATCTTGTGCTAGCGGTATGTTATGTTGATGTGGGATTTGGCATATCAATTAATTTGATTGAGTTCCTTAGTAGGTTAAATAGAGCATAAAGCTTGAGAAAGCGTTGTCCGAATTAAGTCAAATCCCTTTCGTTAATAGTTGGATTTGGGAAATTTGGTTTACCGCTTGTTTCCGTTTGAGTCCTTGCGTGGGAGTTGTGAGTTTGCGAAGAAGTTTAAGTCTCTTGTGCACTTTGTTCTTTTCGTTTGTATTTATGCTCTTCAATTCGGGTCTAATTCCGTTAAGGGGGGAAGAATGTGATATCCCGGTTGAACTTTGGGGTTTTTGTTATTTTCTTTTCGAGTGCATTTGTTTCGTCGCACAAGTGAAGCTTTTAATAAGGTGTTGGAAAATTGCCCTAGTTTTACGGAATGAGGTATCTTCCGAGCTGTTTAGGTTTGTGGCAAGTTTGTTTTTCTGGACAATTGTCTTTTCGTGCCATGAATTGAAATTTTATTTAGTTTGCGCTAAGGGTTTAAAGTTGGTCTTTGGATTTATTTATGGAGGGGCTTCATTTCTTTTTGTTCCCTAGTCCCATTAATTAGTGGCACCCATTTTTTTTATAGAGCATTTAACTTTTATGATCATGTCAATATTGTAATGCCTTATGCCCATTAAAGGTCTGGTTCACTTATTAGGATTGAGAAAAATGCTTTGTCCAAATTGGTTTGATCTCCTATTTTGGATGAACAATCTAATTTGTTGTCAAGAATCATCTAAATGAAAATTTGATTCAAAATAACTTGGGGTGAAAATTATAATGAATTTTTTGAATTATTAATTCTTAGGCATTTAAGCCAATAAACCATCAGATCTTTGGGTACATGACTCCAGAATATGTACGTGAAGTAAATAAAAGTTGTTCAAATATTCAAGCAATTTTCCTTAATTGACTTCTCATTTTTGCTTTTATTGGCATTTAATCTTTTACAACATTTTCATGTATTTGAAAATGGCAAGATTATTATGTGGTTGTTTACATTAAATTTGTGTTAAGGCCATTTGAATTTAGATCTTAATTCAGATTTGTTTGGGTATCCAATTATGATTTGCATATACCAGTAATGCATTAAACTAACTTTATTTGTTGACAGCTTCTTGAGAAAGATAAGCTTTGATTTGAAATATGAATTTTGGGCTTTGAAAAACATTATTGTAATCAATATCTTAAATGTAATTACCTATCACTGGTAACTATCAATTGTTTTGGTATTAATGTTCATGTTAATTTATTATATTGACAGTATTTTATGTAATTGTTGAGTTATTCTTTCATTATTTGTTGATAAATATAGTAGATCTTTAACTTTGTTGCTTGTAAAGGAAGATTTGGACACATTTTTAATGTTTAAGTGGCATTGGGAAATGGTTGGTTATAGTTATTTGTTGATGTTGATTAAGTATCATAGTTGAGCTAGCTTTTGGCTGAATTGAGGAATGGGTTGTTAAGTATGTGTTAAAGTTTATGTGAAATTGTTTGGGGTTTGAGTGATATGTTTGATGCACTCTTCGTAAAAGAAGTCATTGATTGGTGCCAATTGAATGTTGAATGTTATTTATCTATTGCTAATTTTCTTTGGATACAAGTTAGAGAATACGCCTTCAGGGTAATAGTATTGACGAGAGGTGCTATAAGCCTTAATCTGAAGTTGATGAGCTGTGAATGAGTGGTAAGGATAGAGTGAAAATGTATTAATGTGCCCATTTGGGAAAGGAATTGGAGTGTGGAATGGTTAGTAGTTAATGTAATTAGATGTTTTGCATGGTGTTATATGGATTATTAGAAATTGGAGATTTTCGTGCTATTTAGGGTTACTGGAATTGGGTTGTTATGTTTGGTTTAGATATGATGTGGAATTTTGGCAGGTGTGAGTATAAGTAAAATGTGAAGATTTAGTGAAAAAAATTGATTATCGGAAATTGCATTTGTGATAATAAGAGGACATCCATTGAAGGGCTTTTTCATTGATGAAGAAATCTTTATAGTCCATTTTATGTGAATGGTGCTTATGGTATTGACTTCATCTAAGGATGGAATGCTAGGTGACCGTGGTGGCATATTGCTTTTCTTATGAAAGGACTGCTGGAATCAAGACGCTTATGTTCATTTTATTGGTTAAGCCGAAAGGTTTCAACCTTGTTCATTTGGCCAAGTTGTGGGTTTTGCTTGTGGGTGTGTCCGGTTAGTGCCACCCCTTGCTGTTTGGGGAACCTCTCGTTCTTGAGTCGTCATTTTTGCGGAGTAGTTTAGAGGGTAAGGAGGGAAGGTTGGTTTCTTTTGCCTTCGATGTTTGGAATTAAAGAGAAAAGAATTTGTGATGAATCCTTTTGATTTACTTTTATTGTTTTGGTGTTCAGTTAGTCGGTTATTTCATGGAGACAAGTAAGGTATTGTTCTAGTGGTTGTCATTTTCTGGGTTCAAAAGAGGTTATGGAAGTTCTATTGATGTAAAACTTAAGTCGTGTGGATGTTGGTGTTAAGGTTTTATCGGAAAAGATTTGGTTGATCGTTCGGTTTTTTTTCCCTCTTGCATACACCTTCCTTCATGGAAGTTGTAAATCTTGAGATGTACTTGACGAGCTGGTGCATACCAGAGTTGGGCATTTGAGAGTCGAGTTCCTCCGTGCTTTATGGTTAGGTTTCTTTGGAAAAAAATGCTTATTGGTGTTGTTCCTGCTGGTGAGCTGTCGTTCTATTTAAGGTCGGGGTCACATTCTGGTTTCCGTGGGTAAGTGACCCACGAGGATATTTAAAACTCTAAGTCTATGATGTATGGTTAGAACATTGAGATGATACAAAGTACCGATTTGGTTAAAGTGAATTTGTGATGGTAGAGAAAGATTAATCGATTTGATAAGTGATCTAAAGTGAAAGTTGATTAGTGTTTTATGCAAAGTGTTGCGAGTCATGGAAGTTAATGGGAAGTACGGGATTGTGTTTTGATAAGACTAGTATGGATCACAATTGAGTAGGTCTAGGACCTTTTAATTGCTGGATTATTATAACAAGGTGTTGATGTAAGGTACCGGAGTATATTGGCGTAAAGATATGAGAGTTGTTGGTTTATGTTGCTTTGGTAAAAGCGAGATTTGTTGTTCTGGTTTGGGGGCTCCTGTCAAAGTGTTGTGTGGGTCCTCTCTTTTAATTGGAGTTCTTCCCGATGAGAAATTTCATTGCATTGATTTGAGAATGTTAAGCGTGGTTTATGTGATGACAGAGAATCGGGTTTTTCTTGCGATTCGGTTGGAAAAGAAAATGAGTGATGAGTGGATTCTATCAAGTTTCTCTCCAAGGTAAATTTTAGCGTTTTTGGTTCAAGATGATGTGTGTGGTTCATTTGGTTTAAAGAGAATTTTATTTCTTTCGCATTCTAACTGGAGTTAAAGAATATGACTGTTCGTGGGATGGTGTTGAGTATAATAAGGATTTATACTCCTGGGCTTGATTATGTGAGTAAAAGAATGTGAGGGCGAGACCCTCTTAAGAAAAGAACCGAATGTGGGTTGGTATTGATTTGCGGCCTTAGCAAGAGCTAGGCGTTGACCGCAAGTAGTTTAAAGGTGGATTATGATGGAGCCTTGTGATGATGATGCAAATGTTGGGAGAATCGTTGTTTGTAAAGAAGGTGATAGCAAGTTGATGTAAAGTGTCTGTGGCGAACATTTAATTTAGCTAGTTGTCCTTGGGTGTGAGATATTCCCATGGGAGGATAGGAAATTGTATATTGTAGACATGCGATTGGAAGGGGAAAAAAATAATCATAATATTGCCTATGTGGACTACGTACTTAGATGACATGGGTTGATTTTGGTCTTTTTATTTAAAAGATTAATCAATTGAAAAAGATGGGATTATTTGTATTTGATTCTTTGGGGTTCAAGTTGCGAATCCGGCATGATTAAACGGATGGTATGAATGCTTGGTTGATATAGATTTGGCTTAGAGGCATGATAGAATAAAAAGGCCCTGTGTCAATTTTGTTGTCATGAGTAAGATGAAATGGGGTAAAATGGTTATGAAGGGAGATTAGATTGAAGCTGAAATAGGAATTGGAGTCGAGTTTAGAGGTTGGCA
Source organism: Guadua angustifolia (assembly GCA_036346375.1). NCBI lineage: Eukaryota > Viridiplantae > Streptophyta > Magnoliopsida > Poales > Poaceae > Guadua > Guadua angustifolia. The sequence goes on along the minus strand of CM070516.1, from coordinate 16,091,638 downwards.
CCTTGTTCTTTAGAGTGGAATCGTTGATTAAAAGTTACAGTATGCTTTATGGCTAAGAGAAAGCTAAATCTGAGTTACCTCAGAGTATCTTGTGCTAGCGGTATGTTATGTTGATGTGGGATTTGGCATATCAATTAATTTGATTGAGTTCCTTAGTAGGTTAAATAGAGCATAAAGCTTGAGAAAGCGTTGTCCGAATTAAGTCAAATCCCTTTCGTTAATAGTTGGATTTGGGAAATTTGGTTTACCGCTTGTTTCCGTTTGAGTCCTTGCGTGGGAGTTGTGAGTTTGCGAAGAAGTTTAAGTCTCTTGTGCACTTTGTTCTTTTCGTTTGTATTTGGCGTTCTTCGAATTCGGGGTCGAATTCCGTTAAGGGGGGAAGAATGTGATATCCCGGTTGAACTTTGGGGTTTTTGTTATTTTCTTTTCGAGTGCATTTGTTTCGTCGCACAAGTGAAGCTTTTAATAAGGTGTTGGAAAATTGCCCTAGTTTTACGGAATGAGGTATCTTCCGAGCTGTTTAGGTTTGTGGCAAGTTTGTTTTTCTGGACAATTGTCTTTTCGTGCCATGAATTGAAATTTTATTTAGTTTGCGCTAAGGGTTTAAAGTTGGTCTTTGGATTTATTTATGGAGGGGCTTCATTTCTTTTTGTTCCCTAGTCCCATTAATTAGTGGCACCCATTTGCTTGAGTATAAAAGGAGGATTGGAAGAGAGGGAACCCTAGACTTGATTGCTCCTGAAGAAAATCCTCCGGTGGCCGCCTCCTGCGCTTGACCTGCTATCCTCGCTGGCGCGCAAGCACCAAGGCGTTCTCGGCCGTCTCTCCCAGCCCTGCGTTCTCTCCCCGAGCCTGCGTCTTCACGCGTCTGGCCGCCTCCCGCCTCCCTTGCTTGCGCCGGCCAAGACCTGCCAACCGGTTCTCCCGGCGCTGGCGCCGTCGCCTTGCTCCCGGTCGGCGCCATCGCCCCTGCTCCGCCCCTCCTGGCCAGCGAGCCTCAGCTTCCTCCCGGTCTCCCCCAAGCCGAGCGCCGCCTGCTGCTTCCCCACGGCCAGCGCCGCCTCAGGTCCTCCTCCTTGACTCTGTGAAGGTCTTGCTCACCATGTGTTCGATGAAATGCTTAAAAGAATTAAGTTTCAGCTATGCATGTATTTACATATTTTGCTATTAATTGGTCGATGCAAGAAAGCAATGCTATGAACCGGCAATTCTTAATGTCTACGCTGTGATTTGATCCGTGGAAGGTGGTTTTCAATTTAATAGCGTAAAGGTGCATTTCATATTATTCTATAGCCGCTTTTGGCAAATTGTCAAGTTGTATGATATGGAGGCAGTAATTGCTAAATCTTGTTGGTCTATAGAGCTATATCGACTTCTCTATGGTGTACATGTGAACATCATAGTGCTATTAATATTATGCCCATTATACTGGTCCATGGATATCACTTATTATGGCATATGAAGAAGAAATGTCTTCTGATCCAAATCTGAAGGTTATGATGTCATGTCACTGTAGATTTCTGAGATGAACAATTTTAATTTCTGAGTTGTGCATAATGGAATCCTATCATACACATGAAAAAGAGAGTTTTATGTGCAAAATGTGAGTATTGGGGTGATGCTACATTTTGTTTTAAATTTTAGGAGTTCTGTACATTCTTAGCACATTTCAAGGCCACCAATACAAGAACACATGAACTGCTTATGGGTGAGCATGAACTCCAAGAGAACTATGTAAGGCTGGAGTATACAAAATAAAAGATAGGTTGACAAATAATATAAGCGCCAATTTTCCTTACAAAGAACTTCTCATAGTTTGATTTTATATGCCATTTGTAATCTTTTTTAAGCAAACATTTTCAGATGTATTTCGAAAAATGGACCTGCATGCTTTATTATGTGGGTGTGTTGTCGATATCTAAATCTTTGCTGCTAAGGCCATGTTGCTGCAAATTGTCGTCTCCTTAATCTCCCATATTGTGTTTGGGTGATTGCACTGCCCAATTATGTTGCACAACACCAAGTAATGCGATTCAAAATGCATAATTTCTATTTGCTTATATCACCCATTACCTATGTATGCTAAGAGAGGAATAAAGACTTTGATTTGAAGAATATGAATTCTTAGGGCTTGCTTAGCCGAAAAACCTATACTGGTAATCAAGTATGCTTAAGTTGGTGTATTATCCCTAGTCAACGCTGAGTAAAGCTACCCATGGTGATTTAGGTACGAAAGGGTTCCGTGTTACACTCGACTTATATTGTCTACAGATATTCTTATGCTAATTAGATTGGGATCTATTTATTTACTGATCATGTATTTGTGTATAAGATCATAGTGCTAAGATCATGTCGTTACAACTTGTTGTTTGTTCGTAACATGGAAGATTGTTTTTGTCACATTTTTGAATGTTTAAAGGGATGGCTGAGTGGGAAGCTGTTGTTGTTTATATGTTATTTGTTGATTGATTGCATCTTCTTAGCATAATACATAGTTGATAGCCTAAGCCTTTTGGGCCTGTTGGAGGCGTAGGGTATTGTTGAAAGAGTATAGTTGGTAAAGCATTTTACGACAGTTGTTTCAGGTGGAGCAGTTTCGGGAGTGCATAGCACTTTTCTCGCGCCACTCCACTCCTTCCGGTAAAAGGCAAGTACATCGAGTAGGGTGCCCAATTGAATTGTTGATTGTTATTTATCTATTCATGGCTAATTTTCTATTGATTATGACAAGTTTGAGTTATATTGGTGAACGTCCCTTCGAGGACGTGAATAGCTATTGGATTCGAGTGGTTGCTAGTAAGCCTTAATCCCGGTGAGTTTTCTATACCTTTGTTGACATTGCAGTGAGTAGAGAGTATGGGGTACGTGAATAATCGTACTTAATTGTGCCCCATTTGGGAAATGGAATTGGAGGTAAAGTGAATAGATTAGATAGTTATGAATGTGAGAAATTGGGCTATGTTTATGTCTGTGTGTGTTTATGGTTATGAATGTGAGAAATTGGGCTAGTTTATGTCTGTGTGTGTTTATGGTTATGAATGTGAGAAATTGGGCTATGTTTATGTCTGCGTGTGTTTATGGTTATGAATGTGAGAATTTTGGCTGTGTGTGTATGTATGTGGTTATGGTATGTTAGTGTTGGCATTGAGTGAAAAAAAATTGCATCTCATTCAGGAAAATTGCATTTGTGCATACATAATGGAAGAGGCGACCCATGCTGATGCGGGCCTCTGTGTTCACACGTAGTGAACATGAAAGTCCTACCTCGTAGTCCCATTCATCAAGGTGAATGGGAGCGAGACAGTAAGAGTAGGCACCTTCCATCTACGGGATGGAAGGGACGTGAGGGTGCACAAGACGGGTGGGCACTTTCAGCGATCTCGTGACGATGCATGGAATTGGGCATTCATGTGCATTGCATCTTTATTAATGAGTGTTGTGACAAATGGTGTGTCATATGGATGGTGATTATGGTAATTGAAGGTTGAGTCGTGGACTCAACCCAAAAGGGGTGATTGAATTGAATTTGATGAATGTGCGCAATTCTGTGCCCTGCGAATTATGTTGTTTGATTGTCTTGGAGGGAAGTCGAGTTATAAACTCAAATGCAATAGATGAAAGAGATTTGAGTCGTAGCAAGGGGTAGTCGAGTCAGGAGACATTGTGACTTAGAGTTAAGTAGGACTTCTTTGGCATTGAATGGGTTATTTTCAAGTTGATGATTTGAATGGCGGTAAATTTTCTTGTATAATCAAGTTATTGCTTTATTTGTCTTCCTTGCTTTTATGGTTCAGCTCTTGTTTTACTTATGATGAATTGGAACTGTTTCTCACGTGTACTTTGCTGAGTCATCGACTCACACTTGTTTGATGTGTTGTTGCAGGTACATTGAAACCGGCATGCATGGGGGGAGTAGTAGCACGAGCACATTTGCATCGAACCATTTAATCGTTTTGTAAAGCCTGGTTGTATTGATTATGGTTGTAATATGCCGTTCGTCGTGGTGTGGTTATTAAGTTTTGTTGATTGTGTGAATGATTTACTAAGGACCTGCTAGACTGTTATCATAATTGCAACCTGTTTCACTTGCGAGTGGATGTCCTCTCGTCTAGAGGGTCATGCGAAATTTTCTAAATTTCGGTGACTTAGTTTTAAAGCTAATTTGGAGAGTATCAAGGTTGGTTTCAGTTTTTATTAGAGGTAAAAAGTTTCGTGTCTCTTTCATTGAATTCGTAGGTCAATTGAACTTCGTGTCGAGTTTTTTATTTCTTGGATCTTAATGGGGACACTCTGGTTAAAAGTGGTTCCGGAGTGTTGTAAGCGTCATCTAGAGTCTTTTAGTAGCATTCGCGGTGCGTTGGGCACCGGGGTGTTACAAGAGCGATCCCTGTTTCTCATGAAGAATTTTACTTGTTCTTTCTATTTATTCTCTTTTGCCTTGTTAAAGTCTTTTATTTGCTTTATTTTCCCGTTGATCGACTTGTAGAACCCGACGTCTCTATCTCCTTCATCGGCGTCGTCAACTGCAATCCTCGTCTTCATCGTAAGCGGTATTAAGCAAGGCAAGCATCCTTTGACCATATTGATCCCAGTATTTTATATTCCTTTTGTGCATCAAATTGCTTTATGCATGCGTTTACTTTATGTAAATTGCTATTTTGTGGATTGGTAGTTATACCTGTTGCCTCGTGAATCTCCTTTGATGATTATGAACATGTGAACCTTGATAACTATAGATTGAGGATAGGCATTACTTAATGTCATCATGGGTATATACGTCCATATTATTCCTGCTTAGCCATGCTTTAGAGTCAGCAATGTACATGATCAAATCAATATTAGTTTTCCTGAAAACATTGAAAATAGCACTGTTGGTTACGGGTACTTTGATTAAAAACCCAAAATAAAACTATGCTTTGATGCGGGCGATTATTGGCAATAGCCGGATGTGCGAAAGGAATTGCACGTAGTGTAGGGTGAAGTATCGCCCGTGTCACTTTTAAGGACCGAGCAATGGGACGCTATTGATCCGAGATTTCCGTGCAACCACAAGGGTGAGGATGGGGTAGCCATAGCTTATTATGTTAATTAGACATGGCTTTGTTCATTGGTAGGCGGGAGCTAGCACAGGTTTTCCGGCTAGGATGCCTGACGGGGTATTCCGGTCAGGTCTACTTGCTAATGCAACGGTATGCATACTAGTGTTTAGAAACGTTGTGTTGGGTGTGTGAAAATGGATCCACGGCTTGGGTGTGTGTTTCTAGTTCTACGGCGGGGGTTAACGTCCCGGGCTGGTCTGTGTGGTCCCCATTTTTGATAAGTTAATACCAAAAATGGATACCATGTGCACATAGTACTAGTCCCATGATCAGTGGCTAGTACGCACATTTACAAATTGATATCACAACCACACGCATTTTATTATATTAGCGGAGGCAAAATTACATTATATTCTTACAATACCAAAAGTATAGAAACAGCAGTGGAGACATAAATCTTGTAGTATGCCTTTCTAGCCCAATATTCCCACAGGCAACTGACAAGGTAAACCCTAGTCAAACTCATCATTCACATCCCCGTATCCTGCATCGAGATAAGCGTCGTCGGGGAGATCTGATTCTTCACCTAAAATATCAACAGTGGCAAGTTGAGTACTTTCGTACTCGCAAGACTTTTGCAAATCCTAATATACATGCAGGCCATTCAAAGGAAAGGCTTTCATGGTAAATTTGCAGAAAGCTAAATTGCGAAAGAATTTTACTGAAGTGTAGAACATAAACGGAATTTAAATAAAAGCAATTTAATGTGTAAGTATGAATCAGTAAATTTCATGAACCTTAGTTCTTTTAATCATCTCCATGAATCAACCAATACCATCACATGGTATAAATCATAAATAAATCTGTCCAATAGGGATATCCAATCCAAATCATAATAACTGACAACGCATGTCAAAATCCACATTTTGTAAAATAAACAGCTAACTATTGCAGGAGCACCAAGTGTCCCATGACCGCGGGAACGGCTTTTCGAAAAGATTTACACTCTGCAGAGGTGTACAGCTTTACCCACAAGAAATGATCAACCCCTTTTGCTAGGCCATTCGACACACTTCCTTTGGTGAGTCGGCAAGGCGATCATAGCATAACTGTTCAATTACTTAACCCTAACTTTGCACCAGCACGGGACGTAAAACCCATACCCTGGAAGAAGAACTCAGTGCATAGAAATGATGGAACTTCTCCAGAAATACGGCGTACACCGTTGTATCGGAAAACGTTGGTTCCATGATCACCTCAGTGTGGACGTCCCTTCGAGCAATCCATTAAGGAACAGCCCGTACTACTACAGCCTACCAAAGTGCAAAGCTAGTTTTAAGTAATTTAATTAGTTAAGACTGCCCATAACAGCACTTGTGGTTGTACGGAAAGACTTGGATATAGCGTACAATTAGTTCGGTCCTTAATCCGACACAGGCAATAATCTCCCCCTACACTACGTGCAATCTCTTCTGCACACCTAGCTATTGCCAATAATTGCCTGCATCAATATTATCATTTTGTTTTCATTTTTAACCAAAATAACCAAAATCACCATCATGCCTTAGCATGTCCAAATAACATTTGATCAATGTCTCCCATTTATTTAAAGACCTCAAAACATCATGTGATCAATGTTTCTAAAAGATCCTTACCAAGTCTAAAGCATGGCTAAGCAAATTATTAAATATTGTATATACCCAGAATGACATTATATATTGTCTAACCATGTCTCTAAGGTATAAAGGTTCACAAATTCATTTATATCAAGGAGGTTTCAGAATTAACAGGTATAACTACCATTATCCACAATATAGCAAAGTCTAATGAATATACGTATGCAATCAAAACATTTAATGAAAACATTTATAAAACTGGGATCAACATGGTCAAAAGGGGGTGCTTGCCTTGTTGATTGACGTCGATGTCGCACTCACGATCGTCAGCAACTAACTCTGATTCGTCGGGTTCTACTCGTCGTCCAATAATATTAACCCAGCAAATAGCAAGTCTTAATAAGGCAAAAAGAAAGTAGATAGAAAGATCCAAATAAAATAATTTCATACAGCATGCATAAGTCTTGATTTGAATTATTTGAAGTTTCATATGTTCATCATTATCAATATATGTACATGTATGGTTATTAATGTATATGTGTATATATGTATAAGGTTGCATACTTTCATTTATTGAGTTAGTTTAATATGGTAATATGAGATTATTCATTTAAAATTATGATTTCAGTAAAACAAGGTTATGAAGTTCATATTCATGATTTAATATTGAATCACATATTTTTAATAATGACCTATTGTTCTTCATAATATAACTTGAACATTTTCCATAGTGAACCCTATATATTTTAACATATTCAGGTTCCTAAAATCATAAGGATTTTAGAAAAATTTGTTTTAGCTAATTTCAAGTTCATTTGTACAAATTCCATGTATAGCATATTCGAATTCTTCATTTAAATTAATATTAAAATTTTAAACAGAGTTGAAATTTTAAATATTTTTGCATATTATGAATCTACAGGAATTTAGACGAATTTACAAATTTATTTCACTCAATTTTGACTATTGGTTTAAAAGTTATGAGCATTTGAACATTTTCGGGTTTAATAAATGGAAAATTTCCTAAAAAGGAAAGTGCGCTTTTGTTTAAGCTTTACGCTTTCCGTTTTTAGCTGGTTTGGACTGAGGCTCTGTCGGGCCGGGCCCAGATGGCAGTGCGGTAAGTGAACCGACATGCGGGCCCGTGAGGCAGAGGCTCAGCATGGCTTAGAGGTCGACACTTTGGCGGCGGCAAATGAATCAGAAGCAGAGGGCTTGGACTGTGCTTCGCCGGGCGAGGGAAGCCGAGCCGCAAATGGATGGCACGACGGGCTTCAACTCCTCACGGCGCGTCTAGGGATGTGCTCAATCGCTGCTATTGATAACCGGTACTAGGTCGCTCACGTGCGCCCATGGCGACGGCAGCGGAGGTGAGCTGCGTCGGCGAGGGGAGGCCGGAGGGGTCAAATCGGTGGCACTGCAACACTCAGCGCGTGATTGCGAACCTAGGGGTGGTATTAATTCGGTCGGGGGTGGCCGGAGATGGCGCGCTGACTTGCACAGGCGGCGGCGACCATGGCCAGTGAGCAAAAACTTAAAAGGAGTAGTTCATTTGCAAAATTAACGACATAATGAGCATCAGTGGGGTACTAGCATGGCATTTTAACAATTTTCTCAAGGGGAATGCATACTGGGAAGTGTTCTCACCGTGCACGGCTCGGGCGGAAAGAAGAACACGATTGCGCGGCTCAACGGAAGAGGAGAGCTCAAATTGGCGCCTGGAATGGATTCCTGTGATCACAAGGGAGCTTCAGTTCAAACGGTTTGGCCTAATTCAGAATATTGAGCGTCGCAAAGGATTTCTTCCCTTTGGCGACCTTACCGGACTCGAAGAGGATGACCGGAGTTGGCACGCACGGAAGAAGCTCAAAAGTGGGTTGGTATGGCTGTGTTGATGCTCTGGAGAGTGTTTGTAGTGGCTTTTATAGAAGAGAGGAGGCGGTTGGCTCTGGCTTGGCGCGGAAGAGAGAAAGGGAGAAGAATGGCGCTGGGGTTGTGCCGAGGCAGTGAATTCAGCGCTTATCTTTTGCCGTGGCAGCAGCTGAGCAGCGCGCAGGGGGAATGAATCGGTTGGGTCAGTGCCGACTTAAGCCGTGGCAGCAAGTGGGCAAGGCGGTGGGATGGAACCGAGAAGATCACGCGAGGAGGTCAGCATTTCTCCGAAGTCGCGATGGCCAAAGCGCAGGATGAGGTGTCTTGGGCCTTGGGATTGAAGTTCTTGTTGGAGAGACAGAAGAAGAGCGGCGGTGAAGCTGTCTCTGCGCTGGTGAGGGAGTGAGCGAGAGAGGAACGTCTCAGCGCGAGGGAGAAGGGAGAAGAAGGGTCTGAAGCGGGCAGCTGGCTCGGGAGATGAATCGAACGGCTGAGGCTTGGCCAGAGCACAGGGCTAGGCCCACATGTAAGCTTCAAGCGCAAGCACAGGGCAATAAAAATCCTAAAAGGCTAGCTTATCTAGTAAGGTTCGATCAGTGAACCGACTTGGAAATTTACCAAAAGTTTTGTGAGTGTTGGTCAGGCAAGGATAAGTGTCCAGTAAAAATTCTAGGTAAAAACTCTCAGCAGAACTTTTATTAAAATTCTGACAATGTAATAATTATATTTCGAGCATTCTGTTTTCGATTTATTAAAATATACTAATTATTTATTTGATTTTTGAAATTTTTTTCAGATTTATTTGATCTAAAAATTCTTCTGTAAAAATTTCAGAATTTTATATTTAACAACTAAATTATTAAAATTCTGACATCCCTTTTTCAGTTTTTTTGTCTTTTCTGTTTTTGAATTTATTAACAATTCAAATGTAAATATTTATCCTTGATATTTTTACCAGAGGTTGATAAGATCACCATGTCGGCAAGGTAAAAATCTCAAGGTCAGGTTCTTACTGGTTTCTTCTACACAAATCTCACATGATAAATTTCAGCTTTTGCATTTTATATTTGTTTTAATTGCTAGGCTGATCTCAAGTGGCATAATTAAGGTTCTGGACATATCGAGCAGACAAGCACAATTTTTTTCTGATTTTTATTAATTTAGTGTTTTTACCTTTTTACTTTTACCATTTACCATATGGCATTTATGGACTTTGCTTTAATGATTAAGGCCAAAAATATTTTCAATAATTTCAAAGAAATCAGGAAAATGCAATAATAATCACACATAAATTTTTATTTGTAATATTCCCCTTTTATTTAATTTAGGGCTGTTACATGGTCAAAGCCATGTCTAGGTAATGTAATGACTATGTATGATCGCCTGGCAGGCACACTGTTCTATTGGAGACGTGTGTCGAAATGTTCTCGCAAAAAGGTTGATCATTCCTTGTGGGTGAAGTTGTACACCTCTGCAGAGTTTAAATCTAATCGATTAGCCGCGCTCGCGGTCATGAGCACTCGGTGAAGTCATTCCAATGCTAGATGTTTTATTATTTCAAAAGGGTTGGTATCATTTTGTTTTGCAACTGTGCTTTATGTCAAAGGGCCGACATTGATGAATTTCAGGAATGTGAATGATTCGTCGCTCACGTCATGGAGGACTGTGAGTGTTACCTATGCTTTACTTATTTGTTATCAATCAATCAAATGCTCTTATAAATTTTCGTTTGCAAATAACTTGATTTACAAATGAAATTCGCTTTATGCAAATTAACTGTAGTAGCCTTTCCTTTGAAATGGCCTGCATGTATTGTAGGTTTTGCTCAAGTCTTGCCGAGTACGTAAAGTACTCACCCTTGCTTAATTATTATGTAGGTGGTTTAGAAAGCGAAGCTTGGAAGTTGTTCATCGCAGGTTGCGGGATTTTCTTTGTCTTGTTCTATCTGGAGTTTATGCCTGGTCAGTTGCCTGCGGGATCGGTTGGGCAAACTACAGGATATTGCTTCTTTGCTGCTATTCCTCTGAGTCGTAATATTTATTTGTATTATCATTTCCGCTTAATTATTATATTGTATGGTTGTGATTTCCAATTGTTGTAAACATGTGAGTGCTAGCTACTGATCCAGGGAATAGCACAGTAATCACATGGAGGTTCCTGTTCGTCGGAACGGGGTCTCACACAAACTCTCTTGGAAGATCTTGACAAGCAGAAAACATTTTCTGATTGGTGCTTTAAACATTACGGTAACTGTCCTGGAACTTTAAACTGCCCTATACCCTTATTGCGCAGAAATATGAACTCAAATAACAGACAAATATTTCTGATTTAATTAAAATTTCTCATTAGTGCCCGCTGATCCATGCATCTTTGACATAAGGAGTTATAATTTGAACAGAGTACCATTACATTCATTTACTAGATAACATTAAACTCCCTTCATTGACACGGTGGTAATTGTCTTCAACCGAGCCTTGCAAATGCTCTTCACTTGACACCAAGTAGGAAGGAGAAAATATCAATCCTTCACAATGTCAAGGGATCATTAAGCCTCACAGGTAATTTCTCCACATATTGTTAATTTCCAAAGCATCTCCATTGAATAGAGAGTAAGCATTACCTTATTTTTTGATAACAGAAGATTTTTATTAATTTCAAGAACATTACATCGAGATGACACAAGTTCTTAAAATTTCTTCCAGCCTCTGCTTAACCTGAAGCACACAGCCTTACAAGAATAAAAGGGAACATGCACAATCTAGTAACTAGTAATCCGAAGACTAGACCACCACCCATGTGCCTGGGAATAGAAATCCTTGGCCACCCGCACCAAACAATGAGTAGCCTCCACCAAAGTAGCGCACATCTCCACCTTCTGCAACACAGCCCACGTACGCAGCCATTGGGTAATAGCAAAAATAACCTGCAAAGGAGAAAAATTGGTTTTCTTTTGAAACACTCTATCATTCCTGTGTAGCCATATAGACCAACACGTAGCTGCAGCACCAAGAAGAACAAGATTTCTAACGTTTTTATCAAAACCACTTAGCCAACTTCCAAACATATTAGCAACACTTGTTGGACTAGATATCCCAAACACCATATATATTATGGTCCAAACCGTGTGCGCAAAACGACAATCAAAGAACAGATGCTTAATTGTCTCAGGTTCGTAATAAAAGCAACATGTTCTGCTTCCTTGCCAATTTCGCTTTGCTAAATTGTCTTTGGTCAAAATCACTCCTCTCCTAAGATACCACAAGAACACCTTGATTTTTAGTGGAGCTTTAAGTTTCCATAATCGTTTATTTAAATTTGGCACGTCACTTTTAATCAAGGCTTGATAATGGGATTTCACCGAGAATTGGCCATTTTGGCACAGATTCCAGTGGAACTCATCATCAATCTGTGTTAAATTAATGCTAGCGACGCGTGAAAGTAATTCACTCCACGCCACTAACTTTGGTCCAATCAGCGACCTTCTCCAGGAAATGTTTGGTTGTGCTATTATTAAGACCTCCGCAATGGTTGCAAACTTCCTTCTAACAATGCTATATAATCTAGGATATTGATCTTTAAGCGGGCGATTTCCAAGCCAGATATCCTCCCAAAACCTCACCTGCGATCCATTATTAATTTTGAAGATTCCAAAGCAAAGAAAATTTTGCTTTACCTTCATTAAGCTGGACCAGAAATGGGAATCTCCTGGTTTCCACTCAGCTTGCCCAAGTGGCTTGGAGCCTAAGTATTTGTTCCTAATCAACTGTTGCCAGGTACCGTCTGATGTTAAAAGTTTAAACAGCCATTTGCTTAGAAGGGCAATATTCTTACATTTTAAGTCATGGATCCCTAGACCACCTTGATCTTTTGGTTGACATAAGATGTTCCACCTAGCAAGGCGATATTTTCTCTTGTGTTCGTCCCCTTGCCAATAGAACCGAGACAAAAAATAATCAAGTTTCTTAAGAACACCTTTAGGAGTTTCAAAAAAAGACATCATATACATTGGCAGGCTGCTCAACACTGAATTAATCAATGTCAGTATATGTCCCACCGAAAGATGTTTTCCTTTCCAGCTACTGAGCCTCTTTGCAAAACGTTCTTGTACTATTTTCCAATCTGAGATTCGTAGTTTTCTATAGTGAATAGGAATACCTAGATACTTCAGAGGGAGATTCCCGTGCTTACAACCAAACAATTCCATGTATTGTTATAAGGAGTTGTGGGCATCTCCAAAGCAGAATAACTCACTTTTATAGAAATTAATTCTGAGCCCTGAGATTTGCTCAAACGCACAAAGCAATAGCTTCATGTTGCACGCTTTTTCCAGGTCATGTTCCATAAAAAGGATCGTATCATCTGCATATTGTAGAATAGACAGGCCGTCATCAATCAAGTGAGGTACTACC